>JAREIK010002319.1:60184-103822 GCA_029783825.1 Sapria himalayana | reverse complement strand
AACATTTTATGTGGATACCACTAGAGGCACGAACTTTTGACTGTGCTAGGTTTCAACTGAACCATTCAGAATCAAAAGTATTTTTTTCTACACTACAATAAGAAATATCCTTGTACTTTGTTTAATTCTATTCACTTGGATCATTGGTTGGTTCCTAGTCCGAAACAAGATTCAGATATGAAATTTACTGGAATCATAATAAGATAGACATATAGAATGAAAGATAGTTAGATAAATAGATAGATGGATATACAGATAGATATATAGACATATAAATAGGTAGATAGATAAGTAGATAGGTAGATAAGTAGATAGGTAGATTAGTAGATAGATAGATAGACAAATAAATAAATAGATAGATATATAGATAAATAAATAGACATGCAGACAGGTAAATATTCAGATATATAAAAAGATAGATAGACAAGTAGAAAGATCAATATTCAGATATAAAGATAGATAGAAGAATATAAAAATTGATAGATAAAAAATAAACAGATAGAAAAATAGACAAATAAATAGATAGAAAGATAGATAACTAGATACATGGACATATAGATGGATAAATAAACAGATAAATAGATAGTGAAATAAATATATAGATATAGGCATATAGACATATATATATATATATATATATATATATATATAGATTATTAGATAAATAGATAGACAAATAGAAATATTGATAGATAGACAAACATATAGATAGACATATAGAAAGAAAGATAGGTAGATAAATAAACAGATTGATATATAGAGTGATAAAGTGATTGATAGATCGACAAATAGGCAGATAGATAGCAAGACATTTAGATTGATTGATTGACATATAGACAAATATGTAGAAAGATATATAAAAAGATAGAATTAAAGATATATAGATAGCCAGATAGATAAATAGATAGATAGATATAAAAATAGATAGATATACAAAAAGAGAGATATATTAATATATAGAAAGATAGATAGACATAAAGATAGATAGATAGATAGGTAGATAGACAAATAGAGAGATAGAGACAGACAAATAGACAAATCAATAGAGAGGTAGATAGATAGATATAAAAATAGATAGATATACAAATAGTAAGATTAGTAGATAGGTAGATAGGAAAATAGATAGATAGATAAATAGATAGGTAGTCAGATAGAGAAATAGACAAATAGATATATTGGCAGATAGATATATAGATAGATAGATAACTATATAGATAGGCAAATAGAAACCTTCTTCTTCAAAAAACGCTCTCAACTTCTAGAGAGAGAAAATCCCGTTTCTAGAGAGAGAAACCCCCCATTTTTGCTCAAATCAAGCTCCTTTCAAGCTGAAAATAGAGCAAAACGGCTTATTTTCAAAAAATAAGTCCTTTGCCTTGATAACAAAGGAGCCTGTGCCTCCCTCATGCTCATTCGAAAAAAAAATGGGAGTCCCGTTATCATATTTTCACCCGAAGAGATGAGGAAGTTACAGGCACCTTATGAACACATGCTCGTTGGGAAGTTCTCCCACGGCAGGCCTCGCCCGAGCGAAATACTTTAGTTTATCTCCTCTCTAAAGCTCACGGGTAAGGTAAAGTTGGCAGATTACGATGCACGCTATGTTTTTTTGCAGTGTTTCTCAAACGAGGACTTCTATCGTTTATGGCATAGAGGAATTTGGCAAGTTAACGGCTATCCGATGCGTGTGCTAAGATGGACGAAGTACTTCAGTCTAACGGAGGAGGCTCCCCTTGCCCCGGTATTGTTCACTTTGCTGAACCTTCCCATATATTTGTTTAACACCCATTCTCTCTATGCTATCTCTTCTTATTTGGGTAAGCCATTGATTCGTGATGAGGCCACGGTATCTATGACATGGCCAAGCCAGGCTCGCGTCTATGTGGAGTGCAACCTCCTCAGACTTCCCCCTAGCAGAATATGGATAGGCAAAGGGGAAGATGTGCAGAATGAGAGATTTTGGCAAACGGTTATACCTGAAAATTTTCCCCCATACTGCCTTACCTGTAAAAGACTTGGGCACGATATGGTTGTGTGTAAAATGGGAACATAATACATAGGTGAGGTGCAATGGCAGGAAGGAAGAAGAAGTAGGGTTGAAAAATGGATAAGAAAAGAGGTTGAGGGCCCGAAACATGGAAAAATGCAAGCTTTAGAGGATGAAGAAGAGGAGGGTAGGAGGGAGAAGGGAAATTATTTTCTAAATATGGAGGAGGGCAGAACTAATATAGAAGTAAGTTTAGAGATAAGAAATGAGGAGAAAAAGGAAGAGGGTTGGGAGGAAGTGAAAGTTAGAAGGAAGAGAGGTAGAAAAAATAAATCTAGAAGGGTGTTAAAAGAAAAATTAGAGGATTATAGTTGGATAGATGAAGATCTCCTTGATTTCCCATAAGAAGAATCAGAAGTATTAAGTTGTCCCCCATTCGGTATACTAGAAGTAAAGGAAAAAATTAATATAGAAGAAGTGAAAGATGATTTATCATTGTATGAGCCGAATTGTAGAAAACTTACTAGGGATCAATCCATGGAAGCCATAAAAAGAATGGCTATGCAACTTGGTAAACAAGGAAAATATAATGAAATATCACAATCAATTGCACCCAAGAGTGCTAGGAATGTGAGAAAATATCTAGATAAACCATATGAGTCAAAATGCACAACAAGATCACAATCTAAATTAAGTTTTAATGGTTAGTTACATATATTGGAATATTAGAGGGGGGGGGGGGGGGGGGCAAATAACCCCTCGATAAATAGATTAAAACAATTGATTAAAATATATAAAATTTCATTGGTTGTAATTGCAGA
This sequence comes from Sapria himalayana, assembly GCA_029783825.1. Lineage (NCBI taxonomy): Eukaryota > Viridiplantae > Streptophyta > Magnoliopsida > Malpighiales > Rafflesiaceae > Sapria > Sapria himalayana. The sequence goes on along the minus strand of JAREIK010002319.1, from coordinate 101,014 downwards.
ACCTTTGATCCAACAGGACCATCTTACTAAATATAGTCGAATTCTAGGGTTTAATAATTTATTTTCTAACCTAAATAGTAAACTCTGGATTATGTGGCATAATTATCTAGACATAGAAATATTAAAAGACACAGAACTAATAATGCACTTTAAAATATTCGAAGATATAGTATCGGTAGTATATGCAAAAAATGATAAAAAATCCAGACTAGTCTTATGGGAAGAAATGCAGAAAATTGCAAAAAAATGTTCCCTGGTTGATAGGAGGAGACTTTAATGTTATAAGAAGTGCCTCGGAAAAGAAGGGGGGGAAAACCCCTAACACAATAGAAATGTCTCAATTTAATGACGCGATTTCTAATTCTAATTTGATGGAAATAGACTTCATAGGCTAAAATTATACTTGGTGCAATAACTGGCAAAAAAGAAGAGCAATTTGGGCCAGGCTGGACAGAGTAATGTGTAATGCGAAGTGGGTAGCCTCACATGGGTCTACAGGGCTTAGACATTTAAACAGAACCTGTTCAGACCACTCTCCACTCCTCATAACACTTCACAACTACAAACGAGGTACAAGAAGTTTTAAAATTCAAAACATGAGGGAAAAACATGCTGATTTTGAAAAATTAGTAAGAGATTATTGGTCAGATCCTGCTTCGGGTAAACCGATGCAAGTTCTAATGACAAAGCTATATAGATTAAAAAACAGTTAAAATCATGGAATAAAGAATTTTTCAGAAATATAAATCAGCAAATAAAGCAAGAAGAGTAACAAGTGAAAAAGCTAGAAAAAGAATACGATAATAAAAATGACAAAGAAATTAGGAAGGCTTTAAACAAGGCTAAAGCTGAATTGAGTTTAAAATTACATATGGAGGAGATATATTGGAAACAACGAGTAAAAATTAAATGGTTAAAAGATGGTGATAGAAACACCAAATTTTTCAATAACATGAGCAAAATAAAAACACAGAAAAATAAAATCAAAGGTCTAAAAGATAAAGACGAAAGATTGATAGAAGAAGACAAACAATTATGTACCCTATTTGAGGATTTTTTTTAAATTTCATCTGTGTGGTCACATACCTCACGAAGGGAACTCCTTGTTTCAAGAGATCGGGGCTTCCATTACGAAAGAACAAAATCAAATGATGGAAAGAATCCCATAAGAAGAGGAGGTAAAGATAACAATCTTTAATCTTGATAAAGACAGTGCAGCGGGACCAGATGGCTGGAATAATTACTTTTTCTAGCTAAACTAGCCCATTATTAAAAATGACCTAGTTATAGCGATTGCCAGTTTCTTTGCTGGAGCAGATATTCCTAAAGCTTGGGCAAATTCATTTATAGTTTTAATCCCCAAAAAAGAAGCTCCCCAGCTATGCGAGGATTTTAGACCTATAAGTTTATGCAATGCAATTTATAAGATTTTAGCTAAAATAATTCAAAAAAGATTAAGTATTATTCTGCCATTAATAATATCACTATAGAAAACTGGATTTGTTAAAGACGGATTAATGATTGAAAATATTAGATTAGCATCAGAAATGATGAAAGAAATTGCAACTAAAACAAGAGGTAATAATTTAGTAATTAAGTTGGATTTGTTTAAAGCTTTCGACAGAGTTGAATGGGATACACTCTGTTACATTTTAAGGAAATATGGTTTTTCTGAATTATGCATAGACATTATATATAGATGTGTCTCAAGTGCTTGGGTTAGAATTATTATAAATGGTAATATAGGTGATGAATTTAAACCCAATAGAAGTCTAAGACAGGGGGACCCATTATCCCCCTTATTATTTGATATATACTTAGATATGCTTATCCTTAATTTAAACAAAAGAATGTCAAAAGGTAATATATTACCTTTTAGACAACCATATAATACTCCCAGAATATGGTGTTTGGCTTATGCCGACGATCTAATAATTTTTACAAATGCAAGTAAAAGATCTGTAATAAATCTCATAGAATTATTACAATTATTTGAATTAGAAACAGGCCAGGTTGTAAATAAAAAGAAGTGTCAGTTTATGCTAGCTAAAAAGACTACAAAGAAAGTGATAAATAAGATTAAAAACATAACTAGATTTACACATAATAAGGGAGCTTTAACATACTTAGGCTGCCCAATATATTAAGGCAGACTGAGAGAGGAATATTTAGCACCATTACTAGATAAGATCAGAAGGAAAATAGCAAGTTGGAAAGAAGATCTTTTAGGGTTTGGGGACGTATTACATTAATCTCTCATGTGTTACAAAGCACACTAGTGAATATCTTATCTGTAATATATCCTCCGAAGAAATTCTTGAATAAATTAGAATCAGAATTGTCAAATTTTTTATCGGGCAAAAAAGATGGGAAGCAAAAAATGCACTGGAAAAACTGGAGGGATATATGTTATCCAAAAGCTGAAGAAGGTTTAGGAATAATGACTTTACAGGATATGGCCACTGCCTGGGATTGTAAAGGATGGTGGAGGCTGATTGAGAATGATAGTCTTTGGGCAAATTATATGAAGGCAAAATATTTAGCACAAAAAACCAGAGGCTTAAGCAGGTATCAAATAATTGGATGGCTCTGGAAAAACATAAAGAGATAGTAGAATCACACATAATACTAAAAAAGAGTGGTTGGAAATGGACTCTCACACAACAAAATAATTTCACACTAAAATCGGCGAAGGAGTTGATTAGGGAAAAAAACCTGCTCGACCCATATTTAAATGGGTCTGGAAAGCAGGTATCCCATAGAAAATGTGTTCGCTAGCCTGGAAAGTATTATCAAATGCATTACCTGTGGACACCAATGTGCAGAGAAAGGGTATAAAAATAGTGTCTAGATGGGAATGCTTCTTTGTAGAAGTAGAATCAATGGACCACCTATTCTCGAGAGGAAAAATTGCAGTAGAAATTTGGAAGAAACTTGAAGAATATGTACAAATTAGTAATATAGAGGAGAGACTAATAGAAAGAATTAAAAAATGTGAAAAGGCATCTTCCACTAACCCTGCTATAAATTGGCTAAATAAGAATTTACCACATGTAGTGATATGGTGTTTATGGAAAGCTCGTAATAGGAGTAGATTTGAAGGGAAAAGAATGAACTCAAAAGATATATTACAAGAAATTATGCAGGAAATAAGTAATATATCAAATATTAAACCCATTATAGTAGATAAATTAGCTATAGATAAGAAAGTGAAAAGGGAATGGGGTCTTAATATAAAATCTATTAAACAATATTAGGCAAAAAGTATAAGCTGGGCTAGGCCCACTGAAGGAAAATTTTCCCTAAATACGGATGGAAGTTTCAATCGGGATATAGGAATAGTGGGGGGAGGTGGGTTAATAAGGGATTCTAAAGGCACAGTCATGAAAGCTTTCACTTGGGTTAGTGTAGCAGACTCGGCCCTGCATTCAGAAATTAGGGCGTTAAGAATAGGCTTAAATATATGTAAAAAAATGAAATATAGAAATATTCAAATACAGGTAGACTCGATGTTATTATTTAACTTAGTAATAGGAAGAATTGTTCTTTGGAAATATGAAGAAGAATTAGAAATAATAACGAAGTTGAAAAATGAACTAAATGCATCAATAATGCATATATAGAAAAAGACAAATACTCCAGCAGATAATCTGGCGAGGATAGGCTCAGAAAAAGGAGAAATAGAATTCGATGAGGATTCTATGCCGAAAAAATTAAAAGGTTTAGTAAGATTAGATAAGATGGCTTTATCTTATGTTAGAATTATAAAGGGTGGAGGCTGTACTAAATCTAAAATAAAATTTAGCTTCTTTTCTCAGCAACGCAGCATCATAAGAAGTGGTTTTCAGGTACATGTATAACTATGTTTATATTGCAGGTTGTAGATGATTAAATAGAAAACTATCAATGGTGATTTTTGTTTTTCATTGTCTTTTTCGTATTTGATTAATAGGTCAAATAATTTTTTATATTTATTGTGCCCTTGACAAGAACATACGTTGATGGTTTTTTTGCTGCTTCCCGAGTTGATATGGCAGACACTCTCGATTGATCACCCGGTCTAGTGGGTGTTCAACACTCGTAGAGGAACTGCAGAATGGTGGGCAATGTGCTTGTGGTTTTTTTGTTGACTTATTGGTTGACTTATCTTCTGTTTTTTATTTAAGTGTACTGTCTTATCTTGAGAGTTATGCAGAGAGTTTTAAGTCTTGCTGTAGCTTGGTATACACAGAGCACTCATAAGGCACGGCAAAGAGAATGGAAACGAAGAATAAATTAATAAACGTTGTATATGTATAACAAGGGACAAGGGGGAATAGGGTAGAGAAGTTATATGGTAGTCGCGCTCGTTTTCTTTGTATATTGCAGGTACTGGAGCGTATATAAGAAGAAGGACGATGGAGGGAAAATACTTGGGAACAACGTGAATATCAGAGCTTGAGACACGGGGAGACGAGTGGATAGATGCTGAGCTTAAGAAATGGTAGAGCAATACATTGAATTAAACGAAAAGATGGGCGGAAAAGATGGACCGAAAACAGTTTAATGAAAAGATGGGCCAAAAATTAGATAAACTAGAGCAGCTTATTCTAGTTTAATTTATGAAATGAATAAATAATTATTTGAGAAAAATTTTAAATTTCTATATGCTTGCTAGTAGGTTTAAGGTTAGATGGGTGTAAGAGGGCCACGGGTAGATGTAGGTTGTAAAAATGGTATTCCTCCGCCAAAAGAGAGGGTCATTAATAATAAAACAAACTTTAAAAAAATAGATAGATAGATAGACATATAGAAAAATAGATACATAGATAGATAAACATATATACTGATAGAATAATAGACTAATAGATTTAAGGATAGTTAGAAAGATAGATTGATAGATAGATAAATAAATAGATAGATAAACACATAGTTATGCAGTCAGATAGATAGATAGACAAATAAATAGATAAAAAGATAGACAGATAGATAGATAGACAAATGGACAAATATACATATAGGCTAATAGGCAGATAGAGAAATGAATAGATAGAAAGATAAGATAGATAGACGGATAGTCATATAGACATATAAACAAATAGATAGATATGCAGATAGATAGATAAAAAGATTCATATATAAATAGATAGTTAGATAGATAGATAGATATATATATATATATAGATTTATAAGCTAATAGACTGATAGATAGAAATATTTATTAAATAAAGATAGTTAGATAAAAATCTAGTTAAATAGATAATTAGTTAGATAGATAGATGGTTAGATAGTTAGATAGATGGTTAGATAGCTAGATAGATTGATAGATTAATATATAAATACATAGATAGATAGACAAACAGATAGTTAGATAGACAGAAATTTACACATATAGATAGATATACATATAAATAGATAAATAGATAGACAGAAAGATATATAAACACATAGAAAAATAGATTGATAAATAGACAGATAGGTAGATAGATAGAAAAATAGATATATAGATAGATATATAGACATATAGATATATATATATATATATATATATATATATATATATATATATATATATATATATATATATAGTTTGATAAACATATAAACAAATAGAAATATATACACATAAATAGAAAGATAGATAGATAGATAGATAAACATATAAATAAATAAATAGATATAAAGATAGATAGAAAGACACATAATTAATAGAATCATATATAGATAGATTAATAGTCTGATAAATTGATAGATAGATAGACATATAGATAAATAGATAGAGAGAAAGAGAGATTGGTAGATTGTATATACATAGATAGATAGATAGATAGCCCAATAGAGTGAAAGTTGATATATTGAAAGAAAGATAGACATATACACAGAAAGACAGATAGACAGATATATCAAAAGACAAATTGACAGATAGATAGATAGTAAGATAGATAAAAATATATATAAATATACATATTATAGATAGAAAAATTAATATTTTGATGGATAGATAGATAGACAAATAGGAAAAATATAAAAAGAAAGATAGACAAATAGATAGATATATAGGCAAATAGATAGATAGATAGGTAGGAAAATAGATAGATAGGTAGGCAAATAGATAGATAGATAGACAAATAGGTAGATAGGTAGATAGAATGATAGATAGAAATATATATATATATATATATAGTTAGATAGATAATTAGATTAGAAAATAAATAGATTGGCAAATAGATAGATACATATATAAACATATAGAAAGATTGATAGATAGGCTAATAGATAGAAACATGGTTAGATAATTAGATAGATTGATAGATAGACAATATAGATAGAGAGATAAATATTTAAATAGATAGATAGAAAAATAGGCAAATATATAGAAAGAAAGATAAACAAATTGATTGATAGATAGGCAAATAGATAGATAGGCAAATAGATAGATAGATTGTTAGACAAATAGGTAGATAAGTAGATAGGTAGATAAATAGATAGATAGATGGACAGATAGATAGATATATAGTTAGATATAATTAGATAGATAAATAAATAGATTAGCAGATAGACAGAAATACATATAAACATATAGATAGATTGATAGATACAAACATAGTTAGATATTTAGATAAATAGGCAGATAGGCAGACAAATAGACAGAAAGATAGATAAATATATAGATAGATAGATAGATATATAGATAGACAAATAGAAATATTGACAAATAGATAGATAAACAGAAAGAGAGTGAGAAAGATTGATTGATTGATAGATAGATACAAAGACATATAGATAGATTGATAGATTGATTTCTACATAAATGGATAGACAGATAGATAGATAAAAGATAGATAGAGATATAATAGATAGTTTGATATATAGATAGATATATTGACAGATAGACAAATATTTTGATAGATAGCTAGATATATATATATATAGATAAAAAGGTAGGCAGATATAGTGATAAACAATTAGACAAATAGATAGATAGATAGATAGAAATATTTTATAGTTTCATTGGCAGTTAAATATATAGACAGATAGATAGATAAATAGTTAGACAAACAGTTGGATAGATAGATAGACAATATAAAAGGTAGATACATAGACAAATAGACATATTGACATATATAGAGATGAATATACAAAAATTTAAACTATTACATAGATAGATATATAAATAGATAAAGATATATAGGTTTACAAATAGATAGATATATAGATAGATAGATAGATAGATATACAGATAGATAGATGGACCAATAGATAGATAGATAGATAGACCGATAGCTAGATAGATAATTAGATGGATAAATATATAGATAGATAGATAAAGAAATAGATAAATAGAAAGATTGACATATAGATAGATTAATTGATAGATAGATAAATAGTGAGATAGTTAGATAGATAAATAGATAGAAAGACACACTAAAAAAATTATTGATTTAGTTAGAGAATTTTATCTAGGGATCAATCCCTAGCTAAATTGAGAGGGATTAGTTAGTGAATAGCAAGAGATTTATGTTTTTCATTAAAATAAAAATTTAAAACAAATTAACCATAGATTAGAGATGGATTAGTGATGGAATAATTTCGTAATTTTTGCATCCGAAATAAGTGGGGAATTTTGTAACGGATTAGCAACGGAATATTTTCGTAAATTCCGCTCAAGAAAAGTGGGAAATATAGCGATGGAATTAGCGATGAAATTTCACTAACTAATAAAATCCGAAATTTAGCGACGGATTTAGGGATAGAATTTCCTAGCTAATTAAATATGGAATTTAATGATGGATTTAGCAACACAATTTTCCTTCCTAATAAAAAGCAAATTTTAGCAATGGATTTAGCGATGGAATTTCCATAGCTAATAAAATATGGAATTTAGCGATGGAATTTCTCTACCTAATAAAATTGTTAATTTAGCAACGAATTTGACGTTAGAATTTCCCTATCTAAAAAAATCTAGAAATTAGCGATGAATTTAGCAATGAAATTTCCCTAGCTAATAAAATCTAGAAATTAGCTATGGATTTAATGATGGAATTTCCCTAACTAATAAAATCTAGAAATTAGCGATAGATTTAGTGATGGAATTTTCCTAGCTATTAAAATCCGAAATTTACCTATGGATTAACGATAGAATTTTCCTAGCTAATTACATTCGTAGCATAGCTACTGATTTCATCTACGGAGTTCCCTAGCTAATTACACACTTAACATAGTGATGCCTTTTAGCGACGTAATTTCCCTAGCTAATTACATCCCGAAAATATAGCTATAGGATTTAGCGATGAAATTTCTCTTTCTAATTATATACTTAATATAGCCATGGATTTTATCGAAGAAACGTCCATAGCCAATTACTTCCTGAATATACTGACTGATTTTAGTGACATAACTTTACTAACTAATAAAATCCGAATTATATCGACAGATTTAGCAAGGGAACTTCTTTAGCTAATTAAATCTGAAATATACTGACAGATTTAGTGACTGAACTTCCCTAGCTAATTAAATCCAAAACATAGTGACGAAATTTTCCTTGCCAATATTTAATTATTTAATTTTTTGTAATTTATCATTAGTCTTATTATTTTATTTAATTTTGTTTATTAAATTATGTTAATGGTCTATAGATGAGTGATCCTTGAGAGTTACATTCTCCTCATAAAATCATAAAAAATGATATTATAAATAAATAATTTAAAAAATATAAAAATACAAAAAAATTATATTAATAAGGACTAACATATTTATTTTTATGATGTATTAATTTTTTAAAAAAGTATACAATAAATTTTTCTAAAATTTTTAATTAAGAAACATAAAATTTATTTCGATATATTAAAAATTAAATTAACATACTTTAAAATTTCTACTAATATAAATGTAAATTAATTCAATGTATGATAAAATATATATATTTTCAAAAATATCTGAATTAAAGAATAAACTAGTAAATATTATTATGATTGATAGGATAAAAAAATTTTATGATTATAGGAAACATTTAAAAAATATAATTAATACAAAATATGAAATTTTGAAATATAATAAAAATATAAGTTTTTTCATTAAAGTTAAAAAAAATAAATCAATATTAAAAAATAAATACATATATGTTTGCCCCAACTAAATTTATAAGAATTAAATAATTAAGTAATATTTTTTCTATTAGCTTTTAGCATTCGGTTTTTATTAAAATAATTAATATAACTTTTTTTAATTATCTTATCACTTTAAGTAATATTTTGAATTTTAAAAATTATAATGGTATCTAATAATATGAAATTTTATTCCTTTAAAATTATTACATATTATCTTCTTAAAAATTAATATGATGAATTCTTAAAAATTTATTACCATAAAATATAAATTTGTATATATTTTTTAACATAAAGAGTATTTTATAACACTTATGAGAGTGACTAGAGGACAAATCATCTTTTCATGTACACCTTATAATATGAAATTTGTTAATTTTGTAGCTATTTGATATTTTTTATAAGGCTAAAAATATATTTTATTAAATTGTTTATATTTTTATTATTTAATTAATATTATAATAAAAAATTGTAAGTTGTATATTTTTAATTTATACCTTGCTACACGCACATTAATTTATTTGAAAAAATTTTGATAGTAAATAAAATAAATGAGTCTTTTTGTATTATATATATATATATATTCTATATTATTTATTTAATGTTTTTATAATTAAAAATAAAAAATATTTTAGAAATATATATAATTTGTTTATTTTGGAAATATATTTAAGTTTATTTTGTCAATACTATGTCCCCCATCTTTCTCTCGACATTTTCAAAGAATAAGCGACGCAACTCCTCCGCAGTCCTCCATCCTTCTCTTGACACCGACGTAACATAAACATATTCGAATTAAGCGATAATTTGTTATTGATTTGAAGTACTTTTTTTACCCTATTTCTTTATCTATTATCTTAATGCGTATTGATTTTATTAATTTTTTTTTCCAAAATTCTTCTTCTTTAATCATATACATTAATTTAATTATACTTATTGCGATACATACCTAATGCATTTGTGTTGTGTTGGGTAGTATGTATGCTAATATAAAATTAATTTAATTATACTTTTTTTAATATATATTATGTTAATTTAATTCTACATTTTTTAAATACATATTCTGTTAATTTAATTATACTTGGATTGCTTATATAAACTTAATCGTATAACACAAAATGGGTGCTTTGTGTTGGGCAGTGTGTATTTAACACATAAATATATAAGTGTATTTTATTATATTTATAACTATAAAAATAGTTTACACAAACATAACTATATATAATATAAAAACATATATTTAATATATATATATATATATATATATATATATATATATATATATATATATATATATATATATATCTATCTATCTATCTATCTATCATAATTTTATATATGATACATTCAATATAGATGTCATGTATTTTAGATATAATTAGTATTATACATATAACATTATATACATATTTTACACAAATAATGATATATTGACTTTATGATAGGATTTTAATAATGTATATTTGAAATTTGCAAGTCATCATTAAAAAATACGCCCCTAATAAATTTGCATTATGAAAATATCTATTATTCCATAATACCTTGCTTACCCAATAAGTATAATTATATTAATATTTGTAAACTATATTTTACACATGGCTTTATGTATAAGGAAAATTGCACACTCTTATAAAAATGTAAGAGTGTATTTAATATTTGTAAATTTAAAGTATAGTCAAATTAATATCTGTTAATGTCAAATTAATATCTGTAAATATTTATTGACCAGTTTTTAATTATTTAAAATAAAAATGTAATAGGCTTTATGTATACTGATACTAATTTACAAGACATTTAAATACAATTATATATTTGACTATATCTTAATTACTATGTTTAATAAAATGCCGCATGGGCTCACATATAAATACCCTAGCATTGACTATCAATATGATTCATACTGGATTAAAATATATAAGATATCCATCTCATTTGACATACATTATTTCCTACATGAATTGATGCCGATGACTTTTTGATTGGTTTGAGAAGTTCCACCTATATGGATGAGTAGATCTCACATATTTTATCACCACTATAGCCATTAACTCATAAATTGTATACCCATGGACTTGATAATATTTACTTATTGTAAGCTAACTATAGAATTGTTTACTTGAGTAAAATCTATAAACTATTTAATTATTGTATGCTTAGATAATGAAGAAACTTTGATAATTAATTCAACTAATCAATATCTATGAAATGATAATCATGATTCATAGAGTTAACTTTATTACTTGTTAAACTCATATACTTGTGCTATATTTTACCATGCTATAAAATAACTAACACTTACATTGATTTTTGTAGTGTCTTATCTCTCTATAATTTCAATACTTAATGATCTTTGAGCTATTATAAGTACAATGATTCTTAGATTTAGACCTCTTGTTTTTTGATTTGATTTGACATTTTCTCTTGGTTGAATTTCTTACAATTAACTTTGTATATAATTCTAAAAAGGTTGATATTTCACTTGTCTATCTTTATTGAATCTCCTTGCTTAGAATTAGATCATGAACATCATCAAATTTCAATTTATTAGTTCTTGATGAACTATGCCCAACTATAATTGTAATACATTAATTTTTGATAGAGAACATAGAAGTATCAATACACATACTTTATCATTGACTTTAATACCAAACAAACTTAATTGGGTTGTGATTGTGTTGACTTCATTGAGACGTTGGGTCATTGATGTGCTTTCTGTCAACTTCAGATTGAAAAAACACCTCATCATGTGCACTTTTGTAGCATCAATTAGTTTTCGTATATACTAGCAAGAGCCATAGTAAGCCCTACTATGCTCTTCTCATTTTTTATATTGAAATTAAGTTGGTAAGATATCATATTTCAAATGAATTCAAGTGCTAGTATGTGCTCTTCTTTCTTCATAGACTCTATCATCTTCCTCAGAAGGGGTTGATTTAGATTTTTCTAGTATATATAATCTTCCATCTATATTTTCTAGAATCCAAATTTTGTTCCATAAATTTTGTTTATTTTAACTTTTCCTTCATATGTAGTCATTATTATCTACAAAATATGAATTCTTCTAGACAATTCTTGCAAAACACTGTATATCATAATTGAGAACACCTCTTTTGACATGCTGATATTGTCTACAAAATTTTTACTATTTATTAAATTCATTATTATCATCAATAGTAACTTCACCCAATGGCTCATCATAATGCACAACCTAAGCCTCCAATACCAATTGTTGAGAATAACTTGATTTCCTATTTGTTAGATAGACATTTAGATAAACTGACAAATATAAAGGTAAACAGATAGAATGATTGATAGATAGATGATAGATAGATAGATATATATATATATATAGAAAGATTGACAAATTGGCTCATAAATAGAAAGACAGTTAGATAGTTAGAGAGATAGAAAAATTGAAAGAAGATATATAGATTAATTGATAGATATAATAGTTAGATAGTTACATCGATATATAGATTGACATATAAACATTTCGACATAAAATAGATAGATATAAGGATAAATAGATAGACAAACATATAGATAGATACATAGATATACAAATAGATAGAAAGATATATTGATAGTCAGATTGATAGATAGACTAATAGACTAATAAACTAATAGACTGATATAATGATAGATTGATAGAGAGGTAGATAGATAGATAGAGAGATAGATAAATTAATAATTAGAAAGACAAATAGATAGATAGGTAGGTAGGTAGGAAGCTATATAGATAGATAGATAGATATAAATATAGATAGATAGATAGATAGATAGACAGATAAATAGATGTATATAAAGATAGATAGATAAACAAATAGATATATTATAGATAGACCGATAGATAGATTAATTGATAGAAAGATTGATTGATTGATTGATTGATTGTCATATGAATAGATAGATATAAAGATAAATAGATTGATATTTAGAAAGGCATATAGATAGAGAGATAAATAGTCATATATATAGACAGATATATAGATAGATTATTAGACAGATAGATAGACAAATAGATATAAACATAGATAGATTGATATAAAGAGAGATTAATATACATATTAATAGAAAGATAGATAGATAGACATATTGATAGATAGATAGATAAATTGATTGATTGATAGATTTATATGTAGATTGATATACAAATTTTATTGACAGAATGATTTACAAATTGACAGAGAGATTGATAGACTATTTGATAGACAGATTGATAGACATAATTATAGATAGATAGATAGATAGATAAACAGACAAACTGATTGAGAGATAGATACATACCTACAAAGATATGATAGATAGATAAATAGATAGACAGACTGATTGATTCTGTGATATATAGATAGATAGATTACAGATAGAGAGACAGACAGATAGATAGATAGGCAGACAAACAGACAGATAGATAGATAGATATATCGATAGATAGTTAGATAAACAAATATATAGATAAATAGATACATAGATATATAGATAGACATATAGTAAGACAAATAGATAGACACACACACACACATATATATATACACACACTAATAGATAAATTGATAGATAGATAGATAAATATATAGATAGATAGATTGATTGACAGATAGATATATAGATAGATAATTAGATAGATAGATAGATATATAGATAGATAGTTAGATAAACAATATATAGAAAAATAGATAAAAAGATATATAGATAGATAAATAGATAGACATATAGTTAGATAGATTGATAGACACATAGATATATAGATAGATATATATACAAATAGATAGATAGATTGATAGACACATAGATATATAGATAGATATATATACAAATAGATTAATTGATTGATAGATTGATAGATAAATAGATAGATAGATAGATTGATAGATAGATATATAGATAGATAAATAGATAGATAGATAGATAGAGACATAGATACAAAAATTGATAGATATATAGATAGATAGATAGATAAATAGATAGAGAGATAAAAAGATAGTCAGACAGAAAGATAGATATATAAATAGATATATAGACAAATAGATAAACAGATAGATTGATTGACAGATAGATAGATATATAGATATATAGATAGAGAGATAAATTGACAGATAGATAGATAGATAGATAGATAGACAGAAAGATAGATATATAGATAAATAGATAGATAGATAGAGAGATAGACATATAAATAGATAGATAGGTATATTGATATGTAGATAGATTGATAATAGATAGATTGATAGATATATAGATAGAAATATAAATAGAATGATAGACATATAGATAGACAGATTAATAGAAAAAATAATAGATAGATTAATAGATTGATTGATATATAGATTTAAAAAAGATTGATAGACAAATTAATAGAGAGAATGATAGTCAGATTGAAGGACAAATTGAATGATAGATAGATAGACAGATAGATAGACAAATTGATAAAAATATAGATAGACAGATAGAAAGATTGATATATAGAAAGATTATTAGACAAATATATTGACAAATAGATTGAAAGATAGATAGCCAAATAGATAGATAAAAATATATTCGGATATATAGACATATAAATAGATAGAAAGATATACTAATAAATAAACATATATATAGATAGAAAGATAGACAGACATTTAGATAGAAAGAAAGATAGATAGATAGATAGATCGATCGATAGATAGATCATTAGATAGATAAAAAAATAGATACATAGACAGATAGATAGATAGACAGATTGATATACAAATATATAGATAAATATAAATGAAGATTAATAGATGAATAAACAGATAGATAGTCAGATTGATAATTTGTTTGAAACTTAGATTGATAGACAGATTGATATATAGTTTGATAGCCAAATTGATACACAGATTAATAGATAGATTGGTAAATATATTGAAAGATAGATATATTGATAGAATTATAAATAGATATTTATATAAATAGACATTTAGATAAATAGATAGACAGATAGATGGAAAATAAATATATATATAGATAGATTGATTGATTGATAAATAGATAGGCAAAAAGATAGAAAGAAAGATAGATAGATAGATAGATAGATAGATAAACATATAGATATATAGATAGATTGAAAGATAGATTGAAAGATAGATAGTCAGCTAAATAGACACATAGACATATAGATAGATAGATAGATTGATTGATTGATTGATAAATAGATAGATAGATTGATAGTAATATGAAAATATAGACAAATAGACATAAAGATTGTTATATAGATAGATATATTGATTGATAGATAGGAAGATAGATAGTCAAATAGACAAATAGACAGATAGTAATATGGAAATATAGACATATAGATAAATAGATAGGCATAAGATAGATTGATTGCTAGATAGTCATATAGACAAATAGAAATATAGATAAATAGACAGACAAACAGATAGATAGATACATAGATAGATAAATAGAAAGATAGATATATAGATAGATAGCCAGAAACATAGACATATAGATAGACAGATTAATAGATATAATAATAAACAGATTTATAGATAGATTAATAGAGAGATTGATAGACAGCTTGATAGACATATTTATAAATAGATTGATAGGTAGAATGTAAGACTCATTAAAAAGACCAATAGATAGATAGATAGTCAAATTGATAAAAAGGTAGATAGACCGATAATATTGAGAGATAAATAGATAAATTATTATTCAAATAGATTGATAGATATATTGAGAGATAGATTGAAAAATAAATAGATAGATAGATATACAGATATATAGTCATATAGATAGACATATAGATATATTGAAAGATAAATATAATGATAGACGGATAAATATACTGATAGATAGACTGAAAGATAGACAGACACAAAGATAGATAGAAAATTAGATAGATAGATAGATAAAAAGATTGTTAGAATGATGGATAGATAGGTAGATAATATATATATATATATATATATATATGTAGATAGATAAAAACATAGATAGCCAAATTGATAGGCAAATATATAAATAGATTAAAAATTAGATAAGCAAATTGATAGTCAGGTTGATAATTAGATTTAAAGATAGATTGAGAGACATATTTATAACCAAATTGATAGCCAATTTGATATACAGATTGATAGGCAAATGGGTAGACAAATTGGTAGATAGATTGTTATATATATTTTTAAAGAGAAATATATACATATGGATAGTCATTTATATAGATAGATAGACAGATAGGTATGAAATAGATAGATAGATAGACAAAAAGATAGACAGAAATATAGATAGAAAAATAGACTAATAGATAGATAGATAAAAGGATAGAGATAAAGATAGACAGAAAAATAGACCGATAGATAGATAGATAAATAGATACATAGAAAAAAAGATAGATAGATATATTGATTGATAAATAGATAGATAGATAGACAAGATAAAGATAGACAAATAGTTTGATAGACAGACAAAAAGACAAATAGATAGATAGACAAATAGGTAGACATATTGAAAAAAATATAAATAGACGAATAAACTGATAGATACACAAACATATAGATAGACATATAGAAAGATAGATATGCAAACAGAAAGACAAATAGATAGAATGAAAGATTAATAGATAGATATATATATAGACAATTAAAAAACATATAGACTTATAGATAGATAGACAGATCTAAAGAAAGACGAATGGATAGTAAGATAGACATATAGATTGATAGGTAGATAGACAAAAGATAGATATACAAATATTTATATAGATAGATAGATAGAAAGACAGATAAATAAATAGATAGAAAACTAGTTATACAGATATATAGACAGATAGATAGATAGACAGACATATAGATAGATAGATTAGTAGATAGATAGATAAATAAATTGATATGTAGATAGATAGATAGATTTATTGATAAACAGATAGATAGACAGATAGATAAACATATAGATATAAAGATACACAAATAGATATATAGACAGATAGATCGACTGATAGACAGATAGATAGACATACATATAAAGAAACAGATATACAGATAGATACAAAAACAAAGAGATAAATAGATAGACAGAAATTATATAGATAGATAGACATATAGATAGATATGCAGATAGATAGATACATAGACATATATACATACAAATAGATGGTCAGATAGACAAAGCAATAGATAGAGAGATAGATAGATAGACAGATAGACATATATATAGACTGAGAAATAGTTAGACAAATAGA
Source organism: Sapria himalayana (assembly GCA_029783825.1). Classification (NCBI taxonomy): domain Eukaryota; kingdom Viridiplantae; phylum Streptophyta; class Magnoliopsida; order Malpighiales; family Rafflesiaceae; genus Sapria; species Sapria himalayana. The sequence continues at coordinate 83,728 of JAREIK010002319.1, read as the reverse complement.
CTGACAAATAGTTAGACAAATAGACTGACAGATACATATATAGATAGATTGACACATAGATAGACACACAAATAGATAGACAGATATACTTATATACATTCAAATAGATAGTTAGATAGACAAATAGATAGACAGATAGATAGTTAGATATATAGATAGAAAGACAAATATACTAATAAATAATAGATAGATAGATATATAGATATATATATATATATATATATATATATATAGGTTGAAAGATAGATTGATAGATAGATAGAAGATAGATAGATAGACATAATGATACATAATTAGATAGATAGATAGTCAGATACATAAATAGGTAGATATACAAATAGATAAAATGATAGATAGATAGATAGACAGATTAGATAGATATATAGATAGATAGATAGATTATTAAATAGATAGATACATAGACATAAAGATAGACAAATAGATATATATATAGCTAGTTAAATTAATAGGCATAAAGATAGACATATATATGATAGATAGATAGTCAGATAGATAAACATATAGATTGATAGATAAATAGATAGATAGATTGATATATAGACAAATAGAGAAATAGATAGATAGATAGATTAACAATTAATGAAATAGATAGACATACAGATAGATAAATAATTAGATAAATAGATACCTAGATAGACAAATAGATAACATACATATTGATTAACAAATATTCAGACAAATAAATAGACTGTTAAATAAATAGATAGATAGATAAATACATATATAGATAGATATATAGATATATAGAAATATAGAAAAATAGGTAGATTATTAGACAGATAGATAGATAGATAGATAGATAGATTGATAGTTATAGAGATATATAGATAGATTGATAAATTGATTGATAGAAAAATAGATAAACAAATAAATCAGCACATAGATAGATACAAAGATAGAAATATAGACAGATATATAGACAAATAGATAGAAAGATAGATAGATAAACTGACCGATAGACATACAAATAGTAAGATAGATTAACTAATAGATAGGCAGATAGATAGATAGATAGATAAACATATAGATAGATAGAAATATAGATAGATTTATATAGAGATATATAGATAGATAGATAGACAAATAGATACAAAGATTGATAATTTGATTGATATATTGATTGATAGACATAATGATATGCATATTGATAGTCAAATTGATTGGTAGATTGATATATAGATTGATAGACAAATAGTTAGATAGATTGATAGACAAATATATAGATAAATAATTAGAGAGATAGAAAGTTAGACAAATAGATAGGCAGATAAAGAGATGGATATTGAGATATAGATAGATAGCTAGATATATAGTTAGAAATATAGAAAGATATATAGATAGAGAGATAGATAGATAGATTAAAAGATATAGAAATTCATAAACAAATAGATAGATAGTTAGATAGTTAGATTGAGAGATAGATAGAATATAAATAGATAGATATATTAATAGACAGTTAGAGAGGTAGATATACTGACAGATAGACAAATAGGTAGAAATATATATATATATATATATATATACACACACACACACACACAAATTGATAAACAGTTAGATAAATAGACAAATTGACACACAAATAGACATATAGTTAGACTGAGAGATAGACAGACAGGTAGATAGATAGATAATGAGTCAGGTTATTATACAGATAGATAGACATATAGATTGAATTATTGATTGATTGATTGATTGAAAGATTGATAATTTGATTAAGAATTAGATATAAAAAAAGATGAATTGATAGATAGATAAATAAATAGATAGCAGATATACAAATAGATAGATTGATAGACCGATAGACATACAAATAGATAGATAGATAGCTAGATAGACAGATAGACAGACAGATAGATACATAGACATATACATAGATAGATATATAGAAAAATATATAGATAGATAGATAGATAAAAAGGTAGATAATTTGATTGATAGAAATATTGATAAATAGATTAATATATAGATTGATAGATAAATTGATAGATAGATAAACAAATTGAAAGACAAATAGATAGACAGATTGATATAGATATATATAGATAAATAGATAGATAGATAATTAGACTTATAGATAGATAGATAGACAGATAGATAGATAAATTATTAGACATTAAATAGTTAAATTGATATATAGATAGATAGACAGATAAATATATAGATAGAAAAAAAGATAGACAGATAGATATATAGATAGATTGATTGATTAATGGAATAATTACTTATTATAAATCTATACACGAAATAATTTACCATGCATGATCAATGTGCTTTGAGAATGCATGTTATTTAATAAAACACATTGAGAAAATTTTGCACAATGTTGTTTCCCTACTTACAATAATGTATAGTCTACTTGGGTTCTTATTCTTTTACACCCCCCATTTCTCTATCAAGTGTGCTTTGATACTACTTGCCAATATTAGATAGATATAATAATGTCTTAGTGTAGTTATTTTTTTTCAATCGTACTATTAAACAAAAAATTAATATTAGGCTAATTGAATTAAATAAAGCATCTACAATCTTAAAAGAATAGAATTACTATAGAATTTATTGGATACCAAATTAAAGTCTAAAAAATATGATTATTTAAGAAAAAAAAACATAACAAAATTCATCATCATTCACCAACAAAAATTACAGCATCAACAAACTATCAACATGAGCAATGACAACAAAATTAAAGGCCATGGTTAAGCTGTACCTTCTTCTTTGAGAAAAAATTAAGATTTTCACACTATAACCACAAAAACCTAATTAGTAGTTAAATTTCCATAGGTTCTTTATATTCATCTTCTCTATAGGTCAAAAATTCTAAAATATAAAAGACCATAATTTAGAATATAATATATAACTTGAATTTAAAATATTACAGTACATTGCTCTTCTTCTCCTCTTGTTGTTATTTTTTTCGTCCTCTTTTACAATTTTTCTTCGAATTTCAATGCTAGGACAATTTCTATTGATTTGAAATCCATTAAAACTTTAAAAAAAATCATTAAAATAAAAAAAGTTCGCTTTACCGATTTATTATTAACATAGGACTCAACAAAAAATCACCATTTAACTCACTACCAATTTTAAATTTGCAAAACTCATTACTAATTTCTCATAAAATTATAATGAAAATAAACAAAAACATGTAGAGAGAGAGAGAGAGATGTTCTTTGTTTGATATGGATCTGAAAAATGATGTTGCGATGGTAATGTGTTCTGAGAGATGTTCTTTGTTTGATATAGTTCTTTGAAAGAATGCTGTGATTCCTCTGTGTTCTGAGAGTCAAAGGTTTTTTAGAAGTGAACTGGCCTAATTATGTAGAGATGGCCAGAAGGGGGAGAGATGGGTTAGAGATAAAATATTAGAAAACAAAATTATTTTTTATCAACCATTAATTATATTATTTACTAAATAAATAAATTTATGGTTAATAGTTTATGAAATTTTTATGGTTATTTTTTATATTATTATTAAATATTAATCAAATCAATTTCAGAAATAAAAAAAATTAATTTATCGTTATTTATTTAAAAAACATATTATTTTATATAACTATTGATAAATTGTATAAATGTATATCCATACAAAATTTAGAACATCTCAATTAAATAAAAAATAAATAACCAAGTAAATAATGAATAAGTAACTTATCAATAATATTCAAACAACTAATAAAATATCTTACCATAAAAATAAAAATATATAATCTTAACATTATCCAAAAAAATAAAATTAAAAATTAATTACTTACAAATATAACATACAAAAATAAGATTAAAAATAAATCTAAAAATAAAAAAAAAAGACAAAAGAAACCAATTTTCAACTTGTATATTACTATAACAAATAATTTTAGATAATTTTTTAGTAGCTATTTCAATATTTTGAAAAAACAAGAAGAATATCTTAAGCAAATAATAATTTTCTATACTATGATTATTAACTTTTGAGTTAATAAGCATACATCTAAGTAAAAAGATGAGTTACAAAACTATAGTAAATAACAAATGATAAGTATCAACAACACTTTGTTAAAAAAATATTTGTTTACTTCTTTAAAGTAAGCATCATGATAGAGGAGCTCTATGAAGACTCATAAATGATAATGATAATTGACTTGTCTCCCTCAATACCAAATAATACTCTCGGCCTCATTCATAGATAAAACTACTAATATTTTTCTAAGATATATCATTTCTTCATATGATATATACATTATAGAGATAATGTCTTGTGTATGCATACAAGCATCATATTGCACTTCACTAATATCATAGTTGCACATTTATATTAGAGTTTAAACTTTTATATATAATGGCATATGATTGTATAAATGTATAAGTGTTTAGATATAATGTTGTGTTTAAAATATTTTTTTAAATGCTACATATATATATATATATATATATATATATATATATATATGTAACACTTTTATAAATATTATATAGTATATATATCACAATTATATAAACATTATAAATATTATATATTTATATAAAAATTTATACGTTATATAAATATTTATAAAAATGTATACATATTTTATATTTTATATAAATGTTATATAAACTATTATATAAATGGATAGTATTATGTAAATGTTGTATAAATATTTATAAACATTTATACATATGTATAAATATTTATATATAACATTATTTGTTTATATAAACATATCAATGTTTATATATAATGTTATACATTTATATATATTTAAGTATAAACATTTATATATATTGTCATATGATTATATAAATGTTTCAATGTTTATATATAATGTTATGTGTTTATAATATTTATATAAATATTATATTACTACAAATTGGGCATACTATTATCCAAAACAGTTTACCTCTCATGCTATAGTGTTTTTGAAAATAGATTTTTTTGTTTTTATTTTTTCATTTTTTTTTCAAAACATGAAATATACAATAGGAATAAAAGTATTTTTTGAGTTTACTAGAATGTATAAATCTTTTATTTTCATGTATATTTTAATATGAATATTTACTTATTTAGGTACTTTTTAAAAAATATTCTTCTAATTCACCATTACATAATTTTTCCTATATCTAATAACATCCAACAACAATACAAAAGATTTTCAAACAATATTAAACTAGCAAAAAAAAAAGAATTTACTAATCAGCATCACCATTAGTAGCTCATATATTATATTTAATTGAGGATGGTATTTTGTTTACATGAAAGAAATAAATATTTTCCTTTATTATATCAAAATTAAGGAGGTTGTGAAAAAAAACATGAACAATATAAAATTTAATGAATTTGATTTTATCATGATTCTACAATATCAACAATTCTTTCACTAATTATGAAATATTCTTGATTATATGCGTATTCTAAATTGAGATGGATATAATTTTTAAGCAAAAGATTAATAATTTTTATAATTTTTAAAATGTAATCTTTAAATATTATCTCTTGATAAAATAAAAATTTATTATATTTTAACATTACACAAAGTCAACTTGAAAATTTAAGTATCACACCCTGAGTAGGTATTCACTTGCAAACTAAGCAACAAAGATCTAGGTTGAGTATTTTCAGCCTACTAAATCAATGTGAGCAACCAAACTTTCTGAGATATTAGTTTTGTCAATCTTAACTGTCAATTAAACTCACTGAGTTAAAACTTTCATTACTTGTAAACTCTTTTGAATCATACACCAGAAAATATATGATTTTCTTTTAATAAAATTATTCATGAATAAATAAAACATATTGTGTTAGACTATAATTTACATTATAACATTAAAGAGTAGACTATAATTTACATTATAAGATTTAAGAGAATACTGACATTTCATAAAATGCATTATTTGTGATCAGCTATCATTCCTATTATGTTGTATGTATGCCAACTTGAAAGGATGTTGAGATTACCGATAAATTATTATTCATGGTTTACGATGTTGTACATAATGGTTCACCTATCTATTTCCAATTTTTAAATATCTATAACCTAATTAATGCATATTTTATTTAAAATATTTACATTCAAACATGTTGTACAACTAATAATGCTTGTACCATTTACCATGGAAAAATACATTGCTGCTGTGAGCCCAGCACCAACACCCTTAACTTCCTGTATTATAAAAGTAATATCATCAAATCAAACTTCAGTTAAAAAATGAAAGGCAGAAAAAATGTAGACACTTAATAACACTAACCTTGATCAAAAGAAAAGTTGCCTATGAAGCAAATGCAAAAAATATTAGGTGTAGTGAATAAACTAATAGTTTCAAAGGATATAGTAAAATTTAACAAATTTGGTATCCTTGTATAATAAGTAATCAACATGTAATTATAACATAAAAAGAATAAAATTAATAAAGGATATCTTAGAGTCTCCTAGTAGATATCTAATTGATATACATTAAGAAAATTACCGAGCTGTAGATTCCAAGGACTTACTTCAATTTGTCCTGGATATTTAAGTCAATCCTGGGCATATAGTTCCTCCTATCACCTACCCAAGTGGATACCTACTTTAAATAATTGGTAAGAATAGTTAGCTTAAACTTTTCATAAAAATCCATGGAAAAGAAATAATCTTGTGCGAGATTTATTTAAATTACCAAGTTCGATCATCAAACCAATTCCAAAAATTATATATTCCATTCTTAGTGAAAAATTAAAAGCATGGACAAAATAACGCATCAAATGATAACACAAAATGAGGTCTTCAAATTGGAAAAACTCCGATTAGGTTATGTATCATGATAATACATGTTTCAGAAAATATAAAAAAAAGATGAATCGAAAAGGCAAGAACACCAATCAGAATTAGAATGATGAAGCATAACACATTGCCAAAAATCTTCTATTTGTAGATTGCCTACATGATGCTATTTTGCTCAGCCACCGATTAGGTTATTGTTCATGTTTAACATCTTTTAATTTTAAAATATTAATATTTATGTATGTATTTATTTATTTATAATTTTAAGATTCCATATTTTTTTTATTTTATATTATTTTATATTTTATTAAATTTAATATTATTTTATATTTTATTTAAATTTAATATAATATTATTTTTTATTTTTTATTTACTATAATAATTTATTATGCTTTAATTCTTATAAATTTTAGTAGAGGCAAAAATAAAACATGAATTAAAATCAATTTAGGGTATGTTTGGTTGTGATTTTCAAAAATGTTAATAGGGTTAAAAATAATTTTAAGTGTGTTTAAGAAAAAAAATATCATTAGTACTATTAAAAAAAACTTTTTTAAACCCTAAAAAGACACTTAAAGTATTCTTTTAATAAGCACATTGAAATATTTTTTTTATAACTTATCAAAAGTTATTGAATGTAATTAAAACATCAATATATTTATCCTTAAATATCAATTTATTTTATTTTAAATTTAATGAAAAATATGATTTTTTTTATTATTCAAATATTTCAAATCTTTTAGTAATAATTTTTTTAAAACATTCCTAAAATCATTAATTTTTTTTTAAGTTTTATTAATATAAATATTTACTTTTTTATTTGTTAATTCAAATTTTTTCTAAATATTTTTTTATTATTAGACAAATAATAATTTTAGGTTTATATTAATACAAATGTTTAAGTATCTTAATTTATTAATTCAAATATTTTAAAAAATGTTTATAATTATAGAATTACTTATTTAATGTATTTATTAATACAAATATTTATATATCTTTATTAATTAATTCAAATAATATTTTTTTATTATTTATAAAATTATATAATCATTAAAATAGTTATTTTTCTTTATTAATATAAATTTTTATTAATATATGTATATATTAGAAATTATTTATTTATAATATCCTATTTTTATAATTATATGAGGAGAATGCATCTTTCAAGGATCAATCATTCATAGACCATCACAAATATTTAATATACAAAAATACATCAAATATTAAAACAAATAATATATAAAACAAAAAAAAATTATTCAGTATAGATTAACGACGAAAATAAACCCGAGCTAAATAGCTAGGAAAAATCCCTATCTATTGCATATATTTTGTGAAAATTATAATTTAAGGAATAATCGATTACAATTAATATATAATTGTAAAAATATTTTTCCAGATAAAGATTTAACGAGGTATTTTTTCTAGAGCTAATTAGCTAGGAAAAATCCATTTCTAAAGTCGTTAAATTTGCTGCTAATCTTTGCAGCAAGCAATGACAATATTAGAGAGAGAAATTTGTAAATCAAAAATTTCCATCTTAAATCCACCACAATCGATCACAATCCATCACAAAATTGTGATTCAATGTAAAGTCAAACATATCTTGCGTTTCACTAGTTATTCCTTCGTAAATTAGCAAGGGATTTTTTGCCTAGCTAAATTTCCATAGGTAAAAAGATAATTTCTTGTAGTGTAGATAGATAGATTGAGAGTTAGATATATAGAAAGATAGATATATAGATAGATAGACAAATAAATAGACTGATAGATAGACAAATAGAAAGATAAATAGACATACATATAGAAAGATAGATAGACAAATAGTTATAAAGAGAGATAGATAGAAAATAGATAGACAAATAGATATGCATACATATAGACATATAGAAAGATAGACATATAGATATATAGATAGATAAAGAGATGGACGCATAGAGATATAGGCAAATAGACATATAGATAGATAGACAAACAAATAGTTAGATAAATCAAGAGATAGATAGAAAGACAAAGAGATAGATAGACAAATAGATATATAGACATTAAGATAGACATATAGATAGACAGACAAATAGATATACTGATAAATAGATAAATAGATAGACAGATAGATTGATAGATAGACAAATAGACATATAGATAGATAGGTAGATTGAATGACAAATAGACATATAGATTAAAAGACAGACAGATAAACTAATAGATAGATATATTGTTAGATAGATAAAAAGATTGAAATAATGAAAGATAGATAGACAAATAAATGGACATAAAAATACAAATAGAAAGAGAGATAGATAGATGAATAGATAGATGGATATATAGATTGATATATAGATAGTTAGATAGATAGATAGATAAATTGATTGATATATAGAGAGTTAGATTAATGGATAGATAGATGCAAAAAAATATTGATAGATAAAAGGATAGATAGTTAGACATAATGAACGATTGATAGACAGATATATATATATATGGATAGAATGATAGATATATGGACGGATAGATAGATGGATAAATAGATAGACAGATAGATAGATAGATAGACAAATAGATAGATAGATAGACAAATCAATAGATAGATAGATAGACATATAGATATATAGATTGATAGATAGGTAGATAGGTAGACAAATTAAGTGACAAAATGAATAATAGACAAATAGATAGAAAGATAGACAGATTGATAAATAAATAAATAGACAGATAGATAATCATATAGATAAATAGATAGAAAGATATATAGACTTGTAGATGGTTAAATAGATATATATATATATATATATATATATATACATATATACATACACACAAATATATAGACAGATATCAACATATAGATAGACAAATAGATAGATATATAGATAGATAGATATACGTATACATAGATAGATATTTAAAAAGATAGATTATTAGACAGATAGATTGACAAATAGATAGAAAGTCAAATAGATAAACATATATATATACAAAAAGTTAGAAAGATATATAGACTTATATATGGTCAAATAAATAAATAAATAAATATATATATATAGAAAAATAGATAAATAGATATCGACCTATAGATAGACAAATAGATAGATATATAGATAGATATACTTATACATAGATAGATAGATAGATAAAATGATCTATTTATAGATAGACATATAGATAGAAAGATAGATATACTTATTATCTATTTATCTATTTAAATAGATAGACAAATAGATAGAAAATTATATAGACTTATAAATGGTAAATAGATATATATATATATATATATATATATATATATATATACACACCCACACACACACACACACACAAATATATATATATACAAATAGATAGACCCATATCGACATATTAATAGACAAATATATAGAAAGATATATAGTCAGATAGATAGAAAGATAGACGGACAGATATACGAATAGATAGATAGATAGATATACAAATAGATAGATAGATAAATAGATAGATAGATAGATAGATAAAAAAATAGATAGATAGATAAATAGATAGATAGATAAAAAAATAGATAGATATAAAGATAGATAGACAATAATAAAATCATTTAAATAGACAAATAAATAGAGAAATATATAGAATGATAGATTGACAAATAGATACAAAGATATATAGATAGTTTGATAGATAGATGGACAAATATATAGCTATATTGATAAATAGATAGATAGATAAATAAAATGATAGATAGATAGACAGATAGATAGATAAATAGATAGATAGGTAAATAGACAGAAAGATACATTTTTAGGCAGATGGATAGATAGATAGATTTATAGACATATTTATATATACATATAGATAGAAAAATAGATAAATTGATAGATAGATATATAGATAGAAAGATTAATAGATAGAAGATAGACAGACATACAGATAGATAGATAGATAAATAGATAAATAGATAAATATATATATATATAGATAAATAGATAGATAGACAGATAGATAAAAAATATATAGACAAATAGATTTATAGATAGAAAGATAGATAAAAAAGATAAATAGACAGAGAGATAGAAAGATAGACAGACAAACAAATAAATAGATAGATAGATAGACATGCTAGGTAGCCACAGTACAGAAACCATGCTGGGCTAGGCACGACATAGTAACAATACCATGTCGTATCTTGCCCTCCACAGTAAACGTGTCATGTCAGATAGACAAATAGATAGACAAATAGATAAAAAGATAGATAGATAGAAATGTAGATAAATATATAGATAGATAGATAGATAAATAAATAGATAGTTAGATAAATAAATAGACAGATATATGGATAGATTAATAGATAGATAGTTTGATAGATAGATAGATAGATAGAAAAATAGACAGATAGATAGACAGATAGAAATATAGATAGATAGACACATAGATAGACAGATAGAAATATAGATAGATAGACAGATAGACAGATAGATAGACAAATAGATAAATAGTTAAATAGAGCATTAGATAGACAGATAGATAAACATAAAGATAGGTAGATAGAAAGATATAAAGAAAGATAAATAGAGAAATAGATAATCTGATAGATTGATAGTTAGATAGATATATAGATATATAAACAAATAGTTACACTACAAGAAAATGTCTATTTAGCTAGAAAAATTTTGCTAGGGACTAATCCTAGCTAAATAGTGAGCGATTAGCTTTGGAATAGCAAGATATTTTTGATTTTACATTGAAATAAAAATTTGTGATTGAATAGTGATGGATTAGTTATAGAAATGGTCGATTGAAATTTTTTGTCGTTATTTTTTTCGTAAAAATTCCACACAATAAATAGTGAGAAATTTACTGCCATATTTAACAACAGATTTTTCCTAGCTAATTCTATCCAGAAAAAATCCATCACTAATTTTTTCGTATATTCCACGATTTGAAAAGTAGGAAATTTAGCGACAGATTTAGCAATGAATTCTCTCTAACTAATTAGACTAAGACAAAATCCATCGCTAAATATTTATCTAAATATATTTTTTCAAGATTTTATATATAATTGGAAGCAATTATTCCTTAAATATTTATTTTCTTAAAATATATGCATTTAGTAATGGATTTTTCCCTAGCTATTTGGCCGAGTGATTATTTTCATCGCGAATTTTTAATAATTTAATTTTTTTAGCATTATTTATTTTAATATTTTATGTAATTTTCTATATTAAAAGTATGCCAAGGTCTATAGATGAGCAATCATTGAAAGACACAATATCCGTATATTATTATAAAAATATGATATATTAATAAAAAATTTCATAAATATATAAAAAAAATATGAATATAAATTTATAGTAAATAAGACAAATAATTATTATTTTGGTTATCAATTAATTAAAAAATTATACAAAATAGTTTTCTGAAATTTTTAATTATGATATTTAAATATTTGAATTAAAAACATTATATAATTTATTATATACTTATAATAATTTTGAAAATATTCTAATTAATAAATTAACATAAATAAAAATTATTACTAATAAAAAACTATAATAAATAATTATTTGATTAAATAAAAAAAATTTATAAAAATTTATGAATTAACAAATAAACATTTAAATATTAATATTATTCCTATAATCATAAAATATTTTTATGAGTATAAGAATCATTTAAAAAAATAATGATGAAAACATTTGAAAATTTTGATTTATAAAAAAATTTCAAATTTTTAATAAAATTTAAAAGAAAATAAATTGGTATTTAAAGATTATTTCATAGATGTTTTAATTAAATCAAAAAAATTTTGATGATTTAAAATATAAATATCTTAGTGTGATTATTAAATTAATACTTCAAAGATTCAAATTTATAATGACTAAAAGATTCAAATTTTATGTCTTTATAATTATATAATATTATATTAATAAAAAATAATTTGAATTCTTAAAAATTTATAACCATAATATATATATATATATATACATATATTAAATACTTTATTATTATATAATATTATTTTATCTACTTAAGAAATAATATCATTTATTTTTAAATAAAATTCTATTTTTTTTAATTATTTATTTTTTATAATTTTAGTTTACTTTTATATTTTTGTCTTTTTATTTTCTATATATTTACATCTAATTTTTTATTTATAGTTCCATGAAAAAAAATGCTAAGGCATTAAGCAGTTAAACTTTGTTCTATCTTTCAAATTTCAACGACGAAGAGAGGAGAAATGAAACGGACTACGAGAGCAACCTACAAAATCTACCTCTTCTCTTTTTTTGATGGCTAAATATTGGATTTGGATATTCTCACACTACCAATCTTGTGGGAGTGACAGATGGGGCACAATGTAAGACTTAGAGAACAAGACCGATAGAAACACAAATGTTTACAAGGCAGAATCAACATATAACAAGTTTCTTTATTGTAATTTCTGCATTATTCTTGATTCTGATCATGAGTGCTATGGCAAGATGGTTGAGCTTTAGTACCCGAAATGTTCCGTATTGTTGCCGCAGTAGATTGTTCGAGGAAGCTCCACATGGTCTTAGCCATGGCTTCATTTTTCAGTGTGTTGTCCTTCCATACTTGTGTTTATGCAAACAATGTTTTCACCTTTTTTCTCCAGCTAACTATTCAAATCATGTGCTACCCCAATCTCTTAATTCTTGGTTGAAATTTTCATCCTCTTTATATAATTTATCTATTGAAGGATTCTTTCCACCTGTCTTTTCCACTTGTTCCTTGTTTCAACCTGTAGTTTCCTCACTTTGAGTTGAAGAAGAAGGTCAAATTGAACTTGGTACTCATCAATTAGCATCATTGTATCATCATCTGGGAATGACATGACATCCCTAGGTCGTCTCGGTCCTCGTCTTTGTAATGAAGGACCTAAGTTTGATAATCTCAACGTTGTTTACCACCGAGAATGTCGAACATTTTGCATTGATCCGCTCTTCAATTTTTATTTGATCTTGATCAAGTTTTTCTTTCGCATATGTGTCAGCCATCCTTTGTCCATCTTCTTTTCGGGATTTTGATTTGTCATTTCTCTGGGAATTACTAGCAACCCATGTTTATCTTTTCTTCTTCCCGAACACCAGAATCTATATGTTCTTCGATCTAATTTTCTAAATCTACTTTATATTGATACCAGATAAGATTGTCATTGATCTTCTCCTTCGAAATGCTATATACATATCTCTGTCTATCTCAATTTGATTACAACTAAAGAAGTTTAGTTTTTATATAATATTTAGGTTTGATTTTTTTTTTATTTTCCAAGAATTTTTCTTATTTTTTCTTCTATTTTCATATCACTTATATTATCTTGACTCTACACCATTAATGAAACAATAAATGGTTAGTGTAAAAGTTGTTGTTTATTGTTTTATTTTTATGGGTTTTACGGATTTCAAATATTAAATATTTGCATATTTTTTATGCTTTTATAACTTAAGAAAAAAAATATGCTTAGTGTTTTCAACTTCTATAACTTAAGAAAAAACAAATTTAATGCTTATAGGTACTATTTTTGTTGTCTCCAAAAATATTATAAACAGATAACATTATATATAAACTTTTATACATTTATATAATCATATGACATTATATATAAATGTCTATACTTTAATATATATAAACGTATTAAATTATATATAAACATATAATGTATTATATAAACAATTATATAACATATAAAATGTTTATACATTTTTGTAAATATTTATATAACATATTAATTTTTATATAAATATATAATATTTATAATGTTAATATGTATGTGATTTATATACTATATAATATTTATAAAAGTTTAAATATATATAAAATTATATTTATGTAACATCTATAAAAATATTTTAAACACAAATATTATATCTAAACACTTGTATAATTATATAATCATATGCCATTATATATAAAAGTATTTATAACTATATTTATAAATATACATATCTATTTTTTAACTATATAATTATTTATAACTATATGTATAATTCTATATAATTATATTTATAACAAAATATACTATATGAATATAAATATATAACTATATATAATTATATTTTATTATATGTATAACTATAAAAATGTTATATATAACTATATCTTTAACTACATACACATTTATAACTATATATGTATAACTATATATAAATATTTGTATAACTATGTAATACTATATGTAATTAAATATAACTATATTTGTAACTATGTATACATATATGTATTCATATAATAAAATCTATATGATTGTTTATAACATTGTATACATTTATGTATAACTACTTATACCTACATGTATGAAAATATCTATATATAACTATATGTTTAACTATATATAACTCTATTTTGAAATATATATACTATAGTTATAAGAACATATAAAGGTTGACCTCCATCTCTGGTGACTATCTCTGAGGTCTATCGATTCTATTTATTTCTCTCATTAGATCCCTTTACCACCATACGACAAAGGGATTGAGATTTAGTGGAAAATTTGGGATTGACGTTCACAAAGCTATTCACAGGTTATTTGCCAACAAGTAGATGAAAATTTTGATGGAAGGTCCTGATGCTACCGGTAAGACAACCATTCATTATATTATAAGTTGAAGCTTGGTGAAATTTTCACCACAATTCCTACTATTGTATTCAATGTAGAGACTGTTGAATACAAAAACATTAATTTCACTATGTGGAATGTTGGGGTCAAGACAAGATTCACCCTTTCTCGAGGAATTACTTCCAAATACACAAGGCCACATATTTGTGGTGGACAACAATGATAAAGATCAAGTTGTTGAAGCCATAGATGAGTTGCATAGGATGCTAAATGAGGAAAAGCTTCAAGATGATGTTTTGCTGGTGTTTGCCAATAAATAAGATCTTACCAATGCGATGAATGCAACTGAAATTACTGGCAAGCTAGGACTTCACTCTCTTCACCAACACCATTGGCACATTTAGAGCACTTGTGCTACCTTTGGCGAGGGCCTCTACGAGGGTCTTGATTATCTTTCCAATTACATTACCAACAAGTCATTAACAATTTTAGCATGATGAGACAAACTTTGTTGACATATCTGGACGTGGATCTAATTTTTGCCTATTTTTCTTGAGTTTTGTTCTGTTATGTGGATGGCATCATGTATTTCTAGGGGGATTCGAATTATATTAATTTTTATATACTACATGCATGAAATACAAGACCACATTTACTTTGCTCTGATTTGTTGTAAGCCGAACTTGTTTGTTTTTTGTTTTGTGTCTTTTTGCCATTGGATCCCAAAGGTATAAGAACATATAACTATAAATAATTGTCTTTAAATATATGTATAACTAAAAATATATTATACATAACTATATTTAAATATATAATTAACAACATATATTTAATATACATTTTTATATATTAGTATATATAAATGTATTTTACTATATCTATACCTATACATAACTATATGTATAAATATATAAAATTACATGAAAAAATACATATACCTACATGTATAAATATAAGTATAACTATATGTGTAACTATATGTATAACTACTTATAACTATATTTATAATTACATATATAACAACATACAACATTATATTTAATTATATGTGTAAAACTATATATAAATATTTTTATAACTATGTAACACTCTATATAATTAAATATAACTATATCAGTAACTATGTATACATATACATATACATATATGTAAATCTATATATTTGTTTATAACTTTGTATATATATATGTATAACTACTTATAACTACTTGTATGATTATATCTATATATAACTATATGTTTAACTAGATATAACTCTATTTTTAACTATAGATACTATAAGTATAAGAACATATAATTATAAATAATTGTCCTTGACTATATGTATATCTATAAAAATATTATACATAACTATATTTAAATATATAATTAACAACATATATTTAATATATTTATATATTTTTTAGTATATTAAAATGTATTTTACTATATCTATACCTATACATAACTATATGTATAAATATATAAAATTACATGAAAAAATATATATACCTACATGTATAAATATAAGTATAACTATATGTGTAACTATATGTATAACCACTTATAAATATATTTATAATTACATGTATAACAACATACACCATTATGTTTAATTATATGTGTATAACTATTTATAAATATTTTTATAACTTTGTAACACTCTATATAATTAAATATAACTATATCTGTAACTATGTATACATATACATATGCATATATGTAAATCTATATATTTGTTTATAACTTTGTATACATTTATGTATAACTACTTATAACTACTTGTATTAATATATCTATATATAACTATATGTTTAAATAGATATAACTCTATTTTTAAATATATATACTATAGGTATAAGAACATACAACTATAAATAATTGGCTTTGACTACATTTATAACTATAAAAACATTATACATAACTATATTTAAAAATATAATTAACAACATATATTTAATATACATTTTTTATATTAATATATATTAATGTATTTTACCATATCTATACCTATAGATAACTATATGTATACATGTATACACTTATATGAAAAAATATATATACATACATGTAGAAATTTAAGTTAACTATATAAGTAATTATATGTATAACAACATACAATATTATGTTTAACAAGATGTGTATAACTATATATAAATATTTGTATTACTATGTAATAGTCTATATAATTAAATATAACTATATTTGTAACTATGTATACACATATATATAAATATATATACATATATATAAATCTATATATTTGTTTATAACTTTGTATATATTTATGTATAACTACTTATAACTACTTGTATGATTATATCTACATATAACTATATGTTTAACTATATATAACTATATTGTTAACTATAGATACTATAAGTATAAGAACATATAATTATAAATAATTGTCTTTGACTATATGTATATCTATAAAAATATTATACATAACTATTTTTAAATATATAATTAACAACATATATTTAATATATTTATTTATATATCAGTATATAAAAATGTATTTTACTATATCTATACCTATACATAACTATATGTATAAATATATAAAATTCTATGAAAAGATATATATACCTACATGTATAAATACAAGTATAACTATATGTGTAACTATATGTATAATCACACGTAACTATATTTATAATTACATGTATAACAACATACAACATTATGTTTAACTATATGTGTACAACTTTATATATATATATTTGTATAACTATATAAAACTCTATATAATTTAATATAACTAAATGAGGCATGATTTCTTATCCTGACAATTCTTTAGTAGCTTGTAGAGGTTGAACTTGCAACCTCCAAGGAGGCTCACATTTATCTCAAGAATGAGTGTATCGAGCTTTTGGTTTTTGATGTGTAAATATATATTACATATATACATACATTTAATTGATGTTAATATATATATATATATATTGTTTTTTGTGTCTAGATATATATATATTATTGAATACATGAGGAATAATGTTATAAAATATCGATTAATTACCAAGCTCATTAAAATTCATTGAAAAAAAAACTAAGACATGAATATTAACAAACATATCAAGCATCATTGAACTTCATTGAATTTTAATTTAAACCATTTATTCATATTAAAAAATTTGATACATTTAAAAAAAATTGTAATAAATAAAATTAAATATAAATCATCAATATATGTGGAATACAATTTTATATCTTCAGAATGCTAATCTATCTGTCTGTCTGTCTGTCTATATATCTATATTTCTATCTGTCTATCTGTCTATCATTCTTTCCGTCTATCTACCTTTATGTTTATTTATTTATCTATCTATTTATCTATCTATTTGTCTATTAATCTGCTTACCCATATACCTATCTGTCCATCCTTCTTTCTATCTATCATTCTATTAGTCTATATGTCTATTTGTCTATCTATTTATCTTTATATATGTCTATCTATCTTTCTATACATCTATCAATCTGTCTATCTATCTATCTATCTATCTATCTGTCTGTCTGTCTATCTATCACTCTATATTTCTATTTATCTATCTGTTTATATCTATATTTATCTATCTATAATAATTACCTATGAATATTTTGCTAGGAATATATTCCCTTGCTAATTTGCAAGGGACTAGCTAGGGAATTGAGAGAGTTGTTTGGTTTTACATTGAATAACAAAATTTTAATGGATTTGTGACAGATTAGAGATAAAAATTTTCGATTTAAAAATTTCAGTAGCTATTATTGTCGTAGAATTTCTCACAAAGAATGGCGGAAAATTTAGCAATGACTTTAGATACGGATTTTTTCTAGCTACTTAACTCAAGAAAAAAACACTCGCTAAATCATTCTCTATAAATTTTTTTACAATTATATATTAAATGCAAGCGATTCATCCTTAATTAATAATATTTACAAAATATATACATTTAGCTTGGAATTTTCCCTAGCTATTTACCTAAAGATTATTTTTATCATTAATCTATTCTGAATTATTTTCTTTTTTTATATTATTTTTTTTAATATTTGATGTAATTTTTTATATTAAAGGCTTGTCATGGTTCAATACAAAATAATATTTGATTTAATTAAAAAATAAAATTAAATATCTGTATTAATAAAAACATTAAATAATTAATTCTATAATTATAAACAATTTTTAAATTTATTGAATTAATAAATGAATATACATAAACATTTGTATTAATAAAAGCTTAAAATTATTATTTGTATGATTATAAAAAAATATTTATTAAAAATCTAAAATAATTAATATATTTATATTAATAAAACTGTAATAAAACTATTTTTATGATTATAGGAATCTTTTAAAAATTTTTTACAAAAAAATTTGAATTTTTAAAATAATACTTCAAGTGTTATAAAAAAAATAATCCCCAAGTGATTATTAAAAGAACACTTCAAGTGTTTTTTAGAGTTTCATTTTTTTTAAATATTACTTATGATATTTTTTTTGTCCTAAAAATACTTAATATAATTTTTTGCCTTATTAACACATATGAAATGTTCTATCAAATTGACCTTAGTTTATTTGAATTCATGTTTTATTTTTGCCCTAACTAAAATTTTTAATAAATTAAACCATTGCATAAGATTTTGATTATTAGCCCTTTATATTCTATTCTTATTAAAATAATATTTATGTATCTTTATGATCTTCTCATTATAAGTTAATTTAGGATTTTTATAAATTTTAAAATATATCAAATAATATAAAATTTTATGACTATAAATTTATTTCTTATTATATTCATAAAATTATATTGAATTCACAAAAAAATTATAATCATTATATATATATATATATATATATATATATATATATATATATATTATATTTATTTTATGGTTATAAATAAAATCCTAAAAGTCGCATGTGTTCACTGTTCATCACAGTTCCGTTTGGGAGAGGAATTATGATGAACATAGTTTCGTTCACCATGTCGTGAGCAGGTGATGAGCATAAAAACCTAAAACTCATCTAGTTCTTTTTATGCACTAGGTCATGAGCATAGAAACCTAAAACTCGCCTAGGATTTTTTTTTGTGCACTAGGTCGTGAGCATTGCAAGTTACCACTACAATTTGAAGTAGATAGCAACTAATTCAGAGGCGAGGATGTGTGCTTTCGTAATCTTCAACCCCATTCCATGTCTGTATGTATTAATCCATGATTCCATGCTTGACTATTGTAATTTGATATATGATTTTCTTCAATTTTTCAACCTGATAGAAGAAATCCTAGAATCCGAACTATTATCATCCTTTAGGATCGCACTCGGATCACTATCTAATAATCCACTCTTAAACTCCTTCTAGTCTATTTCAGGTAAAAGAACCCCCCCCCCCCCCCCCCCCTGTTGAACAAGCTACTAGTCTCCGTGTTTTCAGCATCAAGGTGTATCTCCAGTTCCCTAATTTGTTTTATCAAGGCTTTGTGATAATGTTTAAGGGCTTCATAATTGAGCTTCAGTGAGTCATTATTTGCTTTTAGGATGCCATAATATCTTTCTAAATGCTTGCTTTTCTACCTAGCATGGTGGTTTTATAACCAAACTACTATTTGTCTTGGATGCAAGCCAAGTTCATGAGCCAGTTTTTTTTCCTCTCTTGTTCAAACTTGTTTTCCACTACAAAGTTTTTCTTCATTGCCTTCACTTGATCTATCGTTAGGCATCTCTTCTTTTCTCCACTCCCATTCTTAATTCTTCTACACATCCTTTTTCATCAAATCCATCAAAAAAACATTGGTATTCTATTCTGCAAACATGTTTGTTATTGTTGTTGCTTCTTTGACTATAAAGATTTCCTTCTACTATAGATGGGGATATTGAAATGAAAGCACAAAGGAAATTAGAGATGACAAATCTTATCATAAGTGGATGCGAATAGGGGAGCAGCATGTATTATTTTGAATGCAAGAATGACAAGGCATAACATTTATCTTGCCCGACATGAGTTTTCATGCACAAAGAAAGACAAGTTCAATGTATGTAAATCAGGATAAAAAGATATGTCAGACTTCTACTCACTCTATGTCCATCTATATTAGAAAAAATTGTTCAATAGAGAAAATTTTTGTAGAAAAACATGTTGGAGAATCTGTAGGCTCAGCTATGTCTAGCCCCTAGAGATATTAGTAGCGGGGGAGGGGGGGGGACATTATTCATGTTATCTATATGTGATAATCACTACCTGGATCTCTTTTTGCTGCATACAATCCTCATGATCAACTAAACTAATTTTGAAATATTGTTGAATTAGAATAATTTGGTTTACCTTTTATTAATCACCACCTAATAATTTTTACAAACTAAAAAGATATGCAGACTTCTATCTGTATGATATATTTTATGATGATGTAAGTTCAATAAAAGAATGTAATAACTATTATCTACCATATAATGATGGAAGTTCAACTATGAATGGTGAGCTATAGAAGAACAACATGCCCTATAAGGTGAAATCATTTGGAAATGCCTTAAGCAGATAAAGCAGTGGGTCATTATTATTTTTTAATCATCTTGTTACTTCTTTTCTGATTTTATTTATCATAGATGTGGATTCTTCACAGCCATGGGTATTGTTCCACTATTTGAAGTTATTTCTGTGTTGTGATCTCTTTGTGGAGCATCATAACTACAAAATAATATACCAGTGCCATACATCTCTATTTATCCTGGTTGGCATTGACAACGATGAAGTAAGTTCCTATTGCATCTACAAAGTTGTATTTCAAGTTGAACCGGATCAATTTGTTTTGATTTTTTGTTTTTTTGGTTTGTTTTTCTATTAAATGAGCAACGATATTACTAGAATCATAAATGTTGCAGAATGAGCTTGCTATTTTAGAATTCATACATCTATTAGTTGAAACAATGGATCATCATTTTGTGAATGTGGTAGTGTTGAACTGCAACACGATGAACTTATCTGCCTCATCCTTCAATTCTTCACATAAAGTAATTTAATTTATTTTTTTTAATTATGATTTCTTAATAGTCAATGTGAGTTCGACATCATGCACCACAAGAAAAATCCCAAACAGCTAGGGAAAATTCCCTAGAAAAATGGGGGTTTTCCATCGCTAAAGTAGATATAATAATGGATTAATGATGGAACCTTTCCTAATCTAAAGTGCTTGTCACAAAAATTAACGATAACTATATTCCATAGCAAAATTAACGAGAGAAATTTCTAAAGCAAAATTAGCTAGGTAAATTTCTAAAGCAAAATTAGCGAGGTAAATTTCTAAAGCAAAATTAGCGAGGGAAAATTCCCTCGCTAAATTAGCGAGAAAATTTTCGTAGATAAATTTGTGAGGGAAAAACCCCTAGCTATTTTCATTCCAAATTTATTTTTACATTTATAATTTTTTAATAAAATTTAATTACATATTTTTAATTTTTATATTAAATTTAATAAAAATATAAACTATAAACCAATATTTATAATTAATAAAAAATAAAATTAGTTAATAAAATATTCTAATACAATATGTTACATAGTTAAAATAGACACATAACAAAACTTGATTATATCTTATTCTTCATCAATGTATCGAATGACAGTGTATACAATATAATCTGTCAATGAAATTAACTTTGTTTTCTTTTCCCAGCTCCTCAAAATATGCATACTACTCTAGCACCTGAGCATGTTCCTCCACGGCCATCTGCATTGCTTCCTTAGTTATAGTTTGCATTTCTTCTCCACCTCCAACTCCTTCTTGTATATGTAATTTCTCTTTTTGTATCTAGTTGCACTTCCAACATCAATTTTTTAACCTTGCAATCAGTTACATGTATGTATACTTGTTCATGTATGTATGTGCTCGTGTGTGTGTGTCTAAACACTAAACACATGTACTTTCATGCAAAATACACATACCATCAAAGACAACAGAAGAAAGTATTCTAGGCTTATAAAACACACATATAGGTCTTTCAGGCATGGTAAGTACTTATAGTTCTTTGTCCCTCTGGTACTCCATCGCAGATAGAGAATATTGATACCACCTGCAATGGAGCATAACATACTAAATTTACAAAACTAATAAAGAATACCAATACAATATCGCTGATAAACAAATAGACTAGAGTCATACAACACCAACTACCATTTGCTAGAAATTTCACACAACGAGATAAAATAAGCTTATTTTAAATTCAGAATCAAGATTTCTCCAAGATTTTTTGTGAACTGCCCATCAACATATTCTTCTGTGTTTCCCAGCTTCACGCATCAATCAGGG
>JAREIK010002319.1:0-55652 GCA_029783825.1 Sapria himalayana | reverse complement strand
AATTGGAATCTTCATTCCATTAATTTTTTATTTTTTGATTTTAATATTCAAAGATGAGTTGAACCATAATAAAATTGTGCTATTTGATCTCATTGAGAAGTTAGAAGCTTACTCCTTCAAAATTTCAATTTATTTCTTTTTGCTTTCCTTTCTTGTCCATTCACATATTTTTCTCCATTCATCTAGTAATAGCTGATATCTATTAATCTTTACCATGCTAAAAAAGTTTTATTTATAAAGCAGATTCTGCATATTTATTACCTCGATATTCCCAAAATTTAATATTTAAATATTTATTGTAAGTAATTATAATTTATAGTATATTTTTGAAGTACTTATATGATGTTTCTCATTAAAATTAGTATTATTCTTGCAAATAAAATAGGCAAAAATGAGTTTAGAACATCAGTGGATATACAAAAGGTTTATGAATGGAATTTTGAATCAATTCTTTTTGAGTAGGCTTGAAACTTTCATCAACTTTGCGGGGTAGGTCATGAAGATGGATGAATGGAGAAAAAAAATTAAGTGTCCATGTAGAACCACCAGTGTCAGAATAGTCTATTTCGTGATGTAAACATTATAAGATATAATTTTGGCTAAATATTAGCTTTGTACCAAAAAAATGTTTTTGGATTTATTATGGGGAAAGTACAATCTCTCTGATCATTGATCAAAATGAGGGTACTAAATTATTTACATGTGGTGAAGAAGCATCATACACATACCATAGAATGGTCATGGAATCTACTGGTGCTGACTTCAATTTGGATTACATGGATGAACCACCAAAACCTAAAGCTTAGAAATTTTATTAAATACTTAAAGCTACAGATAATGAGTTGTGGCATGGCTATAAAACACATTTGTAATTGTCACTTGTGGCTCGACTTATGAGCATGAAATTACAAAATCATATGTCTGAGAAATTATTTGATCAGGTGACATAACTAATGAAGTAGATTGTTTTGGAAAATAATTTGGTCACTAACAACTTTTACAACACTCAGAAGTTAGTACGAGGTATGAGTCTACTAGTATAAAAAATTGATTGTTATTTCAATGGATGTATGTATATATTGGGGTGGTCAAAGTAATGTTACTACCTATAAGTTTTGTGATCATCTTTGGTTTAAGAAGGAACCTTGTGTTGTAGATATGTGACAAAAGATGAAAGTTGCATTTAAGAAGATGTATTACTTTCCTTTAATTTTTCGATTATAGAGACTATATGCATCAAATGCTAAAGCAAATGATATGAGGTGGCATTCTGAACATGAGATTGAAGAAGGGGTGATGTTTCCTCTAATACATTCACTTTCTTGAAAGTATTCTAGTCATTTACATCAAGATTTTGCTGCTGAAAGTCGAAATGTGAGATTAAGTCTCTACACTGATTGATTTCAGCAATTTGGAAAATCTAGACAATAGTATTCAACATGGCCAGTGATAGCGATCTTATAATTTACCTCCGTGGTTGTGTATGAAGGAGCAATATATGTTTTTGACAATATTGGTTCAAGGGCCAAAAAATCTGAAATACATGCTAGATGTTTTATTATAGCTTCTTATAGTAGTGTTAAATTATTTGTGAGATGTTGGCGTGAATACATATGAAATCTCAAAGAAGAAAAATTTTGTTATGCGGGCAGCTCTTATGTGGATAGTAAGTGACTTTCCAGCATATTAAATATTGTCTGGTTGAAGTATTGCAAGACAATTTGCATGCCCATATTGCATGAAAAAGTCTGATACATTAACTCTCAAATTCAATGGTAAATAGTCATGGTTTGAAAATCATCATAATTTTCTACATATGAATCATTCATTCGCAGAAATAGAAATGCATTTCAAAAAAATACATTAGTGATAACAGTTGCACAAGCTATTCATTCTGAAGATGATATTTTGGCAAAGATTCAGAGTTTAGGTATGAAGAAGCTAACTGAAAAGGATGCTATTGAAACTAATGGACCAATATGAAAATATTTGGATGGAGGAAATGCGATATATTTTGGGACATGCCCTATTGGAAGTCCAATTTAATTCGTAATAACTTGGATGTAATGCATATTTAAAAAAATATGTTTGTAAATATTTTCAACATTATCCTTAATGTAGATGGAAAAACAAATGACACTTTAAAATCAAGACAAGAGCTGAATAATTAATGTCAGCATCTTGATTTAAACTGAACGAGGCAACAGAAAAATTCTATAAAGCTTGTTACATACTTGATAATAGGCTAGAAAGATATTATGTGACTGACTTAAAATTTTGAAATTTTATGATGGATATGTGTCAAATATGGGTAGATGTGTGGATATGAAGATTCTTAAGTTATTTGGAATGAAAAAGCATAGCTATCATGTATTTATGTAAAGATTAATAACAATTGTATTCCGTGAATTACTTACCCTTTGTGTTTGGAAGGTCCTTACAGAATTTAGTTTGTTCTTCAAATAGCTTACTACAACCACAATCAAAATAGATAACATGGTGAGGCTGGAGAATGACATACCACTTATTCTTTGTAAGCCAGAACAAATATTCCCATAGAGCTTCTTTGATTCAGTGGAGCATTTTCTGGTTCATTTGGCATATGAAGCCAGGATAACATGGCTAGTACAATATAGGTGGATTTATCCTTTTGAAAGGTAAATACATATAAGTAGCTATGTTTTATTATTTCAAATATAAAATAATATGGTAATATAATATAATTGAAACCTAACCTTTTTATTGTAGACATCTTCATAAGCTGAAATTGAATGTTAGAAACAAGGAAAAAGCTAAAAGTTTAATTTGCAATGCATATTTAGTAGAATAAGCATCATCTTTTTATTCTTATTATTTTGAGGATCATGTCAATACAAAGAATAGAAATGTGTCTTGAATTGATGAAGGTCAAGTGCTACTAGAAGATGATTCTGTGGACAAGTTATCTACCTTCAAGCACCCTGGAAGAGCATTTGGAAGAGCAAAGAAAAGATGTATGACAAATGAAGAGTACAAAGCAACCCAGAGCTACGTGTTACTTAATTGTTAAAAGGTTGAACCATATATTGAGTATCTATCCCCAAAATGGTTGTAGGTTTAATCATAGTTAAAATTGATTTACATTTTTCTTCCTCTATTTATATTTGTGTAGTATTTATGTTGAGCAATTAAAAAACATGCAACAAACAATTTCCAGCCATGAGGATGATTGTATGCTAGAAATAGAATTTCTGAATTGTTTCAAAAATAATGTGAGAATTATTAAGTTAAAATTTTTGAATTATTTAATTTATTAGTATCTATTTTTTTTAACATCATTTGTATAATTTATGCAACAAGCAAATGATCCTTCAAATTGAAATTCCAATAGTTTCATTCAGAATCAAAGTAAATGTCCATTTAGATATGTGACAACCTATCCTGGGTATTTTGTCAATGGATATGTGACAACCTATTATTTTTTGACAGCCTATCCTGGGTATTTAAGTAAATGCATTAAAGGCTCAATTTATAGTGCAGATGAGATTAATTATCATGGTCAACTCACATAAGTTATTGAGTTGGAGTATCCTGGACTTGAAAATAACTAGATTGTATTATTAAAGTGTGAGTGGTTTGAACCTACATGAAATATGGGTACAAAGATTCATTTAGATTATAAGCTAGTTGATTTTACCCATAAATGTAGATATAATCGATATGTGCCATTTATTATGGTAGTTCAAGCTGCTCGAGTATATTATTGTACATATCCATGTTTATCTAATGATAAGAAAGACTAGTGCGTTATTTACAAAATTAAAGCTCGATTAAATTTTAAAGTACCAACATTTCAAGAAAGAAGTGCAAACTTAGCTATTTCACCGGCATTCCAGTAATATGATATTTATAATATTGTGCCTGTGCATGTAAATGAAGATCCTATAAATTTATGTGACTAAAATAGTGGCCTAATGAAAACTGAAGATGAACAATTTCTATCTGAAGATGAGTTGGAACTTCCATCAGAATCTGACGAAATGACAGAAGATCCATTGGAGGATGATAGGGATGCTGATAATTAAATTGTTATGATTATTTTATAATATTATACTATCAAAGACTTTTTATATTTTGTTGAAATCTATTAGTATGTATTATTCTAAAATTCATGGTTGTTCATCATATCTCTATTATTTGTTCTATGTTTTTATTTTTTATATAATTGATGACACCTAAAGGACGTGGTCATGGTGGAGGTGGATGTGGATGTAGAATGGACGAAATTCATCTTGTATTTTACATCATGTTGCAAATTTAGTACCATCTCACACCTACAATATCCATACTTTAACATCACAATCACCATCTCCATCTCCATCATCATCATCATCTTTGACACCTTTACCATCACCTTTATTAGATATAAGCCCACCACCCATTGTCCTTCCTGCACACACTTTTGATCCATCATCAATTTCTACACCACCTTTTACACCGACAGTTCCCCCATTTACAATACCATCGACATCATAAAATATTGTGCTTTCCTCTGCATTCAGTGCTAAGTTAGTAATTGAGATTATGAATGAGAGGTATAAGAAATATGTAAATATTAGTTAAATAAAAAATTATGATGTTTCTTTAAGTATTTTTTTTATATGTAGTATTGATTTGCTTGTCTGAATGTTATTTATTTATTTGTATAGTTTTATTCCATCTCACAAGTATTCGGTTATAATTACAAATTCTTTCAATAAAATGATCGATTCTAAAGCATTCTCATGAAAAAAAGTTTTGGAATCGATAAGAGAGTCTAATTTTAATGACTTTCATGTAAAAATAATGAAATAAAAGCATTTGAAATTATTTACATAATTAGTTAACAAATATGTTGGTTATTATTCAAGCAGTAAATAATAATCTCATTATTATTTATAATTTTTTTTGTTATTTTTCTATATATAGAATCATTGCACATGGGCACCCAAATTTGATGGAAAGATAAAGCTATTGTGGGAGAGTAGAGCTATTGACGGTATTCAGATTTTATCCATAAATTGAAGAATCTAAATGATACGCTTGATTTAATATTGAGGATGACTAACCCGTGTAGCTTAAGCATTAGGAGGAGCCAGATGTGAAGAAAAAAATCAGAGATTGCCAGCAAAAATCGATGGACTAAGGTAGCTGGACTAGGTACAAGATTATTTCACCACACAAGAGGGCCAAAGTCGAGCATTGAGCATGCTCGAGATTTAGTACACTTTTAAAGTTTCAAATATTTATATATTTAATAGTTGTCCTAATAGTCCAAATAAATCAAATCTGTGCATGGTTTTATTAATTTTGTTTAAATTTGTTAACATTTTTTTGACTTTATAAATACAAACTCTAGGCCAAAGTATTGGGTCAAGATCCCAATTTTTATGGGATTTTAGTGAGGATGCATGTGAAGAAAGTGGATGGTCAAATTTTTGCCAATAAGTCTCAGATGATTGCTATAAGAACCTGTTATATTACTAAAATTTTATATTACTATAGTAAATTTTGAAAGTAGTTTGGAATCCAAAATATTAAATTTATTTTATGTATATTTAGAAGAGTATTTTTTTTATTTTTTCACAGGAACTCATGGAGGAATGTGTGAGAGCTGCTTCTCAACAAGTAGATGGTTCTATGAATCTTCAACTAATTGACTATGATCCTATCTATTTGGAGATCATAAAAGGTCATAAGAAGCAATGAGTGTATGACATTGGCTCGAAGGGAGTGACATTTTGTTGTAGCAGTCATGCTTCTAATTCATTTGTCACGGTAATGGTGGGTGAGGTGGTCGAACAATATGTATTGGATACAAATGAACATTTTGAAATTATGGATACTAAAAGAAAGAGAATGATGAGTAGATTTCTCATTTTAAGGAAAAATACAGGAAATGAAAAAAGAGAAGGATGAGAAGATTACTCATTGGAAGGAAGAAGTGCAACAAATGAAACAAATGAATGAAGAGATGACAGAAATGAATGATTAGATGAAAGAAATTAAGAATGTAATCCAATAGTAGATGTCCTATATGGAGCCATAGTTAGTGGCCTTGACATGATAGATAACATTCTGAGATCCAGCTGCAAAACTATGCAAGAAAGGCTAGCACAAATGTATCAACTAATTATAAGGATGAATTTGTATCAAAATTATTTCTGAACTATTTTTGATTTTTGTCTATGTGTATCTAAATAGGATGAGACTTTTTTGGTGGCATCATTTTTCTTTATTATGGTTTTTTCTTTGCTTTGCCGATTAACCTAAACATGAATCTTTGTAAGAAATTTGATGTAAGATGCATGAATAAATTCTTGTTCAAAGCCTTTAGACATTGTCATGGTCCTTCCTATGGATGGGTTCCATATTTACTAATCTATGCTAGATCAAAGAGTCTGAGCTATTATTATCTTCATTTTTTCTAAAATATTTTATTCTTGTACTCTCTCTCTCTCTAAACATCATTGCTGACCATCTTTTAGATATTATTGAAGTTGTATGACTATCAATTGAGATTCATGGTTAGTTCATGTCTATAATTACTATTTTTATATATCTGTGAATGCTTTTTGTTTTAATGGAGTGCATATTGTTTTTATGGAGTGCAGTTTGAATTGTTTACAGCCATGAATGTGTACGATAATGAACTATTCTATAGTTATGTTTTCGCATACAACGAAGTGATGGGGCTCTTGCTTCGAACCAAGAGAAGAACCATTTATCAGTATAAACTATAAGGTTTATGGACTAACTCAATGAAGCTAAATGATCAAAATCATTGGGTCAACCACACAGAAAGAAGAAGAAACATTCTAGGAAAGCCGCATGGGAGCATGGTGCTACGGGGAGTGGCGGGGTATAGCAAACCCCTTATATCCCTTGGGACTGGGAGAGAGTTCTGGTTGCAGGGA
This sequence comes from Sapria himalayana, assembly GCA_029783825.1. Classification (NCBI taxonomy): domain Eukaryota; kingdom Viridiplantae; phylum Streptophyta; class Magnoliopsida; order Malpighiales; family Rafflesiaceae; genus Sapria; species Sapria himalayana. The sequence continues at coordinate 48,717 of JAREIK010002319.1, read as the reverse complement.
GGCAGAATGTGAACTTTGATGTGCCTAGCATGGCTCGTGGCTTGTCTTCCAGGTTTTCCTCTAAGAGTTTTTAGATATATTTTAAAAAAATCAAATAATATTTGAATTTCTTATTGATGTTGATAGTGATGTTTTGTGCATTCTTTGTGAAGTATAAACGGGATAATACTTTACATGTTCTATATTATATCTATACCTACTGTTCTATATCTATAAGACATCCATATATACTCTAGTGTATATGTATATATACTACAGTGTATATGTACATATATACTATAGTATATATGTACATTTATACTCGGTATATGTATATATACACTACAATATTATATGCACATATTTACTATATATAACTATCTTATTGATGAGCACGATGGTTGTGATATTGCTTATGTTTTGCTAGGTGCCATGTTCTCTCCTTAACCAAAAATTTTATTTTTTTGGTAATGACCATTTCTATGCATCAATGGTTCAGTTGAACTAGAAAGGTTCAATATATGGACAAGATAGAGAAATATATAAAGATAAGAAAATAGTGTGTGTGGGTGTGTGTGTGTGTGTGGACACATATAGTTATCCTATATTCATGCTGTATGCATATATATTGCATATATACATGCATATGCATTTTTAAGTAAATATAAAGAAATATCTAATGCATACATGCATGAAAGTACCATTCATTAGTTTTTTTATTGCTGAATATTGCAGACCATCCCCATTAATCCCAAGCCTTTTCTTAACAACTTGACTGGGAAGTCAATCATTGTAAAACTCAAGTGGGGAATGGAATACAAAGGTGAGCTACCTTGTGTTCTTTTCCTGTGCATTGCAGTTTTTTTTCTCATTTTTTTTCTTTGATTTTTTTTTGGTTTCCTTCCTTCGGTGGATTCCTATATGAACCTACAGGTGTGAAAAAATTCAATACCACGCAGCATGTTGTCATTTCAACTTCTATTTCCCTTTTGTTTGTCACATTCTAACTTTCTTATAATTAACCCTGGATTGATGCGTGAAGCTGGGAAACACAGAAGAATATGTTGATGGGCAGTTCACAAAAAATCTTGGAGAAATCTTGATTCTGAATTTAAAAATAAGCTTATGTTTATCTCGTTGTGTGAAATTTCTAGCAAATGGTAGTTGGTGTTGTATGATCTAGTCTATTTGTTTATCAGCGATATTGTATTGTATTCTTTATTAGTTTGTAAATGTAGTATGTTATGCTCCATATGCAGGTGTATCAATATTCTCTATCTGCATGGAGTACCAGAGGACAAAGAACTATAAGATTACTTACCATGCCTGAAAGACCTATATGTGTGTTTTATAAGCCCTAGAATACTTTCTTCTGTTGTCTTTGATGGTATGTATATTTGCATGAAAGTACATGTGTTTATGTTTAGACACACACACACGAGCACATACATACATGAACAAGTATACATACATGTAACTGATTGCAATGTTAAAAAATTGATGTTGGAAGTGCAACTAGATACAAAAAGAGAAATTACATATACAAGGAAGGAGTTGGAGGTGGAGAAGGAAATGCAAACTATAACTAAAGGAAGCAATGCAGATGGCCGTGGAGGAACATGCTCAGGTGCTAGAGTAGTATGCATATTTTGAGGAGCTGGGGAAAAGAAAACAAAGTTAATTTCATTGACAGATTATATTGTATACACTGTCATTCGATACATTGATGAAGAATAAGATATAATCAAGTTTTGTTATGTGTCTATTTTAACTATGTAACATATTGTATTAGAATATTTTATTAACTAATTTTATTTTTTATTAATTATAAATATTGGTTTATAGTTTATATTTTTATTAAATTTTATATAAAAATTAAAAAATATGTAATTAAATTTTATTAAAAAATTATAAATGTAAAAATAAATTTGGAATGAAAATAGCTAGGGTTTTTCCCTCACAAATTTATCTACGAAAATTTTCTCGCTAATTTAGCGAGGGAATTTTCCCTCGCTAATTTTGCTTTAGAAATTTACCTCGCTAATTTTGCTTTAGAAATTTACCTAGCTAATTTTGCTTTAGAAATTTCCCTCGTTAATTTTGCTATGGAATATAGTTATCGTTAATTTTTGTGACAATCACTTTAGATTAGGAAAGGTTCCATCATTAATCCATTATTATATCTACTTTAGTGATGGAAAACCCCCATTTTTCTAGAAAATTTTCCCTAGCTGTTTGGGATTTTTCTTGTGGTGCATGATGTCGAACTCACATTGACTATTAAGAAATCATAATTAAAAAAAATAAATTAAATTACTTCATGTGAAGAATTGAAAGATGAGGCAGATAAGTTCATCGTGTTGCAGTTCAACACTACCACATTCACAAAATGATGATCCATTGTTTCAACTAATAGATGTATGAATTCTAAAATAGCAAGCTCATTCTGCAACATTTATGATTCTAGTCACTAATATCGTTGCTCATTTAATAGAAAAACAAACCAAAAAACAAAAAATCAAAACAAATTGATCCGGTTCAACTTGAAATACACTTTGTAGATGCGATAGGAACTTACTTCATCGTTGTCAATGCCAACCAGGATAAATAGAGATGTATGGCACTGGTATATTATTTTGTAGTTATGATGCTCCACAAAGAGATCACAACACAGAAATAACTTCAAATAGTGGAACAATACCCATGGCTGTGAAGAATCCACATCTATGATAAATAAAATCAGAAAAGAAGTAACAAGATGATTAAAAAATAATAATGACCCACTGCTTTATCTTCTTAAGGCATTTCCAAATGATTTCACCTTATAGGGCATGTTGTTCTTCTATAGCTCACCATTCATAGTTGAACTTCCATCATTATATGGTAGATAATAGTTATTACATTCTTTTATTGAACTTACATCATCATAAAAATATATCATACAGATAGAAGTCTGCATATCTTTTTAGTTTGTAAAAATTATTAGGTGGTGATTAATAAAAGGTAAACCAAATTATTCTAATTCAACAATATTTCAAAATTAGTTTAGTTGATCATGAGGATTGTATGCAGCAAAAAGAGATCCAGGTAGTGATTATCACATATAGATAACATGAATAACTGTCCCCCCCCCTCCCCCGCTACTAATATCTCTAGGGGCTAGACATAGCTGAGCCTACAGATTCTCCAACATGTTTTTCTACAAAAATTTTCTCTATTGAACAATTTTTTCTAATATAGATGGACATAGAGTGAGTAGAAGTCTGACATATCTTTTTATCCTGATTTACATACATTGAACTTGTCTTTCTTTGTGCACGAAAACTCATGTCGGGCAAGATAAATGTTATGCCTTGTCATTCTTGCATTCAAAATAATACATGCTGCTCCCCTATTCGCATCCACTTATGATAAGATTTGTCATCTCTAATTTCCTTTGTGCTTTCATTTCAATATCCCCATCTATAGTAAAAGGAAATCTTTATAGTCAAAGAAGCAACAACAATAACAAACATGTTTGCAGAATATAATACCAATGTTTTTTTGATGGATTTGATGAAAAAGGATGTGTAGAAGAATTAAGAATGGGAGTAGAGAAAAGAAGAGATGCCTAACGATAGATCAAGTGAAGGCAATGAAGAAAAACTTTGAAGTAGAAAACAAGTTTGAACCAGAGAGGAAAAAAAACTGGCTCATGAACTTGGCTTGCATCCAAGACAAATAGTAGTTTGGTTATAAAACCACCATGCTAGGTAGAAAACCAAGCATTTAGAAAGATATTATGGCCTCCTAAAAGCAAATAATGACTCACTGAAGCTCAATTATGAAGCCCTTAAACATTATCACAAAGCCTTGATAAAACAAATTAGGGAACTGAAGAAACACCTTAATGCTGAAAACACGGAGACTAGTAGCTTGTTCAACAGGGGGGGGGGGGGGGGTTCTTTACCTGAAATAGACTAGAAGGAGTTTAAGAGTGGATTATTAGATAGTGATTCGAGTGCGATCCTAAAAAATGATAATAGTTCGGATTCTAGGATTTCTTCTATCAGGTTAAAAAATTGAAGAAAATCATATATCAAATTACAATAGTCAAGCATGGAATCATGGATTAATACATACAGACATGGAATGGGGTTGAAGATTACGAAAGCACACATCCTCGCCTCTGAATTAGTTGCTATCTACTTCAAACTGTAGTGGTAACTTGTAATGCTCACGACCTAGTGCACAAAAAAAAAATCCTAGGCGAGTTTTAGGTTTCTATGCTCATGACCTAGTGCATAAAAAGAACTAGATGAGTTTTAGGTTTTTATGCTCATCACCTGCTCACGACATGGTGAACGAAACTATGTTCATCATAATTCCTCTCCCAAAAGGAACTGTGATGAACAGTGAACACATGCGACTTTTAGGATTTTATTTATAACCATAAAATAAATATAATATATATATATATATATATATATATATATATATATATAATGATTATAATTTTTTTGTGAATTCAATATAATTTTATGAATATAATAAGAAATAAATTTATAGTCATAAAATTTTATATTATTTGATATATTTTAAAATTTATAAAAATCCTAAATTAACTTATAATGAGAAGATCATAAAGATACATAAATATTATTTTAATAAGAATAGAATATAAAGAGCTAATAATCAAAATCTTATGCAATGGTTTAATTATTAAAAATTTTAGTTAGGTCAAAAATAAAACATGAATTCAAATAAACTAAGGTCAATTTGGTAGAACATTTCATATGTGTTAATAAGGCAAAAAATTATATTAAGTATTTTTAGGACAAAAAAAATATCATAAGTAATATTTAAAAAAAATGAAACTCTAAAAAACACTTGAAGTGTTCTTTTAATAATCACTTGGGGATTATTTTTTTTATAACACTTGAAGTATTATTTTAAAAATTCAAATTTTTTTGTAAAAAATTTTTAAAAGATTCCTATAATCATAAAAATAGTTTTATTACAGTTTTATTAATATAAATATATTAATTATTTTAGATTTTTAATAAATATTTTTTTATAATCATACAAATAATAATTTTAAGCTTTTATTAATACAAATGTTTATGTATATTCATTTATTAATTCAATAAATTTAAAAATTGTTTATAATTATAGAATTAATTATTTAATGTTTTTATTAATAAAGATATTTAATTTTATTTTTTAATTAAATCAAATATTATTTTGTATTGAACCATGACAAGCCTTTAATATAAAAAATTACATCAAATATTAAAAAAAATAATATAAAAAAAGAAAATAATTCAGAATAGATTAATGATAAAAATAATCTTTAGGTAAATAGCTAGGGAAAATTCCAAGCTAAATGTATATATTTTGTAAATATTATTAATTAAGGATGAATCGCTTGCATTTAATATATAATTGTAAAAAAATTTATAGAGAATGATTTAGCGAGTGTTTTTTTCTTGAGTTAAGTAGCTAGAAAAAATCCGTATCTAAAGTCATTGATAAAATTTCCGCCATTCTTTGTGAGAAATTCTACGACAATAATAGCTACTGAAATTTTTAAATCGAAAATTTTTATTTCTAATCTGTCACAAATCCATTAAAATTTTGTTATTCAATGTAAAACCAAACAATTCTCTCAATTCCCTAGCTAATCCCTTGCAAATTAGCAAGGGAATATATTCCTAGCAAAATATTCATAGGTAATTATTATAGATAGATATATATAGATATAAACAGATAGATAAATAGAAATATAGAGTGATAGATAGACAGACAGATAGATAGATAGATAGATAGACAGATTGATAGATGTATAGAAAGATAGATAGACATATATAAAGATAAATAGATAGACAAATAGACATATAGACTAATAGAATGATAGATAGAAAGAAGGATGGACAGATAGAAAGAAGGATGGACAGATAGGTATATGGGTAAGCAGATTAATAGACAAATAGATAGATAAATAGATAGATAAATAAATAAACATAAAGGTAGATAGACGGAAAGAATGATAGACAGATAGACAGATAGAAATATAGATATATAGATAGACAGACAGACAGATAGATTAGCATTCTGAAGATATAAAATTGTATTCCACATATATTGATGATTTATATTTAATTTTATTTATTACAATTTTTTTTTAAATGTATCAAATTTTTTAATATGAATAAATGGTTTAAATTAAAATTCAATGAAGTTCAATGATGCTTGATATGTTTGTTAATATTCATGTCTCAGTTTTTTTTTCAATGAATTTTAATGAGCTTGGTAATTAATCGATATTTTATAACATTATTCCTCATGTATTCAATAATATATATATATCTAGACACAAAATATATATATATATATATATATATATATATATTAACATCAATTAAATGTATGTATATATGTATAATATATATTTACACATCAAAAACCAAAAGCTCGATACACTCATTCTTGAGATAAATGTGAGCCCTCCTTGGAGGGTGCAAGTTCAACCTCTACAAGCTACTAAAAAATTGTCAGGATAAGAAATCATGCCTCATTTAGTTATATTAAATTATATAGAGTTTTATATAGTTATACAAATATATATATAAAGTTGTACACATATAGTTAAACATAATGTTGTATGTTGTTATACATGTAATTATAAATATAGTTACATGTGATTATACATATAGTTACACATATAGTTATACTTGTATTTATACATGTAGGTATATATATCTTTTCATAGAATTTTATATATTTATACATATAGTTATGTATAGGTATAGATATAGTAAAATACATTTTTATATACTGATATATAAATAAATATATTAAATATATGTTGTTAATTATATATTTAAAAATAGTTATGTATAATATTTTTATAGATATACATATAGTCAAAGACAATTATTTATAATTATATGTTCTTATACTTATAGTATCTATAGTTAACAATAGAGTTATATATAGTTAAACATATAGTTATATGTAGATATAATCATACAAGTAGTTATAAGTAGTTATACATAAATATATACAAAGTTATAAACAAATATATAGATTTATATATATGTATATATATATATATATGTATACATAGTTACAAATATAGTTATATTTAATTATATAGACTATTACATAGTAATACAAATATTTATATATAGTTATACACATCTTGTTAAACATAATATTGTATGTTGTTATACATATAATTACTTATATAGTTAACTTAAATTTCTACATGTAGGTATATATATTTTTTCATATAAGTGTATACATGTATACATATAGTTATCTATAGGTATAGATATGGTAAAATACATTAATATATATTAATATAAAAAATGTATATTAAATATATGTTGTTAATTATATTTTTAAATATAGTTATGTATAATGTTTTTATAGTTATAAATGTAGTCAAAGCCAATTATTTATAGTTGTATGTTCTTATACCTATAGTATATATATTTAAAAATAGAGTTATATCTATTTAAACATATAGTTATATATAGATATATTAATACAAGTAGTTATAAGTAGTTATACATAAATGTATACAAAGTTATAAACAAATATATAGATTTACATATATGTATATGTATATGTATACATAGTTACTGATATAGTTATATTTAATTATATAGAGTGTTACAAAGTTATAAAAATATTTATAAATAGTTATACACATATAATTAAACATAATGGTGTATGTTGTTATACATGTAATTATAAATATATTTATAAGTGGTTATACATATAGTTACACATATAGTTATACTTATATTTATACATGTAGGTATATATATTTTTTCATGTAATTTTATATATTTATACATATAGTTATGTATAGGTATAGATATAGTAAAATACATTTTAATATACTAAAAAATATATAAATATATTAAATATATGTTGTTAATTATATATTTAAATATAGTTATGTATAATATTTTTATAGATATACATATAGTCAAGGACAATTATTTATAATTATATGTTCTTATACTTATAGTATTTATAGTTAAAAATAGAGTTATATCTAGTTAAACATATAGTTATATATAGAAATAATCATACAAGTAGTTATAAGTAGTTATACATATATATATACAAAGTTATAAACAAATATATAGATTTACATATATGTATATGTATATGTATACATAGTTACTGATATAGTTATATTTAATTATATAGAGTGTTACATAGTTATAAAAATATTTATATATAATTTTACACATATAATTAAATATAATGTTTATGTTGTTATACATGTAATTATAAATATAGTTATAAGTAGTTATACATATAGTTACACATATAGTTATACTTATATTTATACATGTAGGTATATATATTTTTTCATGTAATTTTATATATTTATACATACAGTTATGTATAGGTATAGATATAGTAAAATACATTTATATATACTAATATATAAAAATGTATATTAAATATATGTTGTTAATTATATATTTAAATATAGTTATGTATAATATATTTTTAGTTATACATATATTTAAAGACAATTATTTATAGTTATATGTTCTTATACCTTTGGGATCCATTGGCAAAAAGACACAAAACAAAAAACAAACAAGTTCGGCTTACAACAAATCAGAGCAAAGTAAATGCGGTCTTGTATTTCAGGCATGTAGTATATAAAAATTAATATAATTCGAATCCCCCTAGAAATACATGATTCCATCCACATAACAGAACAAAACTCAAGAAAAATAGGCAAAAATTAGATCCACATCCAGATATGTCAACAAAGTTTGTCTCATCATGCTAAAATTGTTAATGACTTGTTGGTAATGTAATTGGAAAGATAATCAAGACCCTCGTAGAGGCCCTCGCCAAAGGTAGCACAAGTGCTCTAAATGTGCCAATGGTGTTGGTGAAGAGAGTGAAGTCCTAACTTGCCAGTAATTTCAGTTGCATTCATCGCATTGTTAAGATCTTATTTATTGGCAAACACCAGCAAAACATCATCTTGAAGCTTTTCCTCATTTAGCATCCTATGCAACTCATCTATGGCTTCAACAACTTGATCTTTATCATTGCTGTCCACCACAAATATGTGGCCTTGGGTATTTGGAAGTAATTCCTCGAGAAAGGGTGAATCTTGTCTTGACCCCAACATTCCACATAGTGAAATTAATGTTTTTGTATTCAACAGTCTCTACATTGAATACAATAGTAGGAATTGTGGTGAAAATTTCACCAAGCTTCAACTTATAATATAATGAATGGTTGTCTTACCGGTAGCATCAGGACCTTCCATCAAAATTTTCATCTACTTTTTGGCAAATAACCTGTGAATAGCTTTGTGAACGTCAATCCCAAATTTTCCACTAAATCTCAATCCCTTTGTCATATGGTGGTAAAGGGATCTAATGAGAGAAATAAATAGAATCGATAGACCTCAGAGATAGTCACCAGAGATGGAGGTCAACCTTTATATGTTCTTATAACTATAGTATATATATTTCAAAATAGAGTTATATATAGTTAAACATATAGTTATATATAGATATTTTCATACATGTAGGTATAAGTAGTTATACATAAATGTATACAATGTTATAAACAATCATATAGATTTTATTATATGAATACATATATGTATACATAGTTACAAATATAGTTATATTTAATTACATATAGTATTACATAGTTATACAAATATTTATATATAGTTATACACATATAGTTATAAATGTGTATGTAGTTAAAGATATAGTTATATATAACATTTTTATAGTTATACATATAATAAAATATAATTATATATAGTTATATATTTATATTCATATAGTATATTTTGTTATAAATATAATTATATAGAATTATACATATAGTTATAAATAATTATATAGTTAAAAAAATAGATATGTATATTTATAAATATAGTTATAAATACTTTTATATATAATGGCATATGATTATATAATTATACAAGTGTTTAGATATAATATTTGTGTTTAAAATATTTTTATAGATGTTACATAAATATAATTTTATATATATTTAAACTTTTATAAATATTATATAGTATATAAATCACATACATATTAACATTATAAATATTATATATTTATATAAAAATTAATATGTTATATAAATATTTACAAAAATGTATAAACATTTTATATGTTATATAATTGTTTATATAATACATTATATGTTTATATAAACATATCTATGTTTATATATAATTTAATACGTTTATATATATTAAAGTATAGACATTTATATATAATATCATATGATTATATAAATATATAAAAGTTTATATATAATGTTATCTGTTTATAATATTTTTGGAGACAACAAAAATAGTACCTATAAGCATTAAATTTGTTTTTTCTTAAGTTATAGAAGTAGAAAACACTAAGCATATTTTTTTTTCTTAAGTTATAAAAGCATAAAAAAATATGCAAATATTTAATATTTGAAATCCGTAAAACCCATAAAAATAAAACAATAAAACAACAACTTTTACACTAACCATTTATTGTTTCATTAATGGTGTAGAGTCAAGATAATATAAGTGATATGAAAATAGAAGAAAAAATAAGAAAAATTCTTGGAAAATAAAAAAAATCAAACCTAAATATTATATAAAAACTAAACTTCTTTAGTTTTAATCAAATTGAGATAGACAGAGATATGTATATAGCATTTCGAAGGAGAAGATCAATGACAATCTTATCTGGTATCAATAAGAAGTAGATTTAGAAAATTAGATCGAAGAACATATAGATTCTGGTGTTCGGGAAGAAGAGAAGATCAACATGGGTTGCTAGTAATTCCCACAGAAATGACAAATCAAAATCCCGAAAAGAAGATGGACAAAGGATGGCTGACACCTATGCGAAAGAAAAACTTGATCAAGATCAAATAAAAATTGAAGAGCGGATCAATGCAAAATGTTGGACATTCTCGGTGGTAAACATCGTTGAGATTATCAAACTTAGGTCCTTCATTACAAAGACAAGGACCGAGACGACCTAGGGATGTCATGTCATTCCCAGATGATGATACAATGATGCTAATTGATGAGTACCAAGTTCAATTTGATCTTCTTCTTCAACTCAAAGTGAGGAAACTACAGGTTGAAACAAGGAACAAGTGGAAAAGACAGGTGGAAAGAATCCTTCAATAGATAAATCATATAAAGAGGATGAAAATTTCAACCAAGAATGAAGAGATTGGGGCAGCACATGATTTGAATAGTTAGCTGGAGAAAACGGTGAAAACGTTGTTTGCATAAACACAAGTATGGAAGGACATCACACTGAAAAATGAAGCCATGGCTAAGACCATGTGGAGCTTCCTCGAACAATCTACTGCAGCAACAATACGGAACATTTCGGGTACTAAAGCTCAACCATCTTGCCATAGCACTCATGATCAGAATCAAGAATAATGCAGAAATTACAATAAAGAAACTTGTTATATATTGATTCTGCCTTGTAAACATTTGTGTTTCTATCGGTCTTGTTCTCTAAGTCTTACATTGTGCCCCATCTGTCACTCCCACAAGATTGGTAGTGTGAGAATATCCAAATCCAATATTTAGCCATCAAAAAAAGAGAAGAGGTAGATTTTGTAGGTTGCTCTCGTAGTCCGTTTCATTTCTCCTCTCTTCGTCATTGAAATTTGAAAGATAGAACAAAGTTTAACTGCTTAATGCCTTAGCATTTTTTTTTCATGGAACTATAAATAAAAAATTAGATGTAAATATATAGAAAATAAAAAGACAAAAATATAAAAGTAAACTAAAATTATAAAAAATAAATAATTAAAAAAAATAGAATTTTATTTAAAAATAAATGATATTATTTCTTAAGTAGATAAAATAATATTATATAATAATAAAGTATTTAATATATGTATATATATATATTATCGTTATAAATTTTTAAGAATTCAAATTATTTTTTATTAATATAATATAATATAATTATAAAGACATAAAATTTGAATCTTTTAGTCATTATAAATTTGAATATTTGAAGTATTAATTTAATAATCACACTAAGATATTTATATTTTAAATCATCAAAATTTTTTTGATTTAATTAAAACATCTATGTAATAATCTTTAAATACCAATTTATTTTCTTTTAAATTTTATTAAAAATTTGAAATTTTTTATAAATCAAAAATTTCAAATGTTTTCATCATTATTTTTTTAAATGATTCTTATACTCATAAAAATATTTTATAAATATGGGAATAATATTAATATTTAAATGTTTATTTGTTAATTCATAAATTTTTATAAATTTTTTTTATTTAATCAAATAATTATTTATTATAGTTTTTTATTAGTAATAATTTTTATTTATGTTAATTTATTAATTAGAATATTTTCAAAATTATTATAAGTATATAATAAATTATATAATGTTTTTAATTCAAATATTTAAATATCATAATTAAAAATTTTAGAAAACTATTTTGTATAATTTTTTAATTAATTGATAACCAAAATAATAATTATTTGTCTTATTTACTATAAATTTATATTCATATTTTTTTATATATTTATGAAATTATTTATTTATAATCATATTTTTATAATAATATACGGATATTGTGTCTTTCAATGATTGCTCATCTATAGACCATGGCATACTTTTAATATAGAAAATTACATAAAATATTAAAATAAATAATGCTAAAAAAAATTAAATTATTAAAAATTCGCGATGAAAATAATCACTAGGCCAAATAGCTAGGGAAAAATCCAGTACTAAATGCATGTATTTTAAGAAAATAAATATTTAAGGAATAATTGCTTCCAATTATATATAAAATCTTGAAAAAATATATTTAGATAAATATTTAGCGATGGATTTTGTCTTAGTCTAATTAGTTAGAGAGAATTCATTGCTAAATCTGTCGCTAAATTTCCTACTTTTCAAATCGTGGAATATACGAAAAAATTAGTGATGGATTTTTTCTGGATAGAATTAGCTAGGAAAAATCTGTTGTTAAATCTAGCAGTAAATTTCTCACTATTTATTGTGTGGAATTTTTACGAAAAAAATAACGACAAAAAATTTCAATCGACCATTTCTATAACTAATCCATCACTATTCAATCACAAATTTTTATTTCAATGTAAAATCAAAAATATCTTGTTATTCCAAAGCTAATCTCTCACTATTTAGCTAGGATTAATCCCTAGCAAAATTTTTCTAGCTAAATAGACATTTTCTTGTAGTGTAACTATTTGTTTATATATCTGTATATCTATCTAACTATCAATCTATCAGATTATCTATTTCTCTATTTATCTTTCTTTATATCTTTCTATCTACCTATCTTTATGTTTATCTATCTGTCTATCTAATGCTCTATTTAACTATTTATCTATTTGTCTATCTATCTGTCTATCTGTCTATCTATCTATATTTCTATCTGTCTATCTATCTATATTTCTATCTGTCTATCTATCTGTCTATTTTTCTATCTATCTATCTATCTATCAAACTATCTATCTATTAATCTATCCATATATCTATCTATTTATTTATCTATCTATCTATTTATCTATCTATCTATCTATATATTTATCTACATTTCTATCTATCTATCTTTTTATCTATTTGTCTATCTATTTGTCTATCTGACATGACACGTTTACTATGGAGGGCAAGATACGACATGGTATAGTAACTATGTCGTGCCTAGCCCAGCATGGTTTATGTACTGTGGCTACCTAACATGTCTATCTATCTATCTATTTGTTTGTTTGTCTGTCTATCTTTCTATCTCTCTGTCTATTTATCTTTTTTATCTATCTTTCTATCTATAAATCTATTTGTCTATATATTTTTTTATCTATCTGTCTATCTATCTATTTATCTATATATCTATATATTTATCTATTTATCTATCTATCTATCTGTATGTCTGTCTATCTTCTATCTATTAATCTTTCTATCTATATATCTATCTATCAATTTATCTATTTCTCTATCTATATGTATATATAGATATGTCTATAAATCTATCTATCTATCCATCTGCCTAAAAATGTATCTTTCTGTCTATTTACCTATCTATCTATTTATCTATCTATCTGTCTATCTATCTATCATTTTATTTATCTATCTATCTATTTATCAATATAGCTATATATTTGTCCATCTATCTATCAAACTATCTATATATCTTTGTATCTATTTGTCAATCTATCATTCTATATATTTCTCTATTTATTTGTCTATTTAAATGATTTTATTATTGTATATCTATCTTTATATCTATCTATTTTTTTATCTATCTATCTATTTATCTATCTATCTATTTTTTTATCTATCTATCTATTTATCTATCTATCTATTTGTATATCTATCTATCTATCTATTTGTATATCTGTCCGTCTATCTTTCTATCTATCTATCTGACTATATATCTTTCTATATATTTGTCTATTAATATGTCGATATCGGTCTATCTATTTGTATATATATATTTGTGTGTGTGTGTGTGTGTGTGTGTGGGTGTGTGTATATATATATATATATATATATATCTATTTACCATCTATAAGTCTATATAATTTTCTATCTATTTGTCTATCTATTTAAATAGATAAATAGATAATAAGTATATCTATCTTTCTATCTATATGTCTATCTATAAATAGATCATTTTATCTATCTATGTATAAGTATATCTATCTATATATCTATCTATTTGTCTATCTATAAGTCGATATCTATTTATCTATTTTTCTATATATATATATATATTTATTTATTTATTTGACCATATATAAGTCTATATATCTTTCTAACTTTTTGTATATATATATGTTTATCTATTTGACTTTCTATCTATTTGTCAATCTATCTGTCTAATAATCTATCTTTTTAAATATCTATCTATGTATACGTATATCTATCTATCTATATATCTATCTATTTGTCTATCTATATGTTGATATCTGTCTATCTATTTGTGTGTATGTATATATGTATATATATATCTATTTAACCATCTACAGGTCTATATATCTTTCTATCTATTTATCTATATGATTATCTATCTGTCTATTTATTTATTTATCAATCTGTCTATCAATCTGTCTATCAATCTTTCTATCTTTCTATCTATTTGTCTATTATTCATTTTGTCACTTAATTTGTCTACCTATCTATCAATCTATATATCTATATGTCTATCTATCTATCTATTGATTTGTCTATCTATCTATCTATTTATCTATCTATCTATCTATCTGTCTATCTATTTATCCATCTATCTATCCATCCATATATCTATCATTCTATCCATATATATATATATATATATATATATCTGTCTATCAATTCTTCATTATGTCTAACTATCTATCCTTTTATCTATCAATATTTTTTTGCATCTATCTATCCATTAATCTAACTCTCTATATATCAATCAATTTATCTATCTATCTATCTAACTATCTATATATCAATCTATATATCCATCTATCTATTCATCTATCTATCTCTCTTTCTATTTGTATTTTTATGTCCATTTATTTGTCTATCTATCTTTCATTATTTCTATCTTTTTATCTATCTAACAATATATCTATCTATTAGTTTATCTGTCTATCTTTTAATCTATATGTCTATTTGTCATTCAATCTACCTATCTATCTATATGTCTATTTGTCTATCTATCAATCTATCTGTCTATCTATTTATCTATTTATCAGTATATCTATTTGTCTGTCTATCTATATGTCTATCTTAATGTCTATATATCTATTTGTCTATCTATCTCTCTGTCTTTCTATCTATCTGTCGATTTATCTAACTATTTGTTTGTCTATCTATCTATATGTCTATTTGCCTATATCTCTATGCGTCCATCTCTTTATCTATCTATATATCTATATGTCTATCTTTCTATATGTCTATATGTATGCATATCTGTTTGTCTATCTATTTTCTATCTATCTCTCTTTATAACTATTTGTCTATCTATCTTTCTATATGTATGTCTATTTATCTTTCTATTTGTCTATCTATCAGTCTATTTATTTGTCTATCTATCTATATATCTATCTTTCTATATATCTAACTCTCAATCTATATATCTACACTACAAGAAATTATCTTTTTACCTATGGAAATTTAGCTAGGCAAAAAATCCCTTGCTAATTTACGAAGGAATAACTAGTGAAACGCAAGATATGTTTGACTTTATATTGAATCACAATTTTGTGATGGATTGTGATCGATTGTGGTGGATTTAAGATGGAAATTTTTGATTTACAAATTTCTCTCTCTAATATTGTCATTGCTTGCTGCAAAGATTAGTAGCAAATTTAACGACTTTAGAAATGGATTTTTCCTAGCTAATTAGCTCTAGAAAAAATACCTCGTTAAATCTTTATCTGGAAAAATATTTTTACAATTATATATTAATTGTAATCGATTATTCCTTAAATTATAATTTTCACAAAATATATGCAATAGATAGGGATTTTTCCTAGCTATTTAGCTCGGGTTTATTTTTGTCGTTAATCTATACTGAATAATTTTTTTTTGTTTTAAATATTATTTGTTTTAATATTTGATGTATTTTTGTATATTAAATATTTGTCATGGTCTATGAATGATTGATCCTTGAAAGATGCATTCTCCTCATATAATTATAAAAATAGGATATTATAAATAAATAATTTCTAATATATACATATATTAATAAAAATTTATTTTAATAAAGAAAAATAACTATTTTAATGATTATACAATTTTATAAATAATAAAAAAATATTATTTGAATTAATTAATAAAGATATATAAATATTTGTATTAATAAATACATTAAATAAGTAATTCTATAATTATAAACATTTTTTAAAATATTTGAATTAATAAATTAACATACTTAAACATTTGTATTAATATAAACCTAAAATTATTATTTGTCTAATAATAAAAAAATATTTAGAAAAAATTTGAATTAACAAATAAAAAAGTAAATATTTATATTAATAAAACTTAAAAAAAATTAATGATTTTAGGAATGTTTTAAAAAAATTATTACTAAAAGATTTGAAATATTTGAATAATAAAAAAAATCATATTTTTCATTAAATTTAAAATAAAATAAATTGATATTTAAGGATAAATATATTGATGTTTTAATTACATTCAATAACTTTTGATAAGTTATAAAAAAAATATTTCAATGTGCTTATTAAAAGAATACTTTAAGTGTCTTTTTAGGGTTTAAAAAAGTTTTTTTTAATAGTACTAATGATATTTTTTTTCTTAAACACACTTAAAATTATTTTTAACCCTATTAACATTTTTGAAAATCACAACCAAACATACCCTAAATTGATTTTAATTCAAGTTTTATTTTTGCCTCTACTAAAATTTATAAGAATTAAAGCATAATAAATTATTATAGTAAATTAAATATAAAATATAAAATTATATTAAATTTAAATAAAATATAAAATAATATTAAATTTAATAAAATATAAAATAATATAAAATAAAAAAAAATATGCAATCTTAAAATTATAAATAAATAAATAAATACATACATATTAATATTTTAAAATTAAAAGAAGTTAAACATGAACAATAACCTAATCGGTGGCTGAGCAAAATAACATCATGTAGGCAATCTGCAAATAGAAGATTTTTGGCAATGTGTTATGCTTCATCATTCTAATTCTGATTGGTGTTCTTGCCTTTTCGATTCATCTTTTTTTTTATATTTTCCGAAACATGTATTATCATGATACATAACCTAATCGGAGTTTTTTCAATTTGAAGACCTCATTTTGTGTTATCATTTGATGCGTTATTTTGTCCATGCTTTTAATTTTTCACTAAGAATGGAATATATAATTTTTGGAATTGGTTTGATGATCGAACTTGGTAAATTAAATAAATCTCACCCAAGATTATTTCTTTTCCATGGATTTTTATGAAAAGTTTAAGCTAACTATTCTTACCAATTATTTAAAGTAGGTATCCACTTGGGTAGGTGATAGGAGGAACTATATACCCAGGATTGACTTAAATATCCAGGACAAATTGAAGTAAGTCCTTGGAATCTACTGCTCGGTAATTTTCTTAATGTATATCAATTAGAAATCTACTAGGAGACTCTAAGATATCCTTTATTAATTTTATTCTTTTTATGTTATAATTACATGTTGATTACTTATTATACAAGGATACCAAATTTGTTCAATTTTACTATATCCTTTGAAACTATTAGTTTATTCACTACACCTAATATTTTTTGCATTTGCTTCATAGGCAACTTTTCTTTTGATCAAGGTTAGTGTTATTAAGTGTCTACATTTTTTCTGCCTTTCATTTTTTATCTAAAGTTTGATTTGATGATATTACTTTTATAATACAGGAAGTTAAGGGTGTTGGTGCTGGGCTCACAGCAGCAATGTATTTTTCCATGGTAAATGGTACAAGCATTATTAGTTATACAACATGTTTGAATGTAAATATTTTAAATAAAATATGCATTAATTAGGTTATAGATATTTAAAAATTGGAAATAGATAGGTGAACCATTATGTACAACATCGTAAACCATGAATAACAATTTATCGGTAATCTCAACATCCTTTCAAGTTGGCATACATACAACATAATAGGAATGATAGCTGATCATAAATAATGCATTTTATGAAATGTCAGTATTCTCTTAAATCTTATAATGTAAATTATAGTCTAACACAATATGTTTTATTTATTCATGAATAATTTTATTAAAAGAAAATCATATATTTTATGGTGTATGATTCAAAAGAGTTTACAAGTGATGAAAGTTTTAACTCAGTGAGTTTAATTGACAGTTAAGATTGACAAAACTAATATCTCAGAAAGTTTGGTTGCTCACATTGATTTAGTAGGCTGAAAATACTCAACCTAAATCTTTGTTGCTTAGTTTGCAAGTGAATACCTACTCAGGGTGTGATACTTAAATTTTCAAGTTGACTTTGTGTTATGTTAAAATATAATAAATTTTTATTTTATCAAGAGATAATATTTAAAGATTACATTTTAAAAATTATAAAAATTATTAATCTTTTGCTTAAAACTTATATCCATCTCATTTTAGAATACGCATATAATCAAGAATATTTCATAATTAGTGAAAGAATTGTTGATATTGTAGAATCATGATAAAATCAAATTCATTAAATTTTATATTGTTCATGTTTTTTTTCACAACCTCCTTAATTTTGATATAATTAAGGAAAATATTTATTTCTTTCATGTAAACAAAATACCATCCTCAATTAAATATAATATATGAGCTACTAATGGTGATGCTGATTAGTAAATTCTTTTTTTTTGCTAGTTTAATATTGTTTGAAAATATTTTGTATTGTTGTTGGATGTTATTAGATATAGGAAAAATTATGTAATGGTGAATTAGAAGAATATTTTTTAAAAAGTACCTAAATAAGTAAATATTCATATTAAAATATACATGAAAATAAAAGATTTATACATTCTAGTAAACTCAAAAAATACTTTTATTCCTATTGTATATTTCATGTTTTGAAAAAAAAATGAAAAAATAAAAACAAAAAAATCTATTTTCAAAAACACTATAGCATGAGAGGTATACTGTTTTGGATAATAGTATGCCCAATTTGTAGTAATATAATATTTATATAAATATTATAAACACATAACATTATATATAAACATTGAAACATTTATATAATCATATGACAATATATATAAATGTTTATACTTAAATATATATAAATGTATAACATTATATATAAACATTGATATGTTTATATAAACAAATAATGTTATATATAAATATTTATACATATGTATAAATGTTTATAAATATTTATACAACATTTACATAATACTATCCATTTATATAATAGTTTATATAACATTTATATAAAATATAAAATATGTATACATTTTTATAAATATTTATATAACGTATAAATTTTTATATAAATATATAATATTTATAATGTTTATATAATTGTGCTATATATACTATATAATATTTATAAAAGTGTTACTATATATATATATATATATATATATATATATATATATATATGTAGCATTTAAAAAAATATTTTAAACACAACATTATATCTAAACACTTATACATTTATACAATCATATGCCATTATATATAAAAGTTTAAACTTTAATATAAATGTGCAACTATGATATTAGTGAAGTGCAATATGATGCTTGTATGCATACACAAGACATTATCTCTATAATGTATATATCATATGAAGAAATGATATATCTTAGAAAAATATTAGTAGTTTTATCTATGAATGAGGCTGAGAGTATTATTTGGTATTGAGGGAGACAAGTCAATTATCATTATCATTTATGAGTCTTCATAGAGCTCCTCTATCATGATGCTTACTTTAAAGAAGTAAACAAATATTTTTTTAACAAAGTGTTGTTGATACTTATCATTTGTTATTTACTATAGTTTTGTAACTCATATTTTTATTTAGATGTATGCTTATTAACTCAAAAGTTAATAATCATAGTATAGAAAATTATTATTTGCTTAAGATATTCTTCTTGTTTTTTCAAAATATTGAAATAGCTACTAAAAAATTATATAAAATTATTTGTTATAGTAATATACAAGTTGAAAATTGGTTTCTTTTGTCTTTTTTTTTATTTTTAGATTTATTTTTAATCTTATTTTTGTATGTTATATTTGTAAGTAATTAATTTTTAATTTTATTTTTTTGGATACTGTTAAGATTATATATTTTTATTTTTATGGTAAGATATTTTATTAGTTGTTTGAATATTATTGATAAGTTACTTATTCATTATTTACTTGGTTATTTATTTTTTATTTAATTGAGATGTTCTAAATTTTGTATGGATATACATTTATACAATTTATCAATAGTTATATAAAATAATATGTTTTTTAAATAAATAAACATAAATTAATTTTTTTTATTTCTGAAATTGATTTGATTAATATTTAATACTAATATAAAAAATAACCATAAAAATTTCATAAACTATTAACCATAAATTTATTTATTTAGTAAATAATATAATTAATGGTTGATAAAAAATAATTTTGTTTTCTAATATTTTATCTCTAACCCATCTCTCCCCCTTCTGGCCATCTCTACATAATTAGGCCAGTTCACTTCTAAAAAAACTTTGACTCTCAGAACACAGAGGAATCATAGTATTCTTTCAAAGAACTATATCAAACAAAGAACATCTCTCTCTCTCTCTCTACATGTTTTTGTTTATTTTCATTATAATTTTATGAGAAATTAGTAATGAGTTTTGCAAATTTAAAATTGGTAGTGAGTTAAATGGTGCTTTTTTGTTGAGTCCTATGTTAATAATAAATCGGTAGAGCGAACTTTTTTTATTTTAATGATTTTTTTAAAAGTTTTAATGGATTTCAAATCAATAGAAATTGTCCTAGCATTGAAATTCGAAGAAAAATTGTAAAAGAGGATGAAAAAAATAACAACAAGAGGAGAAGGAGAGCAATGTACTGTAATATTTTAAATTCAAGTTATATATTATATTCTAAATTATGGTCTTTTATATTTTAGAATTTTTGACCTGTAGAGAAGATGAATATAAAGAACCTATGGAAATTTAACTACTAATTAGGTTTTTGTGGTTATAGTGTGAAAATCATAATTTTTTCTCAAAGAAGAAGGTACAGCTTAACCATGACCTTTAATTTTGTTGTCATTGCTCATGTTGATAGTTTGTTGATGCTGTAATTTTTGTTGGTGAATGATGATGAATTTTGTTATGTTTTTTTTTCTTAAATAATCATCTTTTTTAGACCCTAATTTGGTATCCAATAAATTCTATAGTAATTCTATTCTTTTAAGATTGTAGATGCTTTATTTAATTCAATTAACCTAATATTAATTTTTTGTTTAATAGTACGATTGAAAAAAAATAACTACACTAAGACATTATTATATCTTTCTAATATTGGCAAGTAGAATCAAAGCACACTTGATAGAGAAATGGGGGGTGTAAAAGAATAAGAACCCAAGTAGACTATACATTATTGTAAGTAGGGAAACAACATTGTGCAAAATTTTCTCAATGTGTTTTGTTAAATAACATGCATTCTCAAAGCACATTGATCATGCATGGTAAATTATTTCGTGTATAGATTTATAATAAGTAATTATTCCATTAATCAATCAATCTATATATCTATCTGTCTATCTTTTTTTCTATCTATATATTTATCTGTCTATCTATCTATATATCAATTTAACTATTTAATGTCTAATAATTTATCTATCTGTCTGTCTATCTATCTATCTATAAGTCTAATTATCTATCTATCTATCTATAAGTCTAATTATCTATCTATCTATTTATCTATATATATATATGTATATCAATCTATCTATCTATTTTCTTTCAATTTGTTTATCTATCTATCAATTTATCTATCAATCTATATATTAATCTATTTATCAATATTTCTATCAATCAAATTATCTACCTTTTTATCTATCTATCTATCTATATATTTTTCTATATATCTATCTATGTATATGTTTATGTATCTATCTGTCTGTCTATCGGTATATCTAGCTATCTATCTATCTATTTGTATGTCTATCGGTCTGTCAATCTATCTATTTGTATATCTGCTATCTATTTATTTATCTATCTATCAATTCATCTTTTTTTATATCTAGTTCTTAATCAAATTATCAATCTTTCAATCAATCAATCAATCAATAATTCAATCTATATGTCTATCTATCTGTATAATAACCTGACTAATTATCTATCTATCTACCTGTCTGTCTATCTGTCAGTCTAACTATATGTCTATTTGTGTGTCAATTTGTCTATTTATCTATCTGTCTATAAATTTGTGTATATATATATATATATATATATATATCTACCTATTTGTCTATCTGTCAGTATATCTACCTCTCTAACTGTCTATCAATATATCTATCTATTTATATTCTATCTATCTCTCAATCTAACTATCTAACTATCTATCTATTTGTTTATGAATTTCTATATCTTTTAATCTATCTATCTATCTGTCTATCTATATATCTTTCTATATTTCTAACTATATATCTAGCTATCTATCTATATCTCAATATCCATCTCTTTATCTGCCTATCTATTTGTCTAATTTTCTATCTCTCTAATTATTTATCTATATATTTGTCTATCAATCTATCTAACTATTTGTCTATCAATCTATATATCAATCTACCAATCAATTTGACTATCAATATGCATATCATTATGTCTATCAATCAATATATCAATCAAATTATCAATCTTTGTATCTATTTGTCTATCTATCTATCTATATATCTCTATATAAATCTATCTATATTTCTATCTATCTATCTATATGTTTATCTATCTATCTATCTATCTATCTATCTATCTGCCTATCTATTAGTTAATCTATCTTACTATTTGTATGTCTATCGGTCAGTTTATCTATCTATCTTTCTATCTATTTGTCTATATATCTGTCTATATTTCTATCTTTGTATCTATCTATGTGCTGATTTATTTGTTTATCTATTTTTCTATCAATCAATTTATCAATCTATCTATATATCTCTGTAACTATCAATCAATCAATCAATCTATCTGTCTAATAATCTACCTATTTTTCTATATTTCTATATATCTATATATCTATCTATATATGTATTTATCTATCTATCTATTTATTTAACAGTCTATTTATTTGTCTGAATATTTGTTAATCAATATGTATGTTATCTATTTGTCTATCTAGGTATCTATTTATCTAATTATTTATCTATCTGTATGTCTATCTATTTCATTAATTGTTAATCTATCTATCTATCTATCTATTTCTCTATTTGTCTATATATCAATCTATCTATCTATTTATCTATCAATCTATATGTTTATCTATCTGACTATCTATCTATCATATATATGTCTATCTTTATGCCTATTAATTTAACTAGCTATATATATATATATCTATTTGTCTATCTTTATGTCTATGTATCTATCTATTTAATAATCTATCAATCTATCTATCTATATATCTATCTAATCTGTCTATCTATCTATCTATCTATCTATCATTCTATCTATTTGTATATCTACCTATTTATGTATCTGACTATCTATCTATCTATCTAATTATGTATCATTATGTCTATCTATCTATCAATCTATCTTTCAACCTATATATATATATATATATATATCTATATATCTATCTATCTATTATTTATTAGTATATTTGTCTTTCTATCTATATATCTAACTATCTATCTGTCTATCTATTTGTCTATCTAACTATCTATTTGAATGTATATAAGTATATCTATCTATCTATTTGTGTGTCTATCTATGTGTCAATCTATCTATATATGTATCTGTCAGTCTATTTGTCTAACTATTTGTCAGTCTATTTGTCTAACTATTTCTTAGTCTATATATATGTCTATCTATCTATCTATCTATCTCTCTATCTATTGCTTTGTCTATCTGACCATCTATTTGTATGTATATATGTCTATGTATCTATCTATCTGCATATCTATCTGTATGTCTATCTATCTATATAATTTCTGTCTATCTATTTATCTCTTTGTTTTTGTATCTATCTGTATATCTGTTTCTTTATATATATGTCTATCTATCTGTCTATCAGTCGATCTATCTGTCTATATATCTATTTGTGTATCTTTATATCTATATGTTTATCTATCTGTCTATCTATCTGTTTATCAATCTATCTATCTATCTACATATCAATTTATTTATCTATCTATCTACTAATCTATCTATCTATATGTCTGTCTATCTATCTATCTGTCTATCTATCTGTATAACTAGTTTTCTATCTATTTATTTATCTGTCTTTCTATCTATCTATCTATATAAATATTTGTATATCTATCTTTTGTCTATCTACCTATCAATCTATATGTCTATCTTACTATCCATTCGTCTTTCTTTAGATCTGTCTATCTATCTATAAGTCTATATGTTTTTTAATTGTCTATATATCTATCTATCTATTAATCTTTCGTTCTATCTATTTGTCTTTCTGTTTGCATATCTATCTTTCTATATGTCTATCTATATGTTTGTGTATCTATCAGTTTATTCGTCTATTTATATTTTTTTCAATATGTCTACCTATTTGTCTATCTATCTATTTGTCTTTTTGTCTGTCTATCTAACTATTTGTCTATCTTTATCTTGTCTATCTATCTATCTATTTATCAATCAATATATCTATCTATCTTTTTTTCTATGTATCTATTTATCTATCTATCTATCGGTCTATTTTTCTGTCTATCTTTATCTCTATCCTTTTATATATCTATCTATCAGTCTATTTTTCTATCTATATTTCTGTCTATCTTTTTGTCTATCTATCTATTTCATACCTATCTGTCTATCTATCTATATAAATGACTATCCATATGTATATATTTCTCTATACAAATATATATAACAATCTATCTACCAATTTGTCTACCCATTTGCCTATCAATCTGTATATCAATTTGGCTATCAATTTGGTTATAAATATGTCTCTCAATCTATCTTTAAATCTAATTATCAGCCTGACTATCTATTTGCTTATCTAATTTTTAATCTATTTATATATTTGCCTATCAATTTGGCTATCTATGTTTCTATCTATCTACATATATATATATATATATATTATCTACCTATCTATCCATCATTCTAACAATCTTTTTATCTATCTATCTATCTAATTTTCTATCTATCTCTGTGTCTGTCTATCTTTCAGTCTATCTATCAGTATATTTATCCGTCTATCATTCTATTTATCTTTCAATATATCTATATGTCTATCTATATGACTATATATCTGTATATCTATCTATCTATTAATTTTTCAATCTATCTCTCAATATATCTATCAATCTATTTGAATAATAATTTATCTATTTATCTCTCAATATTATCGGTCTATCTACCTTTTTATCAATTTGACTATATATCTATCTATTGGTCTTTTTAATGAGTCTTACATTCTACCTATCAATCTATTTATAAATATGTCTATCAAGCTGTCTATCAATCTCTCTATCAATCTATCTATAAATCTGTTTATTATTATATCTATTAATCTGTCTATCTATATGTCTATGTTTCTGGCTATCTATCTATATATCTATCTTTCTATTTATCTATCTATGTATCTATCTATCTGTTTGTCTGTCTATTTATCTATATTTCTATTTGTCTATATGACTATCTATCAATCTATCTATCTTATGCCTATCTATTTATCTATATGTCTATATTTCCATATTACTATCTGTCTATTTGTCTATTTGACTATCTATCTTCCTATCTATCAATCAATATATCTATCTATATAACAATCTTTATGTCTATTTGTCTATATTTTCATATTACTATCAATCTATCTATCTATTTATCAATCAATCAATCTATCTATCTATCTATATGTCTATGTGTCTATTTAGCTGACTATCTATCTATCAATCTATCTTTCAATCTATCTATATATCTATATGTTTATCTATCTATCTATCGTTCTTTCTTTCTATCTTTTTGCCTATCTATTTATCAATCAATCAATCTATCTATATATATATTTATTTTCCATCTATCTGTCTATCTATTTATCTAAATGTCTATTTATATAAATATCTATTTATAATTCTAACAATATATCTATCTTTCAATATATTTACCAATCTATCTATTAATCTATGTATCAATTTGGCTATCAAACTATATATCAATCTGTCTATCAATCTAAGTTTCAAACAAATTATCAATCTGACTATCTATCTGTTTATTCATTTATTAATCTTCATTTATATTTATCTATATATTTGTATATCAATCTGTCTATCTATCTGTCTATGTATCTATTTTTTTATCTATCTAATGATCTATCTATCGATCGATCTATCTATCTATCTATCTTTCTTTCTATCTAAATGTTTGTCTATCTTTCTATCTATATATATGTTTATTTATTAGTATATCTTTCTATCTATTTATATGTCTATATATCCGAATATATTTTTATCTATCTATCTGGCTATCTATCTTTCAATCTATTTGTCAATATATTTGTCTAATAATCTTTCTATATATCAATCTTTCTATCTTTCTATCTATATTTTTATCAATTTGTCTATCTATCTATCTATCTATCATTCAATTTGTCCTTCAATCTGACTATCATTCTCTCTATCAATTTGTCTATCAATCTTTTTTAAATCTATATATCAATCAATCTATTAATCTATCTATTATTTTTTCTATTAATCTGTCTATCTATATGTCTATCATTCTATTTATCGTTCTATCTATATATCTATCAATCTATCTATAATCAATCTATCTACATATCAATATACCTATCTATCTATTTATATGTCTATCTCTCTATCTATCTATCTATTTATCTATATATCTATCTTTCTGTCTATCAATCTATCTATCTATCTGTCAATCTATCTCTCTATCTATATATCTATATATCTATCTATCTGTCAATCAATCTATCTGTCTATCTATTTGTCTATATATCTATTTATATATCTATCTTTCTGTCTGACTATCTTTTTATCTCTCTATCTATTTATCTATCTATCTATCTATATATCTATCAATTTTTGTATCTATGTCTCTATCTATCTATCTATCTATCTATTTATATATCTATATATCTATCAATCAATCTATCTATCTATTTATCAATCAATCTATCAATCAATCTATCTATTTGTATATATATCTATCTATATATCTATGTGTCTATCAATCTATCTATCTATTTGTATATATATCTATCTATATATCTATGTGTCTATCAATCTATCTAACTATATGTCTATCTATTTATCTATCTATATATCTTTTTATCTATTTTTCTATATATTTGTTTATCTAACTATCTATCTATATATCTATCTATCTATCTAATTATCTATCTATATATCTATCTGTCAATCAATCAATCTATCTATATATTTATCTATCTATCTATCTATTTATCTATTAGTGTGTGTATATATATATATATGTGTGTGTGTGTGTGTGTGTCTATCTATTTGTCTTACTATATGTCTATCTATATATCTATGTATCTATTTATCTATATATTTGTTTATCTAACTATCTATCGATATATCTATCTATCTATCTATCTGTCTGTTTGTCTGCCTATCTATCTATCTGTCTGTCTCTCTATCTGTAATCTATCTATCTATATATCACTGAATCAATCAGTCTGTCTATCTATTTATCTATCTATCATATCTTTGTAGGTATGTATCTATCTCTCAATCAGTTTGTCTGTTTATCTATCTATCTATAATTATATCTATCAATCTGTCTATCAAATAGTCTATCAATCTCTCTGTCAATTTGTAAATCATTCTGTCAATAAAATTTGTATATCAATCTACATATAAATCTATCAATCAATCAATTTATCTATCCATTTATCAATATGTCTATCTATCTTTCTATTAATATGTATATTAATCTCTCTTTATATCTATCTATCTATGTTTATATCTATTTGTCTATCTATCTGTCTAATAATCTATCTATATATCTGTCTATATATATGACTATTTATCTCTCTATCTATATGCCTTTCTAAATATCAATCTATTTATCTTTATATCTATCTATTCATATGACAATCAATCAATCAATCAATCTTTCTATCAATTAATCTATCTATCGGTCTATCTATAATATATCTATTTGTTTATCTATCTATCTTTATATACATCTATTTATCTGTCTATCTATCTATCTATCTATCTATCTATATTTATATCTATCTATCTATCTATATAGCTTCCTACCTACCTACCTATCTATCTATTTGTCTTTCTAATTATTAATTTATCTATCTCTCTATCTATCTATCTACCTCTCTATCAATCTATCATTATATCAGTCTATTAGTTTATTAGTCTATCTATCAATCTGACTATCAATATATCTTTCTATCTATTTGTATATCTATGTATCTATCTATATGTTTGTCTATCTATTTATCCTTATATCTATCTATTTTATGTCGAAATGTTTATATGTCAATCTATATATCTATGTAACTATCTAACTATTATATCTATCAATTAATCTATATATCTTCTTTCAATTTTTCTATCTCTCTAACTATCTAACTGTCTTTCTATTTATGAGCCAATTTGTCAATCTTTCTATATATATATATATATCTATCTATCTATCATCTATCTATCAATCATTCTATCTGTTTACCTTTATATTTGTCAGTTTATCTAAATGTCTATCTAATAAATAGGAAATCAAGTTATTCTCAACAATTGGTATTGGAGGCTTAGGTTGTGCATTATGATGCGCCATTGGGCGAAGTTACTATTGATGATAATAATGAATTTAATAAATAGTAAAAATTTTGTAGACAATATCAGCATGTCAAAAGAGGTGTTCTCAATTCTGATATACAGTGTTTTGCAAGAATTGTCTAGAAGAATTCATATTTTGTAGATAGTAATGACTACATATGAAGGAAAAGTTAAAATAAACAAAATTTATGGAACAAAATTTGGATTCTAGAAAATATAGATGGAAGATTATATATACTAGAAAAATCTAAATCAACCCCTTCTGAGGAAGATGATAGAGTCTATGAAGAAAGAAGAGCACATACTAGCACTTGAAATCATTTGAAATATGATATCTTACCAACTTAATTTCAATATAAAAAATGAGAAGAGCATAGTAGGGCTTACTATGGCTCTTGCTAGTATATACGAAAACTAATTGATGCTACAAAAGTGCACATGATGAGGTGTTTTTTCAATCTGAAGTTGACAGAAAGCACATCAATGACCCAACGTCACAATGAAGTCAACACAATCACAACCCAATTAAGTTTGTTTGGTATTAAAGTCAATGATAAAGTATGTGTATTGATACTTCTATGTTCTCTATCAAAAATTAATGTATTACAATTATAGTTGTGCATAGTTCATCAAGAACTAATAAATTGAAATTTGATGATGTTCATGATCTAATTCTAAGCAAGGAGATTCAATAAAGATAGACAAGTGAAATATCAACCTTTTTAGAATTATATACAAAGTTAATTGTAAGAAATTCAACCAAGAGAAAATGTCAAATCAAATCAAAAAACAAGAGGTCTAAATCTAAGAATCATTGTACTTATAATAGCTCAAAGATCATTAAGTATTGAAATTATAGAGAGATAAGACACTACAAAAATCAATGTAAGTGTTAGTTATTTTATAGCATGGTAAAATATAGCACAAGTATATGAGTTTAACAAGTAATAAAGTTAACTCTATGAATCATGATTATCATTTCATAGATATTGATTAGTTGAATTAATTATCAAAGTTTCTTCATTATTTAAGCATACACTAATTAAATAGTTTATAGATTTTACTCAAGTAAACAATTCTATAGTTAGCTTACAATAAGTAAATATTATCAAGTCCATGGGTATACAATTTATGAGTTAATGGCTATAGTGGTGATAAAATATGTGAGATCTACTCATCCATATAGGTGGAACTTCTCAAACCAATCAAAAAGTCATCGGCATCAATTCATGTAGGAAATAATGTATGTCAATTGTCAAATGAGATGGATATCTTATATATTTTAATCCAGTATGAATCATATTGATAGTCAATGCTAGGGTTAGAGGTGTCAAACGGGCCGGCCCAGCACGGCACGGCCCGTTTTTCACGTGCCCAGCCGTGCTGGCGTGCCGTGCCGGGCACGGCACGGTTTTTAAAATTCGGGCACGGCACGGCCCGTGGGCACGGCAAGGCCGTGCCGTGCCGTGCCGGCCCGCTCGGGCACGGGCGCACGGCAAGGCAGGGCAGGCGGGGCGGGGCGGGTCGGGTCTGTTTGGACCCGACCCGCGGTCTTTTTACCGAAGGCGGGGCCCGGTTGGGTCACGAGTCACGACTCAGTGAGTCGTGACCGTGAGTCGTGACTCGTGACTCGTGACTCGTGAGTCGCGACTCACGAGTCACGACTCAGGCACGCGGGCCGACGTGCCTGAGTCGTGCCGTGCCAAGGCACGAGTCGTGCCGGGCCAGGCACGGCACGGCTCGTGCCGGGCACGGCCCGGCACGTGGTTCGTGCGGACGGGCCCGGCACGAGCCCGGGCACGTTTTTTTTTTCGTGCCGGGCCGGGCCGGCCCGGCCCGTTTGACACCTCTAGCTAGGGTATTTATATGTGAGCCCATGCGGCATTTTATTAAACATAGTAATTAAGATATAGTCAAATATATAAATGTATTTAAATGTCTTGTAAATTAGTATCAGTATACATAAAGCCTATTACATTTTTATTTTAAATAATTAAAAACTGGTCAATAAATATTTACAGATATTAATTTGACATTAACAGATATTAATTTGACTATACTTTAAATTTACAAATATTAAATACACTCTTACATTTTTATAAGAGTGTGCAATTTTCCTTATACATAAAGCCATGTGTAAAATATAGTTTATAAATATTAATATAATTATACTTATTGGGGAAGCAAGGTATTATGGAATAATAGATATTTTCATAATGCAAATTTATTAGGGGCGTATTTTTTAATGATGACTTGCAAATTTCAAATATACATTATTAAAATCCTATCATAAAGTCAATATATCTTTATTTGTGTAAAATATGTTTATAATGTTATATGTATAATACTAATTATATCTGAAATACATGACATCTATATTGAATGTATCATATATAAAATTATGATAGATAGATAGATAGATAGATATATATATATATATATATATATATATATATTAAATATATGTTTTTATATTTATATATAGTTATGTTTGTGTAAACTATTTTTATAGTTATAAATATAATAAAATACACTTATATATTTATGTGTTAAATACACACTGCCCAACACAAAGCACCCATTTTGTGTTATACGATTAAGTTTATATAAGCAATCCAAGTATAATTAAATTAACAGAATATGTATTTAAAAAATGTAGAATTAAATTAACATAATATGTATTAAAAAAGTATAATTAAATTAATTTTATATTAGCATACATACTACCCAACACAACACAAATGCATTAGGTATGTATCGCAATAAGTATAATTAAATTAATGTATATGATTAAAGAAGAAGAATTTTGGAAAAAAAAATAATAAAATCAATACGCATTAAGATAATAGATGAAGAAATAGGGTAAAAAAGTACTTCAAATCAATAACAAATTATCGCTTAATTCGAATATGTTTATGTTACGTCGGTGTCAAGAGAAGGATGGAGGACTGCGGAGGAGTTGCGTCGCTTATTCTTTGAAAATGTCGAGAGAAAGATGGGGGACATAGTATTGACAAAATAAACTTAAATATATTTCCAAAATAAACAAATTATATATATTTCTAAAATATTTTTATTTTTAATTATAAAAACATTAAATAAATAATATAGAATATATATATATATATATAAAATACAAAAAGACTCATTTATTTTATTTACTATCAAAATTTTTTCAAATAAATTAATGTGCGTGTAGCAAGGTATAAATTAAAAATATACAGCTTACAATTTTTTATTATAATATTAATTAAATAATAAATATATAAACAATTTAATAAAATATATTTTTAGCCTTATAAAAAATATCAAATAACGACAAAATTAACAAATTTCATATTATAAGGTGTACATGAAAAGATGATTTGTCCTCTAGTCACTCTCATAAGTGTTATAAAATACTCTTTATGTTAAAAAATATATAAAAATTTATATTTTATGGTAATAAATTTTTAAGAATTCATCATATTAATTTTTAAGAAGATAATATGTAATAATTTTAAAGGAATAAAATTTCATATTATTAGATACCATTATAATTTTTAAAATTCAAAATATTACTTAAAGTGATAAGATAATTAAAAAAAGTTATATTAATTATTTTAATAAAGACCGAATGCTAAAAGCTAATAGAAAAAATATTACTTAATTATTTAATTCTTATAAATTTTAGTTGGGGCAAACATATATGTATTTATTTTTATAATATTGATTTATTTTTTTTAACTTTAATGAAAAAACTTATATTTTTATTATATTTCAAAAATTTCATATTTTGTATTAATTATATTTTTTAAATGTGTCCTATAATCATAAAATTTTTTTATCCTATCAATCATAATAATATTTACTAGTTTATTCTTTAATTCAGATATTTTTGAAAATATTATATATTTTATCATACATTGAATTAATTTATATTTATATTAGTAGAAATTTTAAAGTATGTTAATTTAATTTTTAATATATCGAAATAAATTTTATGTTTCTTAATTAAAAATTTTAGAAAAATTTATTGTATACTTTTTTAAAGAATTAATACATCATAAAAATAAATATGTTAGTCCTTATTAATATAATTTTTTTGTATTTTTATATTTTTTAAATTATTTATTTATAATATCATTTTTTTATGATTTTATGAGGAGAATGTAACTCTCAAGGATCACTCATCTATAGACCATTAACATAATTTAATAAACAAAATTAAATAAAATAATAAGACTAATGATAAATTACAAAAAATTAAATAATTAAATATTGGCAAGGAAAATTTGTCACTATGTTTTGGATTTAATTAGCTAGGGAAGTTTAGTCACTAAATCCGTCAGTATATTTCAGATTTAATTAGCTAAAGAAGTTCCCTTGCTAAATATGTCGATATAATTCGGATTTTATTAGTTAGTGAAGTTATGTCACTAAAATCAGTCAGTATATTCAGGAAGTAATTGGCTATGGAAGTTTCTTCGATAAAATCCATGGCTATATTAAGTATATAATTAGAAAGAGAAATTTCATCGCAAAATCCTATAGCTATATTTTCGGGATGTAATTAGCTAGGGAAATTACGTCGCTAAAAGGCATCACTATGTTAAGTGTGTAATTAGCTAGGGAACTCCATAGATGAAATCAGTAGCTATGCTACGGATGTAATTAGCTAGGAAAATTCTATCGCTAAATCCATAGGTAAATTTCGGATTTTAATAGCTAGGAAAATTCCATCACTAAATCTATCGCTAATTTCTAGATTTTATTAGTTAGGGAAATTCCATCATTAAATCCATAGCTAATTTCTAGATTTTATTAGCTAGGGAAATTTCATTGCTAAATTCATCACTAATTTCTAGATTTTTTTAGATAGGGAAATTCTAACGTCAAATTCGTTGCTAAATTAACAATTTTATTAGGTAGGGAAATTCCATCGCTAAATTCCATATTTTATTAGCTATGGAAATTCCATCGCTAAATCCATTGCTAAAATTTGCTTTTTATTAGGAAGGAAAATTGTGTTGCTAAATCCATCATTAAATTCCATATTTAATTAGCTAGGAAATTCTATCCCTAAATCCGTCGCTAAATTTCGGATTTTATTAGTTAGGGAAATTTCATCGCTAATTCCATCGCTATATTTCCCACTTTTCTTGAGCGGAATTTACGAAAATATTCCTTTGCTAATCCGTTACAAAATTCCCCACTTATTTCGGATGCAAAAATTACGAAATTATTCCATCACTAATCCATCTCTAATCTATGGTTAATTTGTTTTAAATTTTTATTTTAATGAAAACCATAAATCTCTTGCTATTCACTAACTAATCCCTCTCAATTTTGCTAGGGATTGATCCCTAGATAAAATTCTCTAACTAAATCAATAATTTTTTTAGTGTGTCTTTCTATATATTTATCTATCTAACTATCTCACTATTTATCTATCTATCAATTAATCTATCTATACATCAATCTTTCTATTTATCTATTTCTTTATCTATCTATCTATATATTTATCCATCTAATTATCTATCTAGCTATCGGTCTATCTATCTATCTATCTATTGGTCCATCTATCTATCTGTATATCAATCAATCTATCTATCTATATATCTATCTATTTGTAAACCTATATATCTTTATCTATTTATATATCTATCTATGTAATAGTTTAAATTTTTGTATATTCATCTCTATATATGTCAATATGTCTATTTGTCTATGTATCTACCTTTTTATATGTCTATCTATCTATCCAACTGTTTGTCTAACTATTTATCTATCTATCTGTCTATATATTTAGCTGCCAATGAAACTATAAAATATTTCTATCTATCTATCTATTTGTCTAATTGTTTATCACTATATCTGCCTACCTTTTTATCAATATATATATATATATATATATCTAGCTATCTATCAAAATATTTGTCTATATGTCAATATATCTATCTATATATCAAACTATCTATTATATCTCTATCTATCTTTTATCTATCTATCTGTCTATCCATTTATGTAGAAATCAATCTATCAATCTATCTATATGTCTTTGTATCTATCTATCTATCAATCTTTCTCACTCTCTTTCTATTTATCTATCTATTTGTCAATATTTCTATTTGTCTATCTATATATCTATCTATCTATCTATATATTTATCTATCTTTCTGTCTATTTGTCTGCCTATCTGCCTATTTATCTAAATATCTAACTATGTTTGTATCTATCAATCAATCTATCTATCTATATGTTTATATGTATTTCTGTCTATCTGCTAATCTATTTATTTATCTATCTAATTATATATCTAACTATATATCTATCTATCTGTCCATCTATCTATCTATTTATCTACCTATCTACCTATCTACCTATTTGTCTAACAATCTATCTATCTATTTGCCTATCTATCTATCTATTTGCCTATCTATCAATCAATTTGTTTATCTTTCTTTCTATATATTTGCCTATTTTTCTATCTATCTATTTAAATATTTATCTCTCTATCTATATTGTCTATCTATCTATCTATCTAATTATCTAACCATGTTTCTATCTATTAGCCTATCTATCAATCTTTCTATATGTTTATATATGTATCTATCTATTTTCCAATCTATTTATTTTCTAATCTAATTATCTATCTAACTATATATATATATATATATATTTCTATCTATCCTTCTATCAACCTATCTACCTATTTGTCTATCTATCTATCTATTTGCCTACCTATCTATCTATTTTCCTACCTATCTATCTATATATTTGCCTATATATCTATCTATTTGTCTATCTTTCTTTTTATATATTTTCCTATTTGTCTATCTATCTATCCATCTAAATATTTATTTTTCTATCTATAATATGTATATTTATATATATTTTTATCTATCTTACTATCTATCTATCTGTCAATTTGTCTTTCGATATATCTGTCTATCTGTCTTTCTGTGTATATGTCTATCTTTCTTTCAATATATCAACTTTCACTCTATTGGGCTATCTATCTATCTATCTATGTATATACAATCTACCAATCTCTCTTTCTCTCTATCTATTTATCTATATGTCTATCTATCAATCAATTTATCAGACTATTAATCTATCTATGTTTCTATTAATTATGTGTCTTTCTATCTATCTTTATATCTATTTATTTATTTATATGTTTATCTATCTATCTATCTATCTTTCTATTTATGTGTATATATTTCTATTTGTTTATATGTTTATCAAACTATATATATATATATATATATATCTATATGTCTATATATCTATCTATATATCTATTTTTCTATCTATCTATCTATCTGTCTATTTATCAATCTATATTTCTATGTGTTTATATATCTTTCTGTCTATCTATTTATCTATTTATATGTATATCTATCTATATGTGTAAATTTCTGTCTATCTAACTATCTGTTTGTTTATCTGTCTATGTATTTATATATTAATCTATCAATCTCTCTAGCTATCTAACCATCTATCTAACTATCTAACCATCTATCTATCTAA
The DNA here is from genome assembly GCA_029783825.1 of Sapria himalayana. NCBI lineage: Eukaryota > Viridiplantae > Streptophyta > Magnoliopsida > Malpighiales > Rafflesiaceae > Sapria > Sapria himalayana. Next base: position 11,750 of record JAREIK010002319.1, on the reverse strand, counting down.
CTAATTATCTATTTAACTCGATTTCTATCTAACTATCTTTATATCAATAAATCTTTCTATCTATCAGTCTATTAGCTTATAAATATATATATATATATATATATATATATCTATCTATCCGACTATCTATTTATCTATAAATCTTTTTATCTATCTATCTGCATATCTATCTATTTGTTTATATGTCTATATGACTATATGTCTATCTATCTTATCTTTCTATCTATTCATTTCTCTATCTGCCTATTAGCCTATATGTATATTTGTCCATTTGTCTATCTATCTATCTATCTTTTTATCTATTTATTTGTCTATATATCTATCTGACTGCATAACTATGTGTTTATCTATCTATTTATTTATCTATCTATCAATCTATCTTTCTAACTATCCTTAAATCTATTAGTCTATTATTCTATCAGTATATATGTTTATCTATCTATGTATCTATTTTTCTATATGTCTATCTATCTATCTATTTTTTTTAAAGTTTGTTTTATTATTAATGACCCTCTCTTTTGGCGGAGGAATACCATTTTTACAACCTACATCTACCCGTGGCCCTCTTACACCCATCTAACCTTAAACCTACTAGAAAGCATATAGAAATTTAAAATTTTTCTCAAATAATTATTTATTCATTTCATAAATTAAACTAGAATAAGCTGCTCTAGTTTATCTAATTTTTGGCCCATCTTTTCATTAAACTGTTTTCGGTCCATCTTTTCCGCCCATCTTTTCGTTTAATTCAATGTATTGCTCTGCCATTTCTTAAGCTCAGCATCTATCCACTCGTCTCCCCGTGTCTCAAGCTCTGATATTCACGTTGTTCCCGAGTATTTTCCCTCCATCGTCCTTCTTCTTATATACGCTCCAGTACCTGCAATATACAAAGAAAACGAGCGCGACTACCATATAACTTCTCTACCCTATTCCCCCTTGTCCCTTGTTATACATATACAACGTTTATTAATTTATTCTTCGTTTCCATTCTCTTTGCCGTGCCTTATGAGTGCTCTGTGTATACCAAGCTACAGCAAGACTTAAAACTCTCTACATAACTCTCAAGATAAGATAGTACACTTAAATAAAAAACAGAAGATAAGTCAACCAATAAGTCAACAAAAAAACCACAAGCACATTGCCCACCATTCTGCAGTTCCTCTACGAGTGTTGAACACCCACTGGACCGGGTGATCAGTCGAGAGTGTCTGCCATATCAACTCGGGAAGCAGCAAAAAAACCATCAACGTATGTTCTTGTCAAGGGCAAAATAAATATAAAAAATTATTTGACCTATTAATCAAATACGAAAATGACAATGAAAAACAAAAATCACCATTGACAGTTTTCTATTTAATCATCTACAACCTGCAATATAAACATAGTTATACATGTACCTGAAAACCACTTCTTATGATGCTGCGTTGCTGAGAAAAGAAGCTAAATTTTATTTTATATTTAGTACAGCCTCCACCCTTTATAATTCTAACATAAGATAAAGCCATCTTATCTAATCTTACTAAACCTTTTAATTTTTTCGGCATAGAATCCTCATCGAATTCTATTTCTCCTTTTTCTGAGCCTATCCTCGCCAGATTATCTGCTGGAGTATTTGCCTTTTTGTATATATGCATTATTGATGCATTTAGTTCATTTTTCAGCTTCGTTATTATTTCTAATTCTTCTTCATATTTCCAAAGAACAATTCTTCCTATTACTAAGTTAAATAATAACATCGAGTCTACCTATATTTGAATATTTCTATATTTCATTTTTTTACATACATTTAAGCCTATTCTTAACGCCCTAATTTCTGAATGCAGGGCCGAGTCTGCTACACCAACCGAAGTGAAAGCTTTCATGACTGTGCCTTTAGAATCCCTTATTAACCCACCTCCCCCCGCTATTCCTGTATCCCTATTGAAACTTCCATCTGTGTTTAGGGAAAATTTTCCTTCAGGGGGCCTGGCCCAGCTTATACTTTTTGCCTAATATTGTTTAATAGATTTTATATTAAGACCCCATTCCCTTTTCACTTTCTTATCTATAGCTAATTTATCTACTATAATGGATTTAATATTTGATATATTACTTATTTCCTGCATAATTTCTTGTAATATATCTTTTGAGTTCATTCTTTTCCCTTCAAATCTACTCCTATTACGAGCTTTCCATAAACACCATATCACTATATGAGGTAAATTCTTATTTAGCCAATTTATAGCAGGGTTAGTGGAAGATGCCTTTTCACATTTTTTAATTCTTTCTATTAGTCTCTCCTCTATATTACTAATTTGTACATATTCTTCAAGTTTATTCCAAATTTCTACTGCAATTTTTCCTCTCGAGAATAGGTGGTCCATTGATTCTACTTCTACAAAGAAGCATTCCCATCTGGACACTATTTTTATACCCTTTCTCTGCACATTGGTGTCCACAGGTAATGCATTTGATAATACTTTCCAGGCTAGCGAACACATTTTCTGTGGGATACCTGCTTTCCAGACCCATTTAAATATGGGTCGAGCAGGTTTTTTTTCCCTAATCAACTCCTTCGCCATTTTAGTGTGAAATTATTTTGTTGTGTGAGAGTCCATTTCCAACCACTCTTTTTTAGTATTGAGTGTGATTCTACTATCTCTTTATGTTTTTCCAGAGCCTTCCAATTATTTGATACCTGCTTAAGCCTCTGGTTATTTTGTGCTAAATATTTTGCCTTCATATAATTTGCCCAAAGACTATCATTCTCAATCAGCCTCCACCATCCTTTACAATCCCAGGCAGTGGCCATATCCTGTAAAGTCATTATTCCTAAACCTTCTTCAGCTTTTGGATAACATATATCCCTCCAGTTTTTCCAGTGCATTTTTTACTTCCCATCTTTTTTGCCCCATAAAAAATTTGACAATTCTGATTCTAATTTATTCAAGAATTTCTTCGGAGGATATATTACAGATAAGATATTCACTAGTGTGCTTTGTAACACATGAGAGATTAATGTAATACGTCCCCAAACCCTAAAAGATCTTCTTTCCAACCTGCTATTTTCCTTCTGATCTTATCTAGTAATGGTGCTAAATATTCCTCTCTCAGTCTGCCTTAATATATTGGGCAGCCTAAGTATGTTAAAGCTCCCTTATTATGTGTAAATCCAGTTATGTTTTTAATCTTATTTATCACTTTCTTTGTAGTCTTTTTAGCTAGCATAAACTGACACTTCTTTTTATTTACAACCTGGCCTGTTTCTAATTCAAATAATTGTAATAATTCTATGAGATTTATTACAGATCTTTTACTTGCGTTTGTACAAATTATTAGATCGTCGGCATAAGCCAAACAACATATTCTGGGAGTATTATATGGTTGTATAAAAGGTAATATATTACCTTTTGACATTCTTTTGTTTAAATTAAGGATAAGCAGATCTAAGTATATATCAAATAATAAGGGGGATAATGGGTCCCCCTGTCTTAGACTTCTATTGGGTTTAAATTCATCACCTATATTACCATTTATAATAATTCTAACCCAAGCACTTGAGATGCATCTATATATAATGTCTATGCATAATTCAGAAAAACCATATTTCCTTAAAATGTAACAGAGTGTATCCCATTCAACTCTGTCGAAAGCTTTAAACAAATCCAACTTAATTACTAAATTATTACCTCTTGTTTTAGTTGCAATTTCTTTCATCATTTCTGATGCTAATCTAATATTTTCAATCATTAATCCGTCTTTAACAAATCCAGTTTGCTATTGTGATATTATTAATGGCAGAATAATACTTAATCTTTTTTGAATTATTTTAGCTAAAATCTTATAAATTGCATTGCATAAACTTATAGGTCTAAAATCCTCGCATAGCTGGGGAGCTTCTTTTTTGGGGATTAAAATTATAAATGAATTTGCCCAAGCTTTAGGAATATCTGCTCCAGTAAAGAAACTGGTAATCGCTATAACTAGGTCATTTTTAATAATGGGCCAGTTTAGCTAGAAAAAGTAATTATTCCAGCCATCTGGTCCCGCTGCACTGTCTTTATCAAGATTAAAGATTGTTATCTTTACCTCCTCTTCTTCTAGGGATTCTTTCCATCATTTGATTTTGTTCTTTCGTAATGGAAGCCCCGATCTTTTGAAACAAGGAGTTCCCTTCGTGAGGTATGTGACCACATAGATGAGATTTAAAAAAAATCCTCAAATAGGGTACATAATTGTTTGTCTTCTTCTATCAATCTTCCGTCTTTATCTTTTAGACCTTTGATTTTATTTTTCTGTGTTTTTATTTTGCTCATGTTATGGAAAAATTTGGGGTTTCTATCACCATCTTTTAACCATTTAATTTTTGCTCGTTGTTTCCAATATATCTCCTCCATATGTAATTTTAAACTCAATTCAGCTTTAGCCTTGTTTAAAGCCTTCCTAATTTCTTTGTCATTTTTATTATCGTATTCTTTTTCTAGCTTTTCCACTTGTTACTCTTCTTGCTTTATTTGCTGATTTATATTTCTGAAAAATTCTTTATTCCATGATTTTAACTGTTTTTTAATCTATATAGCTTTGTCATTAGAACTTGCATCGGTTTACCCGAAGCAGGATCTGACCAAGAATCTCTTACTAATTTTTCAAAATCAGCATGTTTTTCCCACATGTTTTGAATTTTAAAACTTCTTGTACCTCGTTTGTAGTTGTGAAGTGTTATGAGGAGTGGAGAGTGGTCTGAACAGGTTTTGTTTAAATGTCTAAGCCCTGTAGACCCATGTGAGGCTACCCACTTCGCATTACACATTACTCTGTCCAGCCTGGCCCAAATTGCTCTTCTTTTTTGCCAGTTATTGCACCAAGTATAATTTGAGCCTGTGAAGTCTATTTCCATCAAATTAGAATTAGAAATCACGTCATTAAATTGAGACATTTCTATTGTGTTAGGGGTTTTCCCCCCCTTCTTTTCCGAGGCACTTCTTATAACATTAAAGTCTCCTCCTATCAACCAGGGAACATTTTTTGCTGCAATTCTCTGCATTTCTTCCCATAAGACTAGTCTGGATTTTTTATCATTTTTTGCATATACTACCGATACTATATCTTCGGATATTTTAAAGTGCATTATTTGTTCTGTGTCTTTTAATATTTTTTATGTCTAGATAATTATGCCACATAATCCAGAGTTTACTATTTAGGTTAGAAAATGAATTATTAAACCCTAGAATTCGACTATATTTAGTAAGATGGTCCTGTTGGATCAATGGTTCTGCAATTACAACCAATGAAATTTTATATATTTTAATCAATTGTTTTAATCTATTTATCGAGGGGTTATTTGCCCCCCCCCCCCTCTAATATTCTAATATAAGTAACTAACCATTAAAACTTAATTTAGATTGTGATCTTGTTGTGCATTTTGACTAATATGGTTTATCTAGATATTTTCTCACATTCCTAGCACTCTTGGGTGCAATTGATTGTGATATTTCATTATATTTTCCTTGTTTACCAAGTTGCATAGCCATTCTTTTTATGGCTTCCATGGATTGATCCCTAGTAAGTTTTCTACAATTCTGCTCATACAATAATAAATCATCTTTCACTTCTTCTATATTAATTTTTTCCTTTACTTCTAGTATACCGAATGGGGGACAACTTAATACTTCTGATTCTTCTTATGGGAAATCAAGGAGATCTTCATCTATCCAACTATAATCCTCTAATTTTTCTTTTAACACCCTTCTAGATTTATTTTTTCTACCTCTCTTCCTTCTAACTTTCACTTCCTCCCAACCCTCTTCCTTATTCTCCTCATTTCTTATCTCTAAGCTTACTTCTATATTAGTTCTGCCCTCCTCCATATTTAGAAAATAATTTCCCTTCTCCCTCCTACTCTCCTCTTCTTCATCCTCTAAAGCTTGCATTTTTCCATGTTTCGGGCCCTCAACCTCTTTTCTTATCCATTTTTCAACCCTACTTCTTCTTCCTTCCTGCCATTGCACCTCACCTATGTATTATGTTCCCATTTTACACACAACCATATCGTGCCCAAGTCTTTTACAGGTAAGGCAGTATGGGGGAAAATTTTCAGGTATAACCGTTTGCCAAAATCCCTCATTCTGCCCATCTTCCCCTTCGCCTATCCATATTCTGCTAGGGGGAAGTGTGAGGAGGTTGCACTCCACACAGACGCGAGCCTGGCTTGGCCATGTCATAGATACCATGGCCTCATCACGAATCAATGGCTTACCCAAACAAGAAGAGATAACATAGAGAGAATGGGTGTTAAACAAATATATGGGAAGGTTCGGCAAAGTGAACCATACCGGGGCAAGGGGAGCCTCCTCCGTTAGACTGAAGTACTTCGTCCATCTTAGCACACGCATCGGATAGCCATTAACTTGCCAAATTCCTCTATGCCATAAACGATAGAAGTCCTCGTTCGAGAAACACTGCAAAAAAACATGGCGTGCATCGTAATCTGCCAACTTTACCTTACCCGTGAGCTTTAGAGAGGAGATAAACTAAAGTATTTCGCTCGGGCGAGGCCTGCCGTGGGAGAACTTCCCAACGAGCATGTGTTCATAAGGTGCCTGTAACTTCCTCATCTCTTCGGGTGAAAATATGATAACGGGACTCCCATTTTTTTTTCGAATGAGCATAAGGGAGGCGCGGGCTCCTTTGTTATCAAGGCAAAGGACTTATTTTTTGAAAATAAGCTGTTTTGCTCTATTTTCAGCTTGAAAGGAGCTTGATTTGAGCAAAAATGGGGGGTTTCTCTCTCTAGAAACGGGATTTTCTCTCTCTAAAAGTTGAGAGCATTTTTTGAAGAAGAAGGTTATCTATCTATCTATTTGCCTATCTATATAGCTATCTATCTATCTATCTATATATCTATCTGCCAATATATCTATTTGTCTATTTCTCTATCTGACTATCTATCTATTTATTTATCTATCTATTTTCCTATCTACCTATCTACTAATCTTACTATTTGTATATCTATCTATTTTTATATCTATCTATCTACCTCTCTATTGATTTGTCTATTTGTCTGTCTCTATCTCTCTATTTGTCTATCTGCCTATCTATCTATCTATCTTTATGTCTATCTATCTTTCTATATATTAATCTATCTCTCTTTTTGTATATCTATCTATTTTTATATCTATCTATCTATTTATCTATCTGGCTATCTATATATCTTTAATTCTATCTTTTTATATATCTTTCTACATATTTGTCTATATGTCAATCAATCAATCAATCTAAATGTCTAGCTATCTATCTGCCTATTTGTCGATCTATCTATCACTTTATCACTCTATATATCAATCTATTTATTTATCTACCTATCTTTCTTTCTATATGTCTATCTATATGTTTGTCTATCTATCAATATTTCTATTTGTCTATCTATTTATCTAACAATCTATATATATATATATCTGTCTGTCTATATGCCTATATCTCAATATATTTATTTCACTATCTATTTATCTGTTTATTTATTTATCCATCTATATGTCCATGTATCTAGTTATCTATCTTTCTATCTATTTATTTGTCTATTTTTCTATCTGTTTATTTGTTTATCTATTAATTTTTATATTCTTCTATCTATCTTTATATATGAATATTGATCTTTCTACTTGTCTATCTATCTTTTTATATATCTGAATATTTACCTGTCTGCATGTCTATTTATTTATCTATATATCTATCTATTTATTTATTTGTCTATCTATATATCTACTAATCTACCTATCTACTTATCTACCTATCTACTTATCTATCTACCTATTTATATGTCTATATATCTATCTGTATATCCATCTATCTATCTATATATCTATTTATCTAACTATCTTTCATTCTATATGTCTATCTTGTTATGATTCCAGTAAATTTCATATCTGAATCTTGTTTCGGACTAGGAACCAACCAATGATCCAAGTGAATAGAATTAAACAAAGTACAAGGATATTTCTTATTGTAGTGTAGAAAAAAATACTTTTGATTCTGAATGGTTCGGTTGAAACCTAGCACAGTCAAAAGTTCGTGCCTCTAGCGGTATCCACATAAATGTTTCTTTATTATTTCTCTTGTTTTAACTCTCCCATTTTATAAAACCTTTTGGTTTTTTTTTTCACACAATTTTCTAAAGTATGTAAAATTTACTAAAAGGATGTGTCAATAATGATGCACATTTCTAAAATTTAACATTCACACATCAATCTATATGTTTCTTGATCTTTAAGTAAATTGACTTAAACAAATAAGCTATAATCTCATATTGACTTATTTCAGCATGGTCATGTATTTTAGTAGTCCTACTCAATCAAGGAGGCAACTGATATCATTGTTATTATAAAGAATGGACAAATTCCATCTACATAAATCACATCCCTATAAACAATTAATTGTATACTTAGTAAACAACCCTATAACCATCCTTGTTATCAGTGGCATTTACTGAAACTAAAGTATACAACTCCTTATGTAGAGAACTGTAGTGACTTTATGTCAATGGAAAATTCATTCTAATATTCACTATGAGAATATATATGACACTTATATAACAATCCAATAAACATTATCAAAGCGGGTTAGTTCAGTATATGTTCTCCAACAAATACTCAAGTGTTAAATTAATATCTATATTAGTAAACATTCCTTTTAGTCTTAATGTATTAATATTACCCTTGAATATTAATACTTGACTTGGAATAATTTAGAGTTTCCATAGAATATATCACTCTAGGTATTAATCTAATATTTGCACAGATCTAAATAAATATAATAATCATAAAATGATGTCTATTTAAATATAAGAAATGATACAAAAGTGCCAAAAGAATGATCACAACAAGAAAAACCCCATATAGCTAGGGACATTTCCCTAGCTAAATGGGCATTTTCCGTCGCTGAATGGGATATAGCGACGGATTAATGACGGAACCGTCCCAATCTAAAGTGCCCATCGCTAAAAATTGGCGAGGGAAAGAGTCCCTAGCTAAAATTTTAGTGACGGAGATATCCCTAGCTAAAATATTAATTTTCCTAGCTAAATTAGTAAGTGAAAATTTTCTAGCTAAATTAGCAAGGGAAAATTCCCTAGCTAACTAGTGCTTTTTCGTCACTAAACTTATATGATGACAGAAGCTTTCTTAATCTAAAGTGCTCGTCACTAAAAAGTAGTGAGGGAAATAGTCCCTATCTAAAGTTTTAGTGACGGTAATATCTCTAGCTAAATTAGCAAAGGAAAATTCTCTAGCTTAATTAGCAAGGGAAAATTCCCTAGCTAAATTAGCAACAGAAAATTCCCTAGTTATTTTTATTCCAAAACTATTTTCAGAAATTTTTTTTATACTAATTAACAAAACTAAACTATAACAGAAACTATAAACAAAAATAATTTCTAATTAACAAAAAATAAAATCATTCAATTAATTATTTTGATTCAATAATTTACATAAATCAAACAAAAACATAACAAAATTGTATTTCATTTTATTCATCAATGTATATACTGACAATGCATAAAATATAATCTATCCATTCATTGACATTGCTTTCTTTCTCTCTACTCCTTTGATCACCATCTTTCTGCTACGACAAAGCTGTCCGAGTCATGGTTCATCATGTCTAGTAAAAAATCTCTTCACTTATATAAGCTTCATATGGGGAACAATGTGATACCATATCTATACGAAATTTAAACAAGCCAATAAAATCAAATATATAAATAAAAAAAATTATGTTTTGATAAATATATAATACTATAATATATATGTACATATATACAAACATTTCACTCGTTAAATATATTACTACAGTATATCTACATATATACTGTAGTATTATATGTACATATATACTGAGTACATATATACTTGATATATACGTACATTTAATACTACAATATTATATGTACATATAATACTACAGTATTATATGTACATATACTATAGTATATATGTGCATATATATTGAATATATATGTACGTATATACCTAGTATATATTAATGTATATACCAAGTATATATGTACGTATATACTGAGTATATATTTATATATATACAGAGTATATAGTACATATATACAGAGTATTTAGTACATTTATACCGAGTACATATATACCGAGTATATAGTACATATATACCAAGTATATAGTACGTATATACCGAGCATATACACATGTATATACTAAGTATATATGCATGTCTATAAAAAGTTTATATGCACTTATATATTGAGTATAAATATACATATAATACTATAGTATTATATGTACATATACTATAGTATATACATACATATATACTATAGTATATATGTATGTATATACTTAGTATATATGTACTAATATACTACAACATATATGTGTGTATATACTGAGTATATATGTATGTATATATCGAGTATATACGTACGTATGTACTGATTATATACGTATGTATATATCGAGTTTATAGTACGTATATACTGTGTTTATACATACGTATATACCATGTATATATGCACGTATATACTAAGTTTATATGCACGTATATACCGAGTATATATGTACTCGGTATATACGTACATATATACTCTGTATAAACATACATATATACTCGATATATAAGTACGTATATACTCAGTATATATGCACTATATACTATAGTATATATGTATGTATATACTGTAGTTTTATATGTACGTATATATAATCACATAACCTCATATGACACAAAACTACAACAAATTAGTATTATCCCATTTATACTTCACAAAGATAACACAAAACTGCAACAAATTAGTATGATCTCATTTATACTTCACAAAGATGACAGAAAACTTCGCTATCAACATAAATATGAAATACGAAGATTATTTAAATTTTAGAAAATATCTTTGAAAACTATTAGAGAAAAACCTGGAAGACGAGCCACGAGCCAAGCTTGGGGCATCAAAGCTTGCATCTTGCCTCCCCGCAACCAGAACTCTCTTCCGGTCTCAAGGCTTATAAGGGGGTTGCTCTGCCCCACCATTACTGAGTTGACAAGCTAACAAAGAACTGGCATATGAAATAGAGACTGATCATCTGTAGTAGTAACCATTAACAAATAAATAAGAAACTTGAACCTAGAAAATGGATCACTCCACCATGCTAATGTGCAACCAAAATGATGAATAAATTATTAGAATATTAATCTTGAATAACTGCAATCTAAGCAACCCTTGTCCTTACATATTTAAAACAAAGACATAACAAAATTTTATTAAATCTCATTCATCAATGTATCTACTAATAGTGAATAAAGTATAATCTATCCGTGCATTGATGTTGCTTTCTCTTCCTCAGCTCCTTCGTTCACCATATTTCTACTGCTACAAAGCTATATGAGTCGCGGTGCATCATGTCTAATAAAAAATCTCACTTATATAAACTTCATATGGAGAATAATGAGGTACCATATCTGTACGAAATTTAAATCAGTGAATAAAATCAAAAAAAACAAATAAAAAGTTATGTTTTGATAAATATTATACTGTAGTATATATGTTCATATGTACTATAGTGTATATGATCATATTTACTACAGTATTATATGTACATATATTGTGTACATATATACTCAGTATATATGTACATATAATACTGTAGTATTATATGTACAAATACTGTAGTAATATATGTGCTATATATGTATGTACATACAGCATTTGCTACTGCTACTGCTGCTCCTACTACTGCCGCTGCTGCTGCCACAAT
>JAREIK010002318.1:75406-105133 GCA_029783825.1 Sapria himalayana | reverse complement strand
TTTTCAATTTTTTTCAAATTTAAATATAATATCTATTTATAATAATCTTCATAATTATAATTCATTTAAATTTAATATAAAATAATTATATTGCTATATATATAATTTGATCAAAAAATAAATAATAAACCTATTATTAATAAAATAGTTATTATTTAAAAGTAATTTTTTAATGTTTTCTTTTTAATAATTTTTTTAATGTATTATTTAAATCAAAGTAAATATATTACTAAATTTTAATTTTTTTAAAATGTTTTGCTTTTTTATAATCTTTATATTTTTTGTTATTAAAACTAAATTATTTAATTATATTTTTCTTACTCATAATTATTTTGTAATTTATAATATATAATATTAAACTACTAAATAATTAAAATGATCATTTAAAATTATAATGATACAAATAAAAGTGAGATTTAGTATTTATTATTAATATTCAGGATATACTGGTTTAATGGTTTAAGTATTTAGATGTTTTGTGGTTTAAGAGTTTAGTGATTTAATTGTTTAGACCTTTAGTGATTCATTGTTTTTTTTAAAGAATGAAAAAACAAAAAATTTAATTTTATGATTTTTTTTTTAATTTTTGAAGGTTTTAACCTTTGAAAATATAATAATTTTTAATTTTTTTTAAATGTGAATATAATATTTAGTTATAATAATCTTAATAATTATATATAATGTAAACTCGATATAAATAATTTCATTGATAGATATTATAATAATGATCAATAAATAAATTAATAAACTTGTATTTATAAGAATGATATAAATTAAAATATAATTGTAGAATCTAAATTGATTCAAAATCAAAATAAGATATATTATTAAATAATAATTTTTTATTTTAAAAATTGTGCCTCTTTTTATTAGCATTTTTTTATTGAAAAATAGATTATTTAAATTATATATGTCGCACTATTAATTTATTTTGTAATTAATATTTCTATAAAAATAAACTGATAAATAATTAAAATGAATATTTAAAATTATAATGAATACTAATAAAACTGAGCTTTATGATTTATTATTTAGACTATACTAATTAAATGTTTTAAGTATTTATGGGCTTCGGGGTTTAGGAGTTTAGTCATTTTAGTATTTAGTCATTTAGTGGTTTATAGGTTTTATATAAAAATTAAAATAACAACAAATTTATTTTTGTTATTTTTTCTCATTTTTGAAGGTTATAACCTTTGAAAATATAATAATTTTTAAATTTTTTTCCAAAAGTGAATACAATATGGAGTTATAATAATCATAATAAATATATATAATATAAATTCAATATAAACTATTTTATTGATATTTATTATAATAATGATCATAAAAAAGAAATAACCAATTATTAATAAGATAAATATTGTTTAAAATATATTTTCAAAACCTAAAATGACTCAAAATCAATGTGAAATATTTTACTAAATATTAATTTTAAATTTTTAAATTTTTGTATCCATTTATAAGGAAAATATATTTTTTGATGAAAAATAAATTATTTAAATTATATTTGTCTCACTAATAATTTGTTTTTTAATATATATTTCTATAAAATTAAACTAATAAATAATTAAAATGTATATTTAAAATTATAATGAATACTAAAAAAATGAGATTTATGATTTATTATTTAGGGTATAATTATTTAATTGTTTATGTTTTTTTGTGGTTTTGGGGTTAAGTTGTTTACTGATTTATATGTTTACATATTTTCTTGTTTATATGTTTTATATAATCAATGAAATAACAAAAAATTTATTTTTATGAATTTTCGTGATTTTCAATGGTTATAACCTTTAAATATATAATAATTTTTTAATAGTTCTAAAATATGAATACAATACTTAGTTTTAATAATGTTAATAATTATATTTGTTGTAGATTCAATATAAAAAAATGTATTAATATATATTATAATAATGATCAAAAAATAAATTAATAAACTATTATTAATAAGATAGATATTAATTAAAATATATTTGCGGAACCCAAAATAATTCAAAATCAAAGTAAATTATATTACTAAATAAAATTTTAAATTTTTGAAATTTTGATTATTTTTATAAGCTTATTTCATTTTCATATAAAATAATTTATTTAAATCATATATGTCTCACTCATTATTTATTTTGTAATTAATATTTCTATAAAAATAAACTAAAAAATAATTAAAATGAATATTTAAAATTATAATGAATACAAATAAAAATGAGATTTATTATTTATTATTTAGGTTATATAGGTTTAATGGTTTAAGTATTTAGGGGGTGTTGGCATTTAGGAGTCTAGAGATTTAAATGTTTAGGCATTTAGTGGTTAATAAGTTGTATTTAAATAATAAAATAATAAAAAAATTATTTTTGTGATTTTTTATTATTTTTGAAGTTTATAACCTTTGAAAATATAATAATTTTTAAATTTTTTCAAATGTAAATATAATATTTAGTTATAATAATCATAATAATTATAAGACATTTAAATTGAATATAAGTAATTTTATTGTTATATATTATAAAAAAGATCAAATAATAAATTAATAAACTATTATTAATAAGATTGATCGGAATTAAAATATAATTGCAAAACCTATAAATAATGATTCAAAATCAAAGAAAAATATATTAGTAAATAATAAATTTTTGTTTTTAAAGTTTTACTTTTTTATATAAGCATATTCTTTTTTTGATTAATAATAAATTATTAAAATTATATTTGTCTCACTCATTATTTATTTTGTGATTGATATTTCTATAAAAAATAAACTAATAAATAATTAAAATTAATATTTAAAATTAAAATGAATACAAATTAAAATTAGATTTATGATTTATTATATATGGTATACCGGTTTAATGGTTTGATTATTTAGTGGTTTATAGGTTTTATTTATATAATAAAAATTTAAAAATCTATTTTTGATTTTTTCTGATTTTCAAAGGTTATATCCTTTGAAAATAAAATAATATTTAAAATTTTTTGAAATGTGAATACCATGTATAATTATATTAATCTTACTAATTATAAATCATATTAATTCAATATAAATAATTTTAATGATAGATATTATAATAATGATCAAAAATTAAATTAATAAACTATTATTAATAATATTAATATTAATTAAAATATATTTACATAACACAAAATGATTCAAAATCAAATCAAAATATATTACTAAATAATAATATTTAATTTTTAAATTTATTATTCTTTTTATAAGCTTATATTTTTTTTTGATTAAAAATAAATTATTTAAATAATACTCTCACATGAAATTTATTTTGTAATTAATTTTTCTAAAAAATTAAACTATAAATAATTAAAATGAATATTTAAAATTATAATAAATATAAATAAAAATGAGCTTTATTATTTATTAAGTAGTATATAGATGTTAAAATCTATATGTATTTAGGGGTTTCGGGGTTTATGAGCTTACTAATTTAAGTAAGTAAGCATTTAATGGTCTATAGGTTTTATTTTAAAAATAAAATAACTAAAAATTTATTTTTATTATTTTGTCTCAATTTTTAAGATTATAACCTTTGAAAATATAATAATTTTTAAATTTTTTTCAAAAGTGAATACAATATTTAGTTTTAATAATCATTATATTTATATATCTTATAAATTCAATATAAACAATTTTATTGATAGATATTCTTATAATTATCTAAAAATAAATTAAAAATATATTATGAATAAGATTGATATTACTTAAAATATAATATATAAACCGAAAATGATTCAAAATCAAAGCAAAATATATTACTAAATAAATATTTTTTGTTTTTAAACTTTTATTCTTTTTATATGCTTATCAATTATTTGATAAAAAATAATTTTTATAAATTATATTTTTAACTCATAATTTATTTTATAATTAATACATATATAAAAATAAAAAACTAAACAATCAAAATGAATTTTTTAAATTATAATGAAAACAAATAAAAATGAAATTTATAATTATTATTTAGGGTATACCAATTTAAAAAATTATCTATATAGAGGTATCGGGATTTAGTAGTTTAGTGATTTAAATGCTTAAGCATTTAATAGAGTATAGGATTTATTTAAACAATAGAATAACAAAGAAAAAATATTTTTTTTTATTTTTTCACATTTACAAAGGTTATAACGTTTGAAAATATGAAAATTTTAAAATTTTTTTCAAAAGTGAATACAATATTTAGTTATAATTATTATTATATTTATATATCATATAAATTCAATATAAACATTTTTATTGATAAATATTCTAATAATAATGAAAAATAACTTAATAATCTATTATTAATAAGATAGATGTCAATTAAAATATAATTACAAAATCTAAAATTATTTAGAAGCAAAGCAAAATATATTACTATATAATTATTGTTTATTTTGAAATTTTTTTTTCTTTTGAAAAGTTTATCTATAATTTTTTGATGAAAAATAATTTAAATAAATTATATTTTATGTAACTCATATATTATTTTGTAATTAATATTTATATAAAAATAAACAAATAAATAATTAAAATGAATATTTAAAATTATAATAAAAAATAATGAGATTTATTATTTATTATTTAGGGTATACTGGTCTAATTTAAATTAGATCTGTCTTACTAATAATTTATTTTGTAATTAATATTTCCATAAAAATAAACTGAAAATAAATTAAAATAAAAATCTAAAATTATACTGAATAAAAATTAAAATGATATTTATGATTTATTATTAATTTATACTAGATTAATGGTTTAAGGATTTACAGGTTTTGTCTTTTAGGAGTTTAGCGATTTAGGTTTTTAGGCATTTAGTGATTTATTGGTTTTATTTAATAAATAAAATAACAAAAAAAATTTTGTAATTTTTTCTCATTTTCATAGGTTTTGAAAATATAATAATATTTAAAATTTTTTGATATGTGAATAAAATATATAGTTATAATAATATTAATAATTATATATGATATAAATTCAATATAAATAATTTTATTGATAGATATTATAATAATGATCAAAAATTAAATTAATAAACTATTAATAATAAGATAGATATTAATTAAAAAATATTTACAAAACTCCAAATTGATTAAAAATTAAATTAAAATATATTACTAAATAATAATTTTGTTTTTTTAGTTTTTGCTTCTTTTTATAAGCTTATATTTTTTTTTGATGAAAAAAAAATAATTAATATAAAATTTCTATCACTCAAAATTTATTTTCTAATTAATATTTTAATAAATTATTTAAATTATAATTAACATTAACAAGTTTAAAGGTTTAAGTATTTAGGGGCTTTTGTGTTAATGAGTTTAGTGATTTAAGTGTTTATAGTTATAGTGGTTTATAAGTTTTATTTAAACAATGATATAACATAAAATTTATTTTTTTTATTTTTTCTAATTTTTGAATGTTATATCCTTTGAAAAATAATAATTTTTAAATTTTTTTCAAATGTAAATATAATATTTATTTATAATAATCTTCATAAACATAAGTCATTTAAATTCAATAGAAATAATTATATAGCTAGATATTATAATAATGATCACATAATAAATAAATAAACTATTATTAATAAAATAGATAATATTTAAAAAGTATTTGCAAAATCTAAATTTATTCAAATGAAAGTAAAATATATCACTAAATAATAATATTTTTTAATGTTTTGCTTTTTTTATAAGTTTATATTTTTGTTATTAAAAATAAATTATTTAAATTATATTTGTCTTACTCATAATTTATTTTGTAATTTAAAATTCTATAATAATAAACTAATAAATAATTAAAATCAATATTTAAAATTATAATGAATACAATAAAATTCAGATTTATTATTTATTATCCAGGATATACCTATTTAATGGTTTAAGTATTTAGGTGTTTTGTGGTTTATGAGTTTAGCGATTAAATTGTTTAGACCTTTAGTGATTTATAGTTTTATTTAAAGAATTAATAAACAAAAAATTTAATTTTTTTAATTTTTGAAGGTTCTAACCTTTGAAAATATAATAATTTTTTAATTTTTTTTAAATGTGAATAAAATATTTAGTTATAATAATCTTAATAATTATATATAATGTAAACTCAATATAAATAATTTTATTGATAATATTATAATAATGATCAATAAATAAATTAATAAACTAGTATTTATAAGAATGATTATAAATTAAAATATAATTGTAGAATCTAAAATGATTCAAAATCAAAATAAGATATATTAGTAAATAATAATTATTTATTTTTAAAAATTTGCCTTTTTTATAAGCATTTTTTTAATGAAAAATAAATTATCTAAACTATATATGTCTCACTAATAATTTATTTTGTAATTAATATTTCTATCAAAATAAACTGATAAATAATTAAAATGAATATTTAAAATTATAATGAATACTAATAAAAATTAGATTTTTGATTTAGTATTTGGACTATACTAATTTAATGTTTTAAGTATTTATGGGCTTCGGGGTAAAAGAGTTTAGTCATTTTTGAATTTAGTCATTTATTGGTTTATAGTTTTTATATAAAAAATAAAATAAGAATAAATTAATTTTGTTATTTTTTCTCATTATTGAATGTTATAACCTTTGAAAATATAATAATTTATAATTTTTTTTGGAAAGCAAATTTAATATGAAGTTATAATAATCATAATAATTATATATCATATAAATTCAATACAAACTATTTTATTGATATATATTATAATAATGATCATAAAAAAGTAACAAACAATTATTAATAAGATAAATATTGTTTACAATATATTTTCAAAACCTAAAATGATTCAAAATCAAAGTGAAATATTTTATGAAATATTAATTTTAAATTTATAAATTTTTGTATCCATTTATAAGCCTATATATTGTTTGATTAAAAATAAAATATTTAAATTATATTTGTTTCATTAATAATTTATTTTTTAATTTATATTTCTATAATAATAAATTAATAAATAAATAAAATGTATATTTAAAATTATAATGAATACTAATAAAAATGAGATTTATTATTTATTATTTAATGTATAACTATTTAATTATTTAAGTTTTTTCTGGTTTTAGGGTTAATGAGTTTATTGATTTATATGTTTACACATTTTGGTGTTTATAGGTTTTATTTAATCAAAAAAATAACAAAAAATTTATTTATATGAATTTTCGTGATTTTCAAATGTTATAACATTTAAAAATATAATAACTTTTTAATAGAAATAAAATATGAATTCAATACTTATTTATAATAATCTTAAAAATTATATTTATTGTAAATTCGATATAAAAAAATTTATTAAGATATTTTATTATAATGATCAAAAAATAAAATAATAAACTCTTATTAATAAGATAGATATTAATTAAAATATATTTGTAGAAACCAAAATAATTCAAAATCAAAGTAAATAATATTACTAAATAAAATTTTAAATTTTTAAAATTTTGTTTATTTTTATAAGATAATTTTTATTCATAAAAAATAATTTATTTAAATTATATATGTCTCACTCATTATTTAATTTGTAATTAATATTTATATAAAAATAAACTAAAAAATAATTAAAATGAATATTTAAAATTATACTGAATACATATAAAAATGAGATTTATTATTTATTATTTATGTTATATAGGTTTAATGGTTTAAGTATTTAAGGGATTTTGGTATTTAGAAGTCTAGATATTTAAATGTTTTGGCATTTAGTGGTTAATAAGTTGTATTTAAATAATAAAATAATAAAAAATTATTTTTGTGATTTTTTATTATTTTTGAAGTTTATAACCTTTGAAAATATAATAATTTTTAAATTTTTTTCAAATGTAAATATAATATTTAGTTATAATAATCTTAATAATTATAAGACATTTAAATTGAATATAAGTAATTTTATTGTTATATATTATAAAAATGATCAAATAATAAATTAATAAACTTTTATTAATAAGATTTATAGCAATAAAAATATAATTGCAAAACCAATATAATGATTCAAAATCAAGTAAAATATATTACTAAATAATACTTTTTTGTTTTTAAATTTTTACTATTTTTATAAGCTTATATTTTTTTTTGATTAAAAATAAATAATAATCTTAATAATTATAAGACATTTAAATTGAATATAAGTAATTTTATTGTTATATATTATAAAAATGATCAAATAATAAATTATTTAGTAGTTTTATCGTTTAGGAATTTATCAATTTATGTTTTTAGGCATTTACAGTTTATAGGTTTTATTTATATAATAAAAATAAAAAAAAATTGTTTAGATTTTTTTAGATTTTCAAAGGTCATAACCTTTGAAAATAAATTAATATTTAAAATATTTTGAAATTTGAATATAATATTTAGTTATAATAATATTAATAATTATATATGATATAAATTCAATATAAATATTTTTATTGATAGATATTATAATAATGATCAGAAATTAAATTAATAAACTATTAATAATATGATAGATATTAATTAAAATATATTTACAAAACCCAAATTGATTCTAAATTAAAGTAAAATATATTAGTGGATAATAATTTGTATTTTTAAAATTTTAACTTCTTTTATAAGCATATATATATATATTTTGATTAAAAATAAATTATTTAAATTATATGTGTCGCACTCATAATTTATTTTGTGAAAAAAATTTCTATAAAAATAAACTAATAAATAATTAAAATGAATATTTAAAATAATAATAAATTGAAATAAAAATTCAATTTTTTAATTATTAAGTAGTATATAGTAGTTTACTAGTTTATGTATTTAGGCATTACGGGGTTTAGGAGTTTACTGATATAACTGTCTATGGATTTAGTGGTTTATAGGTTATATTTAAAAAATAAAATAACATAAAATTTATTTTTATTATTTTTTCATATTTCCAAAGGTTATAACCTTTGGAAATATGATAATTTTTAAATTTTTTTCAAAAGTGAATTCAATATTTAGTTATAATAATCATTATATTTATATTTCAAAAAAATTCAATATGAACAATTTTATTGATAAATATTCTAATAATGATCAAAAAATAAATTAATAAACAATTATTAATAAGATAGATATCAATTAAAATATAATTACAAAATCTAAAATGATTTATAAGGAGAGCAAAATATATTACTATATAATAAATTTTAGTTTTTAAATTTTTTATTCTTTTTATAAGTTTATCAATATTTTTCGATGAAAAATAATTTATATAAATTATATTCGTCTAACTCATAATTTATTTTGTAATTAATATTTATATAAACATAAACAAATAAATAATAAAAAGAATATTTAAAATTATAATGAAAAAAATAATATTGAGATTTATTATTTATTATTTAGTGTTACCGGTTTAAAAGGATTATTATTTATTATATTGGGTTTTAGAGATTTAGGTGTTATTGAATTAAGTGTTTAGGCATTTAGTGGTTTATAGGTTTCATTTAAACAATGAAATATCAAAAAAAAATACTTTTTTTATTTTTTTCCCATTTTCCAAGGTTAAACCTTTGAAAATATAATAATTTTAAAATTTTTTTCAAAAGTGAATTCAATATTTAGTTATAATAATCATTATATTTAAATACCATATAAATTCAATATAAATAATTTTATTGATAAATATTCTATTAATGATCAAAAAATAAATTAATAATCTATTATTAATAATATAGATATCAATTAAAATATAATTACAAAACTAATAATGATTCAGAAGCAAAGCAAATTATATTATTATATAATAATTTTTTGTTTTTAATTTTTTTTTCTTTAAAGAAGTTTATCTATATTTTTTTGATTAAAAAATAATAATAATAAATTATAATTGTCTAAACCAGAATTTATTTTGTAATTAATATTTATATAAAAATAAAAAAATCAAAAATTATAATGAATATTTAAGATTATAATGAAAAAAATAAAAATGAGATTTATTGTTTATTATTTATGATATATTTGATTAAAAAAATTATCTATTTAGTGTTTTCGAGATTTAGAAGTTATTCATTCAAGTATTTAGGTTTTTAGTGGTTTATAGGTTTTATTTAAACAATGAAATAACAAATAAATTATTTTTGATATTTTTTCAAATTTTCAAAGATTAACCTTTGAAAATATAATAATTTTAAATTTTTTTAAAAATGTGAATACAATATTTAGTAATAATAATTATTATAACAATATATAATAAACTAAATATAAACAATTTTATTGATAGATATAATATCAATTATCAAAAAATAAATTAATAAGCTATTATTAATATGATAGATATAAATTAAAATTTAATTACAAAAACTAAAATGATTAAAAATCAAAGTAAATTTATTACTAAATAATAATTTTTGTTTTTTAGTTTTTTCCTCATTTTATAAGATTATATTTTTTTTTGATAAAAAATAAATTATTTAAATTATATTTGTATCACTCATAATTTATTTTGTAATTAATATTTCAATAATTTATTTAAATTATATTTAAGGTTTACATATTTAAAGGTTTAAGTATTTAGGGGCTTCGGAATTTAGGAGTTTAGAGATTTATGTGTTTATGTATTTAATGGTTTATAATTTTTATTTAAACAATAATATAACAAAATTTTTTTTTGTTATTTTTTCTCATTTTTTAAAGTTATAACCTTTGAAAATATAACAATTTTTAATTTTTTTTTAAAAGTGAATGCTATATTTAGTTTTGATAATATTATTAATTATATATCATATAAATTCAATAGAAATAATTATATTGATAGATATTATATTAATGATCAAAAAATAAATTAATAAACTATTATAAATAAGATAGATATTATTTAAAATATATTTGCAAAACCTAAATTTATACAAAATCAAAGTAAAATAAATTACTAAATAATAATGTTTTTGATGTTTTGCTTCATTTTATAAGTTAATATTTTTTGTTCTTAAAAGTATATTATTTAAATTATATTTTTTCATCATAATATATTTTGTAATTTATAATTCTATAAAAATAAACTAAAAATAATTAAAATGAATATTTAAAATTATAATGAATACAAATAAAAGTGAGATTTATTATTTATTATTCAGGATATACAGTTTTAATCGGTTATGTATTAAGGTGTTTTCGGGTTTAATGATTTAAGTTTTTATCCCTTAAGTGATTTATAGTTTTTATTTAAAGAATGAAAAAACAAAAAAAAATTAATTCTTTTTTTTTTTAATTTTTGAAGGCTATAATCTTTGAAAATATAATAATTTTTAATTTTTTTTAAATGTGAATATATTATTTAGTTATAATAATCTTAATAATTATATATAATGTAAACTCAATATAAATATTTTTATTAATAGATATTATAAAAATGATCAATAAATAATAAATAAACTATTATTAAAAAGAATGATATAAATTAAAATATAAATGCAAAATCTAAAACGATACAAAATCAAAATAAAATATTTTACTAAATAATAAATTTTTGTTTTTAAAATTGTGCCTATATTTATAGGCTTATATTTTTTTTGATAAAATATAAACATTTTAAATTATATATGTCTCACTAAGAATTTATTTTGTAATTAATATTTCTATAAAAATAAACTGATAAATAATTAAAATAAAAATTTAAAATTATACTGAATAAAAATTAAAATAAGATTTATGATTTATTAATAATGTATACCAGTTTAATGGTTTTGAGATTTAAAATTTTCTGAAATGTGAATACAATATTTAGTTATAGTATTATTAATAATCATACATCATATAAATTCAATATAAACAATTTTTTGTATAATTATTATAATAATGAACAAAAATTAAATTAATAAACTATTAATAATAAGATAGATATTCATAAAAAAATATTTACAAAACCCAAATTGATTCAAAATTAAGGTAAAATATATTAGTGAATAATAATTTTTAATTTTTAAATTTTACTTTTTTTATATGCGTATATATATTATTTCATTAAAAATAAATTATTTAAATTATATTTGTCGCACTAATAATTTATTTTGTTATAAATATTTATATAAAAATAAACTAATAAATAATTAAAATGAATATTTAAAATTATAATAAATAGAAATAAAAATTAGATTTTTTATTTATTATGTATTATATTTAGGTTTAATGGTTACTGTATTTAAGCATTACGGGGTCTAGGAGTTTACTTATTTAATTGTGGATGCATTTAGTGGTTTATCGATTTTATTTAAAAAATAAAAAAACAAAAAAATTATTTTTATTATGTTTTGATATTTTCAAAGGTTATAACCTTAGAAAATATAATAAATTTTAAATTTTTTTGAAAAGTGAATTCAATATTTAGTTATAATAATCATTATATTTTTATATCATATAAATTCAATATAAACTATTTTATTGATAAATATTCTAGTCATGATCAAAAAATAAATTAATAATCTATTATTAATAATATAGATAGATATAAATTATAATATAATTACAAAACCTAAAATGATTCAGAAGCAAAGCAAAATATTTTACTATATAATAATTTTTTGTTTTGAATTTTTTTTTCTTTGAAAAAGTTTATCTATATTATTTTGATGAAAAATAATTTATATAAATTATATTTGTGTAACTCATAATTTATTTTGTAATTAATATTTATATAAAAATAAACAAATAAATAATTAAATTTGAATATTTAAAATTAAAATGAAAAAAAAATGAGATTTATTCTTTATTATTTAGGATATACCGGTCTAATTTAAATTAGATCTGTCTCACTAATAATTTATTTTGCAATTAATATTTCTATAAAAATAAACAGATAAATAATTAAAATAAAAATTAAAATTATACTGATTAATTAAAATAATTTATTTTGTTCCTCTCTCAACTCTAGAATGATTACTAAAGCTCTAACCAAAATAATATGAGCTTTTACGTTATCTCTACTATGTCTCATCATATTTGATGTTGAATCACTGGGCTATCAAAGGTAATTTGACTCATGTACGCTAACAGACTAAACCAAAGTTGTACACCCTATGTGTTTAAATAGCTAGTTGTTGAGGATGCTATTTATATTGATTATTGTAATTTCTTCTAAAATATCTCTCATGCACACACTTGAAGCAATTTTTTTAAAACATAGTTCACCACTAAAAAAATAACCACCTTGTAGCATATTAGAACAAACTAGCCCCAGGGCGGTTTGAGAAGGGCAAGAAGTATGGGCTCTCTTTCAATCAAGAATCAAAAAATTTATTTTATTGGCATGTCTAAGCCCCCTTTTTATATCCTCATGGATATGAAAAGTATCATTTCTTTTTTTTATATTAAATGAGTTATGTATACAAGCTCACAATACCCAAAAAGGTGTAAATGAATCATATTCAAATGTATAAAAGGTTTTAATCATTGCTCAAAATATTAGTCTTTCATATTGACACTTGAGGTTACAGATCAAAGGAAAAAGCCATAGTCATATTTCCAATCCCAAGAATTTTAGCTATAGAATGTTATAAAGAGTAGTACTCGAGCTTTATCTATTTCTATGCTCATGACTTGTTCTCTTGGGGAATGTCCAAAGTTACAATCATTCCTAGTGCAATGAATTTGCAATATAAAGATAAAATTCACAAGCTATGGTTATCTCCAATACTGTGAACCAGTATTATAGTGAATAAATATGTATTCATGATCATTCTTAGTGCCATAATAATATGTTCAACAGATAGACACGAGTTATGGCATATTCTCATCGATATGATTTTGTGTTCTAGAGACAAAATATACAATTATGTCCATTGCTAATGCTACAATAATCTAAACCAATAAAGTGACTGAATCCATAACTCACCCTTTGAGTCATGACTTTGTGTTACATATACAAAAAGATAAATATGTGACATTCCTAAAAGTTGTGAATTTCAATATAAATTTAACACTTAGTCATTTGATAATAAAAGTGCAAAACATGAGATTTAGGATTTAGGGTTTATGGATTAGGGTTATAGTTTATGGTTTAAGGTTTAGGATTTAAAGTTTAGGGTTCATGGTTTTTTTTTTTGGAAAATACACACTTTATTTATCATTTAAGCACACAACTTACAAGAGTCTAAAAAGCTGACTAATTTAGGCCAGCCCAGCAAATCCCATCCACCTTAATGATTCTATGCATAAAATACATAAAAAAAACATAATGTATAATAATTCCAAGTGTATGAATACAACTAAAATCACCTGGCAATCCCAGACTTCAGAGTTGGCATAATGTCATTATGCGCACTGCATCCTTTCCATTCAGATTTGTCCAATCCTTTTGGAGGAACATGAATGATGCACCATATTAAAACTATGCAAATATAAGATTGTGCAATTGTTGACATGTAGCATCAAATGTTTGCCTATGTCATTGCTATGCAATGGAATGCATGTAAAACTGAATACCCATAAATCCACAAGTCCATATCTACGGCACTTTCTTAATTCATTCTCACCTCTAAATTCCACATTCTTTTGCTCCAATGATCCTCAAAAGAGTATCTCTTGGGATAGAATGCTTCCTCCTCGAGCTCCAAGAAGTGACTGTATGTTGCACCGAGAAAATATCAAAAGATTTGCATGCATCGGTGTGCATGTGTGATGAGGTCCATCTCATAGTCTAATTATCTACGTGGACAACCAAACTACAATACAAGTAAAATTACAAAATGCTATAAAGATGGGTCTTCTGCTCCTGGGAGTGTAGCATTGCCTAATGTGTATTTACAAAATGCATTAGTGGGCCCCATTTAGAGATACTCATGGGTCCTGTTGCCCTCATTGCATGCTACATAGAGAACAGACAAGATTGTGTGTGTGAGTATGTAATGATCTCTCTCTACAAGTACATGGTGCATACAAAGTCCAAAATACAAATAAGACTACAAACATAAACTACAAGTTTGAATCTTTTCCTCCCGTGTGGCTAGCCTAGACTCCATTGTTTACTGGCCCTGCTTGGTGATGCTTCGAATTTTGCCAGCTCTCCAATTAATCCTAGATTACCCACTACACCTGTTGGGCGACGATTGGGTGGCCCTCTTTGCTACCTGATATGGCTAGTTGGACCCACTCCTAGCTACTACTGGGTTTATTCCCGACTAATTTGCTCGATCTCGTCAGTTGTCTGAATGTTATCATCAAAGCTTGCTAGTGGGGCCCATTACAAGCTGGAGGCCCATACTTCTGGTTATTTCCAGGACTTTCTGGCCCCTCTAAATGATACACAAAAATGGATAATAATATGTGCACGTGTGTACTGTGGTCAGTCGCTATGTGTTTGTGGTGCAGCAGTATCATGGTTTAGGAATTTAGTAATTTAAGTATTTAGTTATTTTATGGTTTATAGGTTTTATTTAAATAATTAAATAACAAAAAAATTATTTTTATGATTTTTTCTCATTTTCAAGGTTATAACCATTGAAAATATTATAAATTTTAATTGTTTTTCAAATGTTAATACAATATTTAATTATAATAATTAATAAATTAAATATCATGTAAATTCAATATAAATAATTTTATTGATCGATATTATAATACTGATAATAAAATAGATTAATAAACTATTATTAATAAGATAAATATTAATTAAAATATATTTGCAAAACCTAAAATGATTCAAAATCTAAGTAAAATATATTATTAAATAATAATTTTTTATTTTTAAAATTTTGAATCTTTTTATAAGCTTATAAATTTTTATAATGAATAATAATTATTTAAATTATATTTGTCTCATTCATAATTTTATTATGCAATTAATATTTCTATAAAAATAAACTAATAAATAATTAAAATGAATATTAAAATTATAATGAATACAAATAAAAATGAGATTTATGATTAATTATTTAGTGTATACCGATTTTATGGTTTAAGTATTTAGGAGTTTAAGAGTTTATTGATTTAAGTGTTTAGGCATTTAGTAGTTTATATGTTTAATTTAAATAATAAAATAACAAAAAAATTATTTTTCAAATTTTTTATAAATTTTGAGGGTTATAACCGTTATAAATATAATAATTTTTAAATTTTTTTCAAATGTGAATACAATATTTAGTTATAATAAACTTAATAATTATATATCATGTAAATTAAAAATAAACAATTTTATTGATAGATATTAATAAACTAAATATAAATATAAATATAATAATGATCAAAAAATAAATTAATAAACTATTATTTATTGATAGATATTTATATATTATTTATAAATACTTAAACCTTTAAAGATGGTTTAAATGTTTAAGTATTTAAGGGTTTTGTTGTTTTGGGGTTTAGAAGTTTAATGATTTAAGAATTTAGGCATTTAGTAGTTTATAGGTTTTATATAAACAATAATATAACAAAAAATTTATTTTTGTGATTTTATATCATTTTCAAAGATGATAACCTTTAAAATATAATAATTTTTAAATTATTTTCAAATGTAAATATATTATTTAGTTTTGATAATTATTATAATTATATAACATGTAAATTCAATATAAACAATTTTATTGATAAATATTCTAATAATGATCAAAAAATAAATTAATAATCTATTATTAATAAGATAAATATCAATTAAAATATAATTATAAAAACTAAAATGATTTAGAAGCAAAGTAAAATATATTACTGATTAATAATTTTTTCTTTAGAAATTTTTTTTTTAAAAAAGTTTATCTATTATTTTTTGTTGAAAAATAATTTATATAACTTATTTTTGTCTATCTCAATTTATTTTGTAATTAATATTTATATATAAATAAACAAATAAATAATTAAAATGAATATTTAAAATTATAATGAAAAAGAAATGAGATTTATTATTTATTATTTAGGTATACCAGTTTAATTGAAATTAGATTTGTCTCACTAATAATTTATTTTGTAATTAATATATCTATAAAATAAACTGATAAATAATTAAAATAAAAATTTAAAATTATATTGAATTAAAATTAAAATGAGATTTATGATTTATTATTAATGTATACCAATTTAAAGATTTATGTATTTAGAGGTTTTATCGTTAGGAGTTTAGCGATTTGTATTTTTAGGCTTTTAGTGGTTTATAGGGTTTATTTAAAAAAAATAAAATAACAAAAAAAAATTCGATAATTTTTTATCATTTTCATAGGTTATAACATTTGAAAATATAATAATATTTATATTTTTTTGAAATTTTTATACAATATTTTGTTATAATAATATTAATAATTATATATCATATAAATTTAATATAAATAATTTTATTGATAGATATTTTAATAATGATCAAAAATTAAATTTACAAACAATTAATATTAAGATAAATATTAATCACAAAATATTTACAAAACTCAAATTGATTCAAAATTAATGTAACTTATATTACTTGATAATAATTTTTAATTTTTTAATTTATACTTCTTCTTATAAGCATATATTTTAATTAGATAAATAATATATTATTTAAATTATATTTGTCCTCTCATAATTTATTTTGTAATAAATATTTCTAAATAAATACACTAATAAATAATTAAAATGAATAATTAAAAATATAATATATAGCAATAAAAAATAGATTTATTAATTATTAATTAGTATTTAGCGGTTTAATGGTATATGTATTTAGGCATTACAAGATTTAGGAGTTTACTTATTTAACTTTATATGCACCCAGTAGGGCTGCTCATGAGACTCGGAGATTCGCGACCCGACACGAAGACTTGTCCGAAAGAATCGGGACCGAGAAAAATTCGTTGACTTTGACTTTTACAATCCCATTCTGTCACGTATTTTTTCTTCTGGGACGGTTCCAGATCAAAAGCAATATCCATCTTGAGAACCGTACCATCCTAAAAATCTAATAATAGAACCAGAAATATATATATATATATATATATATATAACATGAAGATGCCACCAATTCCGCTACTACCCATCCAATTCCGACGCACCTATTGCTGTTCGGACGAGTTCCAGGCCACCTCATGCCATTCTAGCCGAGTTCAGTTAGGTCCAGCCCTTGTCCGTCGCACTTCTGGTTGCCTCCACGGTGTCTCAGATGCCACCAGCCTTTTGGTTTGTTTTTCTGACGAGAATTGAGTGATTAATTATTATTATTATGTGTCTCAGTCAGTTTGTTGAGTATTGGTTGTGGTGTTGTGGTTTGGCCGAATGAGTGGGCTGAATGTGTTACAGTCAGTTTTTTAGAGCTTGCTTGTTTGAAATATTTATATTTATTTATGCTTAACATATCATATTAATTAATTGCATATGGCACAATCCAGCGGTAAATGAAAAATATAATAAATTGAAGATGATCACAATTCAAATGATCAAAGTATTGGTAAATTCAATCATCATTTTTTCACGAACCCTCCTATTTTTACGGCAAGTTCTTCAATTCCAATTGTAAAAGAAAGTCAAGCTACATCTGAACCTCAAGCTCATAAAAAGTATAAGTCTGCTATTTGGGAAAGTTATGAGATATTAGTTGATTCATAGGGAAATGAAACTGGTAGGGCAGCTTGTATATGGTGTAGAAAAGAATATTTGGAAAAAAATGATCAAGGTACTTGGGGTTTATGGAAATACTTGAGAGAGACTTGTAGGAAATTTACACACAAAAAAGAATTAATAGAAGCTCACAAAGGTAAAGACAAGTCAGAATCTTTGTTGAGTTTCACTTAAGGTACTAGGCACTCTATATTGAGATATTGTTTCTCTTTGTTTGTGAAGGAAAATAAGAAATTATTTGATAGCATATCATCTCATTGTTTTAGAGTTTCATTGACTACCGACACTTGGACTAGCATTCAAAATTTGTCTTAAATATATTTGACTGTTCATTCCATTGATTCTCAATGGAATATGCATAAAAGGCTGTTGAACTTTTGTGTAATTAAAAGTCATTCTGGAGTTAATATAAAAAATACTATTGAGTTTTGCATGAATGAATGAGGTTTGAGAAAGTTGATGTGCATTACTTTTGACAATGCATCAAATGATGATGTTGCAGTTGAACAATTGAAAAAAATGCTTGTGAAGAAAAGTGTTGTACCTTTGAGAGGCGAGCATTTTCATATGAGATGTTGTGCTCATATCCTAAACTTAATTTTCAGAGATTGCATTGTAGTAGTTGAGGGTGCTATTCAAAAAATTATAGGTGTGGTGAAATATGTGTGGAGAAGTCCTAAAAGATTAGATATGTTTAAGTTATGTGTAGAAGAAGCAAACTTGACATATGGATCTTCATTTCAATTAGTTTGTCCTGCAAGATGGAATTCAACTTATTTGATGCTACAAATTGATATAAAATATCAAAAAGAATTTGATAAGGTGGAGGACAAAGGCAAAAGTTTTTTGAAGTAGTTTGGTTCAAACGTTCCAACTGAGTGAGACTGAACAAATGCAAAAATTTTGGCTCGTTTCTTGAAAACTTTTTATGAGGTAACTTGTAAATTTTCTGGCTCATAATATTCTACCTCTAGTGTTTATTTTCCCAAGATTATTCGAATTTTTAAAAAAATTGAGCTTTGTGAAAATAGTAGAAATACAATGGTGTCTGAAATGGGTATGTAAAAGATGCATAAATTCAACAAATTTTGGGGTAATCTTCAGGCAACAAATATTATGCTTTTTGTAGCAGTAGTGTTGGATCCTAGATATAAGCTCAAATATCTCAAGGTTAAGTACACTTAGCATTATGGAGAGGAATTGGTTAAAAATTTGGTGAAAAAGGTTATAAATATTTTAAATGAGATGAAAGATGATTATAAAGATTTAAATGAAGATGAATCAAAAGAAGATTTCTTTTCTACTGTGTTCAAGAAAAATGATGATTTCTTTGATGGTAGTGATACTTATGTTGATGATTTTTTTTTTGAATTGGAGAAAGAACAAGAAGTTGCAGCTTTGGAAGAGTTGGATAGGTACTTGTAGGACAAACTTGAAAAAAATAGAATTGATTTTGATCTTCTAAACTAGTGGAAGGTAAATGAGGTTATGTATCCTTTTTTGGAAAATGTAGCAAGGGATGTATTTGCTATCCAAGCATCTACTGTGGCCTACGAATCTACATTTAGCACTAGGGGGAGAACTTTTGATAAATTTAGTAGTTCTTTAACACCTATTACAGGTGAAGTTCTCATATCTCTATAAGATTGGTTGAGAAGCTCAAACAAACCTATTGAAATTCAAGAATTAGTGTAAGACATTGATGATAATGAATCAGGTTAGTATACAAATCTTGTAAATTTTAATTTCACTTTTCCTTATTTTATTCATTCAATTTAATAAAAATATGGTTAAATTACAATTTTCAGAGGGGTCACAAGATCCAAATATTCTTTCAACTATAGTTGGCCAACTAAATTTGGAATGCGTGTATTACATTTTATAAGGTAATATTTTGTTTTTTTATTACTCTTTCATCTAAGAAAAGGGAGGAGTTGTAGAAGAGATAATTAATGGGGTTTAGATTTTCATTGCTGTTCCTGGACAGACCTTTTAAATGATTATTATCATGGTTGTTATTAGTTGTATTATTTTTTGTTATATTAAGCTGCCTAATTTTAGCAATTACTTAAGTAGTAATTGCTGCTACCAATGTTCGTGGTCATCTTTACCTATTCCTTAATATTTTAAGTAATTTTTTAAAAAATGTAGTATTATTATTGTTAACTTTCACTCGGTTGAACAAAGCCAACTTGTGAAAAAACAAAGATCCAAATTAAGCACACAACTCAGTCCAGTTCTATTTGACATTTCTATCCTTTTCTGCATATCAAAGCTTTTGACAAGGTAATGGAACACATTTGTGGTCTTCATCCAATTTGACAAAACAAAATTGGCCCAATTTGAGTTTGAAAGATACATAACTAAGGAATGATAAATGGTACAACAAAAGGTTTCGACATGCACTAACTTGGCGGTTTGAAAAAAATAAATTGAAAAAAATGACCGACCTCCGTTCCGTCCCAGAACCATTTTATTCTACATAAAATCCCCGATCTCCGTCCCATCTCGTCATGATATTTTCAACCTTTGGGATGGGTTTGGATCTTCAAAAAAAAATCTATGAACTATGGGAAGGGACTAGAGATTTGTAATCCACATCCCATCCCGTCCCATGAGCTCCCCTAGCATTGAGTGGTTTATATATTTTATTTAAAAAATAAAATTACAAAAAATTTATTTTTATTATTTTTTGATATTTTCAAAGGTTATAACGTTTGAAAATATAATTATTTATACTTTTTTTTCAAATGTGAATACAATATTTAGTTATACTAATCATTATATTTATATATTAAATAAATTCAATATAAACAATTTTATTGATAAATATTCTAATAATAATCAAAAAATAAATTAATAAACCATTAATAATAAGATAGATATCAATTAAAATATAATTACAAAACTTAAAATGATTCAAAAGCAAAGAAAAATATAATACTATATAATAATTTTTTGTTTTTGAATTTTTTTTTCTTTTAATAAGTTTCTCTATATTTTTTTGATGAAAATAATTTATATAAATTATATTTTTCTAACTCATAATTTATTTTGTAATTAATATTTATATATAAATAAACAAATAAATAATTAAAATGAATATTTAAAATTATAATAAAAAAATGAAATTTATTGTTTATTATTTATTATTTAGGGATATTAGTTTAATATAAATCAGATCTGTCTCAGTAATAATTTATTTTGTAATTAATATTTCTATAAAAATAAACCAATAAATAATTAAAATAAAAATTTAAAATTATACTGAATAAAATTTAAAATGATATTTAAGATTTATTATTAATGTATACCAGTTTAATAGTTTAAATATTTTGAGGTTTTGTCGTTAGGATTTTAGCGATTTATGTTTTTAGGCTTTTAGTAGTTTATATGTTTTATATAAAAAAATAAAATAACAAAAAAAATTTTTATAATTTATTAACATTTTCATAGGTTATAACTTTTGAAAATATAAAAATATTTACAATTTTTTGAAATGTGAATACAATATTCAGTTATAAAATATTAATAATTATATATCATATAAAATCAATATAAACAATTTTATTAATAGACAATATAATAATGATCAAAAATTAAATTAATAAACTATTAATAAAAAGTTAGATATTAATTAAAAAATATTTACAAAACCCAAATTGATTTAAAATTAAAGTAAAATATATTATTGGATAATAATTTTTAATTTTTAAATTTTTATTTCTTTTAGAACCGTATATTTTTTTTATTTAAAATAAATAAATTAAATTATATTTGTAGCACTCATACTTTCTTTTGTAATAAATATTTCAATAAAAATAAACTAATCAATAATTAAAATGAATATTTAAAATTATAATAAATAGAAATAAAAATTAGATTTATTAATTATTAAGTAGTATATAGTAGTTTAATGGTTTATGTATTTAGGCATCATGGGTTTTAAGAGTTTACTGATTTAACTGTGTATGCATTTAGTAGTTTATATGGTTTTATTTACGAAAAGAATATAAAAAAATTATTTTTATTATTTTTTGATATTTATTTATAATAATCATAATAATTATATATTAAATAAATTCAATATAAACAATTTTATTGATAGATATCCTAATAATTATAAAAAAATAAATTAAAAATTTATTATGAATAAGATTGTTATTACTTAAAATATAATATCAAAACCTAAAATGATTCAAAAGCAAAGCAAAATATATTACTTAATAATAATTATTTGTTATTAAATTTTTATTATTTTTATAAGCTTATCTATTTTTTAATGAAAAATAATTTTTATAAATTATATTTTTAACTCATAATTTATTTTAAAATTAATATATATATATATATATATATAACTAAATAATCAAAATGAATTTTTTAAATTAAAATGAAAACAAATAAAATTGAGACTTATTAATTATTCTTTAGGGGATACCCGTTTAAATAATTATCTATATAGGTGTATCGGGATTTTGTAGTTTTGTGATTTAAGTGTTTAGGCATTTAGTGATTTATAGCTTTTATTTAAGCAATGAAATAATAAAAAAAATTATTTTTTTTGTTTTTTCACATGTTCAAAGGTTATTATCTTTGAAAATATAATAATTTTAATTTTTTTTTCAAAAGTGAATACAATATTTACTTATAATAATTATTAAATTTATATATCATATAAATTAAATATAAATATTTTTATTGATAAATATTCTAATTCTGATCAAAAAATAAATTAATAATCTATTACTAATAAGTTAGATATAAATTAAAATATAATTACAAAACCTAAAATGATTCAGAAGCAAAGTAAAATATATTACTATATAATAATTTGTTGTTTTTAATTTTTGTCTTCTTTTAATAAGTTTATCTATGTTTTTTTTGTTAAAAAATAATTTATATAAATTATATTTTTCTAACTAATAATTTATTTTGTATTAAATATTTATATAAAAATAAACAAATAAAAAATTAAAATTAATATTTAAAATTATAATTAAAAAAATAAAAATGAGATTTATTATTTATTATATTGGATATACCTGTTTAAAAAATTTATTTATTTAGGATTTTCGAGATTTAGAAGTTATTGATTTAAGTATTTAGGCATTTAATGGTTTATAGGGTTTATTCAAACAATGAAATAACAAAAAATTTATTTTTAATATTTTTTCAAATTTTCAAAGGTTATATAACATTTGAAAATATAATAATTTTAAAATTTTTTAAAAATGTGAATACTATATTTAGTAATAATAATAATTATAACTATATATATTATAAACTAAATATAAACAATTTTATTGATAGATATTATATCAATTATCAAAAAATAAATTAATAAACTATTATTAATATGATAGATGTAAATTAAAATATAATTAAAAAAGCAAAAATGATAGAAAATAAAAGTAAAATTTATTATTAAATAATAAATTTTTTTAGTTTTTGCATAATTTTATAAGCTTATATGTTTTTTGATGAAAAATATATTATTTAAATTATATTTGTATCACTCATAATTTATTTTGTAATTAATATTACTATAAATTATTTAAATTATATTTAAAGTTTACGAGTTTAAAGGTATAATTATTTAGGGGCTTCTTGGTTTATGTATTTAGATATTTATGTATTTAGGCATTTAATGGTTTAAAAGTTTTATTTAAACAATGATATAACAAAAAATTTATTTTTGTTATTTTTTCTCATTTTTGAAGGTTATAAACTTTGAAAATATAACAAATTTTAAATTTTTGTTATAAGTAAATACTATATTTAGTTATGATAATCTTAATAAGTATATATCATGTAAATTCAATATTAACAATTATATTGAAATATATTCTATTAATGATCATAAAATAGATTAATAAAATATTATTAATAAGATAGATATTATTTTAAATATATTTGCAAAACATAATTTTATTCAAAATCAAAGTAAAATATATTATGAATTAATACTTTCTTTGATGTTTTGGTTCTTTTTATAAGCTTATATTTTTTGTTATTAAAAGTAAATTATTTAAATTATAATTGTCTTCCTCTTAATTTATTTTTAATTTATAATTCTATAAAAATAAACTAATAAATAATTAAAATGAATATTTAAAATTATAATGAATACAAATAAAATAGAGATTTATTATTTATTATTCAGGATATACTAGTTTAATGGTTTAAGTATTTATGCATTTTGGGGTTTAGTGATTAAAGTGTTTAGACCTTAAGTGATTTATAGTTTTTATTTAAAGAATTAAAAAATACAATATTTAATTTTTTGATTTTTTATTAATTTTTTAAGGTTATAACCTTTGAAAATATAATAATTTTTAATTTTTTTAAATGTGACTATAATATTAAATACTAATAATCTTAATAATTATATATAATGTAAACTCAATATAAATAATTTTATTAATACATATTATAATAATGATCAATAAAAAATTAATAAACTATTATTAATAAGAATGATATAAATTAAAATATAATTTCAAAATCTAAAATGATTCAAAATAAAAATAAAATATATTACTAAATAATAAATTTTTGTTTTTAAAATTTTGCCTCTTTTTATGAGGATATATATTTTTTGATTAAAAATAAATTATTTAAATTAGATCTGGCTCACTAAAAATTTATTTTGTTATTAATATTTCTATAAAAATAAACTTAAATATAATTAAAAAAAATTAAAATTATACTTAATAAAAATTAAATGAAGATTTATGATTTTTTATTAATGTACACCAGTTTAATGGTTTAAGTATTTAGAGGTTTTGTTGTTTATGAGTTTAGCAATTTAAGTTTTTAGGAATTTAATGGCTTATTGATTTTATTTAAATAATAAAATAACTAATAGAATTTGTAATTTTTTCTCATTTTCATAGGTTATAACCTTTGAGAATATAATAATATTAAAAAGTTTTTGAAATGTGAATACAATATTTAGTTATAATAATATTAATAATTATATATCATATAAATTCAATATAAACAATTTTATTGATAGATAATATAATAATGATCAAAATTTAAATTAATAAACTATTAATTAAAAGATTGATATTAATTAAAAAATATCTACAAAACATAAATTGATTCAAATTTAAAGTAAAATATATTAATGGATAATAATTTTTAATTTTTAAATTTTTACTTCTTTTATAAGCATAAATATTTTTTGATTAAAAATAAATTAATTAAAATATATATGTCGCTCTCATAATTTAATTTGTAATAAATATTTCTATAAAAATAAACTAATAAATAATTAAAATGAATATTTAAAATTATAAAAAATAGAAATAAAGATTAGATTTATTAATTATTAAGTAGTATATAGCGGTTTAATGGTTTATTTATTTAGGCATTATAAGGTTTAGGAGTTAAATAATTTAAATGTGTATGCATTAAGTGATTTATAGGTTTTATTAAAAAAATAAATTAATAAAAAATTTATTTTTATTATTTATTGATATTTTCAAAGGTTATAACATTTGAAAATATAATAATTTTTAATTTTTTTAAAAATGTGAATACAATATTTAGTTATAATAATCATTATATTTATATCATATAAATTCAATATAAACAATTTTATTGATAAATATTATAATAATGATCAAAAAATAAATTAATAATCTATTATTAATAAGATATATATCAATTAAAATATAATTACAAAACCTAAAATGATTCAGAAGAAAAGCAAAATATATTACTATATAATAATTTTTGTCTTGAATTTTTTTTTACTTTAAAAAAGTTTATCAATAATTTTTTAATGAAAAATAATTTATATAAATTATATTTGTCCAATTCAATTTATTTTGTATTTAATATTTATATATAAATAAACAAATAAATAATTAAAATAAATATTTAAAAATATAATGAACAAAAAAGAGATTTAGTATTTATTATTTATGGATACCGGGTTAATTTAAATTAGTTCTGTCTCACTAATAATTTATTTTGTAATTAATATTTCTATAAAAATAAACTGATAAATAATTAAAATAAAAATTTAAAATTATACTGAATAAAAATTAAAATGAGATTTAAGATTTATTATTAATGCATACCTGTATAATAGTTTAAGTATTTAGAGGTTTTGTCGTTAGGAGTTTAGCAAATTATGTTTTTAGGCTTTTAGTGGTTTATAGGTTTTATTTAAAAAAATAAAATAACAAAAAAAATTTCTATAATTTTTTATCATTTTCATAGGTTATAACATTTGAAAATATAATAATATTAATTTTTTTTTAAATTTTAATATAATATTTTGTTATAATAATATTAATAATTATATAACATATAATTAAATATAAATAATTTTATTGATAGATATTATAATATTGATCAAAATTAAATTAATAAACTATTAATAATAAGATAGATATTAATTAAAAGATATTTACAAAACCCAAATTGATTCAAAATTAAGTAAAATATATTACTGGATAATAATTTTTAATTTTTAAATTTTTACTTCTTTTATAAGCATATATATTTTTTGATTAAAAATAAATTAATTAAAATATATATGTCGCTCTCATAATTTAATTTGTAATAAATATTTCTATAAAAATAAACTAATAAATAATTAAAATAAATATTTAAAATTATAATAAATAGAAATAAAAATTAGATTTATTAATTATTAAGTAGTATATAGTAGTTTAATGGTTTATGTATTTAGGCATTATGAGGTTTAGGAGTTTACTGATTTAACTGTGTATTCATTTAGTGGTTTATAGGTTTTATTAAAAAATAAAATAATAAAAATTTATTTTATTCTTTTATGATATTTTCAAAGGTTATAACCTTTCAAAATATAATAATTTTTAAATTTTTTAAAATGTGAATAAATATTTAGTTATAATAATCATTATATTTATATATCATATAAATTCAATATAAAGATTTTATTGATAAATATTCTAAAAATAATCAAAAATAAATTTATAATCTATTATTAATAAGATAGATCTCAATTAAAATATAATTACAAATATAAAATGATTCAGAAGAAAAAGCAAATTATATTACTATATAATAATTCTTTGTTTTGAAATTATTTTTTCTTTTAAAAAGTTTATCATATTATTTTGATAAAAAATAATTTATATAAATTATATTTGTCTAACTCAATTTATTTTGTAATTAATATTTATATATAAATAAACAAATAAATAATTAAAATTAAGTATTTTAAAATTATAATTTAAAAAATAAGATTTATATTTATTATTTAAGGATACCAGTTTAATTTAATTAGATATGTCTCACTAATAATTTATTTTGTATTTAATATTGCTATAAAATAATTGATAATAATTAAAATAAAATTTAAAATTATTGCTGAATAAAAAATTAAAATGTGATTTATGATTTATTATTAATGTATACCAGTTAATGATTTAAGTATTTATAGGTTTTGTTGTTAGGATTAAGCGATTCATGTTTTTAGGCTTTTAGTGGTTATATGTTTTATTTTAGAAAAAATAAAATAACAAAAAAAATTTCTATAATTTTTATCATTTAATTGGTTATAACATTTGAAAATATAATAATATTTAAAATTTTTTTGAAATTTTAATACAATATTTTGTTATAATAATTTAATAATTATATATCATATAAATTTAATATAAATAACTGTTTAATTGATAATATTATAATAATGATCAAAAATTAAATATATTAAACTATCTATATTAAGATAGATATTAATTAAAAAATATTTACAAAACACAAATTGATTCAAAATTAAAGTAACTTATATTACTTGATAAGAATTTTTAATTTAAAATTTATACTTCTTTATAAGCTCATATTTTTATTAGATAATACATATATTATTTAAATTATATTTGGCCCACTCATAATTTATTTTTTAATAAATATATCTAAATAAAGACATTATAAATAATTAAAATGACTATTTAAAAATATAATAATAGCATAAAAATAGATTTTTAATTATTAAGTATTATTTAGCAGTTAATGGTTTTGTATTTAGGCATTACGGGGTTTAGGAGTTTACCTGATTTAACTTTATATGCATTTAGTAGGGCTACTCATGGGGCTCGGAGATTCGCGACCCGACCCGAAGTCATGTCCCGAAGAATCGGGACTAAGAAAAATCCATTGACTTTGACTTTTACCTCCCATTCTGTCACGTATTTGTTCTTTAGGGATGTCCCGGCATCTACAGCAATAGTCACACTCTCGGAGAACATCTCGTACTAAAATAACCATACAAGAACCATGAAATATATATAGATATATAACATGAGAAATGCCACCAATTCCCTACTGCCCATCCAATTCGGACGCCATATT
The DNA here is from genome assembly GCA_029783825.1 of Sapria himalayana. Classification (NCBI taxonomy): domain Eukaryota; kingdom Viridiplantae; phylum Streptophyta; class Magnoliopsida; order Malpighiales; family Rafflesiaceae; genus Sapria; species Sapria himalayana. Next base: position 76,260 of record JAREIK010002318.1, on the reverse strand, counting down.
ACTGTTCCGACGAGTTCCATGCCACCTCATGCCATTCCAGCCCTGTTTAATTAGGTCCAGCCCATGCCCATCTTACTTCTGGTTGCCTCCACCATGTCCCAGATGCACCAGCCTTTTGGATTGTTTTTTTGATGAGAATTAAGTGATTAATTATTATTATTATGTGTCTCAGTCATTTTATTGAGTATTTGGTTATGGTGTTGTGGTTGGGCCGAATGAGTGGGCTGAATGTGTTACAGTCAGTTTTGTAGAGCTTGCTTGTTTGAAATTTATATCTATTCATGCTTAACATATCATATTAATTAATGCAATGCATATAGCACAATCCAGCGGTAAATGAAAAATACAATAAATTGAAGCTGATCACATCTCAAATGATCAAAGTACTGGTAAATCAATCATCATCCTTTCACGAACCTTCCTATTGTTACGGAAGGTTCTTCAATTCCAATTGTAAAAGAAAGTCAAGGTATATCTGAACCTCAAACTCATAAAAAGTATAAGTCTACTGTTGGGAAACATATGAGATATTAGTTGATTCAGAGGAAAATGAACTGGTAGGACAGCTGTATATGTTGTAGGAAAGAATAATTGCAAAAAGTGATCAAGGTACTTTGGGTTTATGGAAATACTTGAGAGACTTGTAGGAAATTTCCACACAAAAAGAATAATAGAAGCTCACAAGGTAAAGACAAGTCAGAATCTTGGTTGAGTTTCACTTAAGGTACTAGTTCAAATGATAACAAATTAACTTGTTGAAATTTGATCAACAACTAGTTAGGGAGGCTTTGGTGAAAATGATCATAAAAGATGAATTGACTTTTTGTTTTGTTGAGAGGGATGAGTTTAAGGAG
>JAREIK010002318.1:0-70055 GCA_029783825.1 Sapria himalayana | reverse complement strand
CAATATCCATCTCGAGAACCATCCCATCCTAAAAATGATATATAGACCAGGAATATATATATATATATAAATAAATGCACCAATTCCAATTCTACTGCCCATCCAATTCCTACGCACCTATTGATGTTCCGACGAGTTCCAAGCCACCTCACACCATTCCAGGCATGTTCAATTAGGTTCAGCCTTTGTCCATCACACTTCTGGTTACCTCCACCGTGTCTCAGATGCCACCAGCCTTTTGGTTTGTTTTTCTGACGAGAATTGAGTGATTAATTATTATTATTATGTGTCTTAGTCAGTTTTGTTGAGTATTGGTGGCGGTGTTGTGGTTGGGCCGAATGAGTGGGCTAAATGTGTTACAGTCAGTTTTGTAGAGCTTGCTTGTTTGAAATATTTATATGTATTTATGATTGACATATCATATTAATTAATGGCAATGCAGATGGCACAATTTAGTGGTAAATGAAAAATACAATAAATTGAAGATGATCACATCTCGAATGATCAAAGTACTGGTAAATCCAATCATCATCATTTCACGAACCCTCCTATTGTTACGGCAGGTTCTTCAATTCCAATTGTAAAAGAAAGTCAAGGTACATCTGAACCTCAAGCTCATAAAAATTATAAGTTTGCTGTTTGGGAAACTTATGAGATATTAATTGATTCAGATGGAAATTAAACTGGTAGGGTGGCTTGTATATGGTGTAAGAAAGAATATTTGGCAAAAAGTGATCAAGGTACTTCGGGTTTTTGGAAATACTTTAGAAAGACTTGTAGGAAATTTCCACACAAAAAAGAATTAATAGAAGCTCAAAAAGGTAAAGACAAGTCACAATCTTTGTTGAGTTTCACTAAAGATACTAGTTCAGAGTATTACAAATTAACTTGTTGGCAATTTGATAAACAACTAGTTAGGGAGGCTTTGGTGAAAATGATCATAAAAGATGAATTGCCTTTTTTTTTGTTGAGAGGGATGTGTTTAAGGAGTTTTGTGAAGTTAGTGTGCCTCAATTTAAAATTCCATCTAGGCACTCTATACTGAGGGATTGTTTTTCTTTGTTTGTTAAGGAAAAGAAGAAATTATTTGATAGTATATCATCTCATTGTTGTAGAGTTTCATTGACTACCGACACTTGGACTAGCATTCAAAATTTGTCTTATATATGTTTGACTATTCATTTAATTAATTCTCAATGGAATATGCATAAAAGGCATTTGAACTTTTGTGTAATTAAAAGTCATTCTGGAGTTAATATTAGAAATGCTATTGAGTTTTGCATGAATGAATGGGGTTTAAGAAAGTTGATGTGCATTACTGTTGACAATGCATCAAATAATGATGTTGCAGTTGAACAATTGAAAAAAATGCTTGTGAAGAAAAGTGTTATACCTTTGAGAGGCGAGCATTTTCATATGAGATATTGTGCTCATATCCTAAACTTAATTATCATAGATGGCATTGCAGTAGTTGAGGGTTCTATTCAAAAAATTAGAGGTGTGGTGAAATATGTGAGGAGCAGTCCTAAAAGATTAGATATGTTTAAGTTATGTGTTGAAGAAGCAAACTTGACATATGGATCTTCTTTGCAATTAGATTGTCCTACAAGATGGAATTCAACTTATTTGATGCTACAATCTGGTATAAAATATCAAAAAGAATTTGATAAGTTGGAGGACAAAGACAAAAGGTTTTTGAATGAGTTTGGTTCAAACATTCCAACTGAGAGAGACTGAACAAACACAAAATTTTTGGCTCGTTTCTTGAAAACTTTTTCTGAGGTAACATGTAAATTTTCTGGCTCATAATATTCTACCTCTAGTGTTTATTTTTCTGAGATTATTCGAATTTGAAAAAAATTGATCTTTGTGAAAATAGTAGAGATACAATGGTGTATGAAATAGGTATGAAAATGAGGCATAAATTTAACAAATATTGGGGTTCTCTTCGTCAACAAATATTATGATTTTTGTAGCAGTAGTGTTGGATCCTAGATATAAGCTCAAATATCTCAAGGCTAAGTACACTTAGCATTATGGAAAAAATTGGCTAAAAATTTGGTGAAAAAGGTTATAAATGCTTTAAATGAGATGATGGATGATTATAAAGATTTAAATGAAGATGAATCAAAAGAAGATGATTTTCTTCTACTGTGTTGAAGAAAAATGATGCTTTCTTTGATGGTAGTGATATTTATGTTGATGATTTTTTTGTTGAATTGGAGAATGAACAAGAAGTTGTAGCTTTGGAAGAGTTGGACAGGTACATTTAGAAAAAACTTGAAAAAATAGAATTGATTTTGATCTTCTAAACTGGTGGAGGTAAATGAGGTTAGGTATCCTTCTTTGGCAAATGTAGCAAGAAATGTATTTGCTATCCAAGCATCTACTATGGCCTACGAATCTACATTTAGCACTGGGGGAGAACTTTAGATAAATTTAGGAGTTCTTTAACACCTATTACAGCTGAAGTTCTCATATCTTTACAATTGGTTGAGAAGCTCAAACAAACCTATTGAAATTGAAGAATTAGTTCAAGACCTTGATGATAATGAATCAGGTAGTATACAAATCTTGTAAATTTTAATTTCACTTTTCCTTATTTTATTCATTCAATTTAATAAAAATATGGTTCAATTACAATTTTCAGAGGGGTCACAAGATCCAAATATTCTTCCAACTATAGTTGGCCAACTAAATTTGGAATGGGTGTATTAAATTTTATACGTAATATTTTGTTTTTTTATTACTCTTTCATCTTAGAAATTTATATCTACATGATAAACATGTTTTCATCTTTGGTTTTCCTTACAGTGGAGGAAGAAAAGGGAAGAGTTGTAGAAGAGATAATTAATTAGGTTTGGATTTTCGTTGCTGTTCTGGGACGGACCTTTGAAATGATTATTATCATGGTCGTTATTAGTTGTATTTTTTTGTTATATTAAGCTGCCTAATTTTAGCAATTACTTAAGTAGTAATTGCTGCTACCAATGTTTGTGGTCATCTTTAGCAATATCTTAATATTTTAAGTAATTGTTTAAAAAATGTAGTATTGCTATTATGGTTAACTTTCACTCGTCTGAACAAAGCCAACTTGTGAAAAAACAAAGAACCAAATTAAGCACACAACTTCTCCGTTCTATTTAACATTTCTATCCTTTTTGCACATCAAAGCTTTTGACAAGGTAATGGAACTCGTTTGTGGTATTCAGCCTATTTGACAAAACAAAATTGGCCCAATTTGAGTTTGAAAGATACATAACTAAGGAATGATAAATGGTACAACAAAAGGTTTCGACATGAACTAACTTGGTCGGTTTGAAGAAAATAAATTGAAAAAAATGTCCGAACTCCGTTCCGTCCCGGAACCATTTTATCCTACCCAAAATCTCTGATCTCCGTCCCATCCCGATATTTTCAACCTATGGGTCGGGTCTGGATCTTCAAAAAAAAATCTCCGAACTATGGGAAGGGACTGGAGATTTGTAATCCCCATCTGGTTTTATTTAAAAAATAAAATAACAAAAAAATTATTTTTATTATTTTTTGATATTTTCAAAGGTTATAACTTATAACCTTTGAAAATATAATAATTTTTAAATTTTTTTCAAATGCGAATACAATATTTAGTTATACTAATCATTATATTTATATATTATATAAATTCAATATAAATAATTTTATTGTTAAATATTCTAATAATAATCAAAAAATAAATTAATAATCCATTAATAATAAGATAGATATTAATTAAAATATAATTACAAAACTTAAAATGATTCAGAAGGAAATAAAAATATATTAGTATTAATAATTTTTTGTTTTTGAATTTTTTTTTCTTTTAATAATTTTATCTATATTTTTTTGATGAAAAATAATTTACATAAATTATATTTGTCTAACTCATAATTTATTTTGTAATTAATATTTATATAATAATAAACATATAAATAATTAAAATGAATATTTAAAATTATAATCAAAAAAATGATATTTATTATTTATTATTTAGGGATACGGTTTAATTTAAATTAGATCCGTCTCACTAATAATTTATTTTGTAATTAATATTTATATAAAAATAAACTGATAAATAATTAAAATAAAAATTTAAAATTATATGAATAAAAATTAAATGAGATTTAAGATTTATTATTAATTATACCAGTTTAATAGTTTAAGTATATAGAGGTATTGTCGTTAGAAGTTTAGCGATTTATGTTTTTAGGCTTTTAGTGGTTTAAAGGTTTTATATAAAAAAATAAAATAACAAAAAAATTTCTATAATTTGTTATCATTTTGATAGGTTATAACCTTTGAAAATATAATAATATTTACAATTTTTAGAAATGTGAATACAATATTTAGTTATAATAATATTAATAATTATATCATATAAATTCAATATAAACAATTTTTTTTGATAGACAATATAAAAATGATCAAAAATTAAATTAATAAACTATTAAAAATAAGATAATATTAATTAAAAAATATAAACAATTTTAATATTAAGTAAAATGTTCGATCCTTCTTCACACTTTCATTAGGAGGGTTGTGTCTGTCCCGTTGATGAGATGATTTTCTCTGGCTGTCACCCATGCAGTTAGATCTCTAACCAGTGAAGAGTAGCACAGTAACAGGTCTCCTAAAGACTGATCGTCGAGTTACGAGTGCCAACCTTCTCTTGACCGGCTCTGCTTCCCTCACTAGATATGGTGGGATGGGATTTCCTATCTGATAAGAAGGGTTGGCCAGAAGGAAGAGAAGCAAGTGAAAGTAAAGGATGGCGACGGGCTCAAGCTGAAAACCCATCTATTTGAGCTTTCATGGCAGTGGGCACTATAAGCGCAGGAGAGGGGTCCGTTGGAGGATAGACTCTACTCTACTATTAGTATTAGTCAGTCTAATCTCTCCGGGGCCTGGAATTCAGTTCAAATAGGGTTGGGAAGGTGATTAGTCTGGGGGTTAGGTTTGATACCCTGTCCCCATTGACAAATCTTTCTCTTGCTCTCGAGTCCTGTATATGTAGCGAAGGTCCTCGCTTGATAGAGGCCCGAGCAGAAGTTGTTAGTTGTGCTAAGTTCTCCTTGTTAGCAGGCAAAGGATCCGCATGAGAGAAAGAAAGAGTAGTTGGGTTCAGAAGTGAAGGGGCAAAGTCTCCTTTTTCACTTGAAATAAAATAGTCGCAGGAGAGATATCGGAAGTCTAAGTAGCGAACTCTAGGCAGAAAAGAGGGAATTGTACGTTGTAAGCGAGGTCATTTTATCACTTCTCTTCCTTCAGGTGGGCAAGGGAGTCCTTAAGAGACTTCCCAGAGATCTTAATTTGCTGTTCCAGTAACTAAAATAGTGAAAGTGAAAAAAAATGAGAGATGATGCTAAGTCGAACTGATAAGAAAAAAGATCAAACTAAGAATATAACTCCAGGGAGTGAGCAAAAAACAGGATTCCATCCTGAGTGTTAGGCGTCAGGTTCGACCGACATAGTTGACTCTTATGCATGTCATGGGACTGTTGATTAAATCTCAAAGCAAAGGTCTTCGTTCCTCTCTCCGTCCACCTTTTCGGCTTAGGCCTATGGGCTCCCGTTTAGAAAGCGAGAGTTCTTTCGTATAGCTCAGAAGGCCAAAAAGTGGATTTGTACTCATAGTTGAGTGAAGAAGTCCCTGTCCATGGCAGGTGCCACTTCCAATCTCAGGCAAAGTGGTTTCAGTCGGTGAGAAAAAAAGAAACAAATATTCAATGAGAGTCGTAGTTCCGAATAAGCATAAGAAACTTTCTAGTAAGTAAGCACATGAGCAAGGATCAACATTCTGCAATTGATCCACCATCTATTCCCATTTCTATCAACTATCTTCCATTGAATAAGAAATTATCAAGCAAAGCACACCAAATCAAGGAGCAGTGGGTTATATCTTCCGAGACTGTCTGGTTATCCGGGAATGTGAGTCTTTGTTTCCCAGTCCTTATAAGGAAAGGAGGAGAGCCTACAATGTCCGAATGTTCGAAAGAAAGATGCTACTGTCACTAAGGGAATTGCTCCTTAATTCCTTCTTTTCTCGCTTAGGCTTTCTTTCTCGACTAGAAAAAAAGGGTAGCTCTCGATGGAAGAAACGAGATGGGTCTTAGAATAGACAAATCGACCGAATATGATGATGGTGGAGTCCATGTTGCCTTTTCATTTATGCAGAAGAGGGTTCCCCTTCCTTTTTCTTTTAAGAGAATATCAGGAAGTGAAAAGCTTACTCTTTCACTGCATGCAGTGGCCACATTCCTTTTGGCCGCGCAAGGGCTAGTTGGCTCTCCGGTTAGGAGTGCCCCTTTTGCTTTGGCTGTAGGCGAGGGGGCATTTACAAATGAGTTTTCAGCTTATTTATTGCTCTTCCTCTTGCTTCGCTGCTTCTTCCACTTGCTTTCTTTCCGCTCGCTCCTTTTGTCCTGCTTCGACAACTCCTTTCTTTGGCACAAATTACTGTCGTTTTCTTTTGAGCTCGCTGGTTTCCATAAGCCAATGGAATAACGAGTAGCAGTAAGATAGAGGTAATGGACCTGTACCGGAGCTGACAAAAGGAAAGCTTTCTGGCAGGCTTTCAAAGGCAAGTCTTGATTCATCCTATTATGGCTACTTCGGTCCTTTAGTGAAAGCAACTGTCTCATCTCTTGCAGTTCCTTTTGGGCATCTTCGATGAGTTGGATCATAGCTTTTCCTTAGCTATGTCCCTTAGCCAATTGGAAAGCTTTCTTAATAAAAGAAGATCCTTGCCGTTAATTCAATAGATGTCTCGCCTGCCAATCCTGTGCTAACTCAGTAAAGACTGGTAATCCCACATCTAAGATAAACCTATGCCATTTCACGTCGCAAACAAGCCCTTCTTTCACATAACTCATCACTGTCCATTTGCCCAAAAAAGAGCCTTTTTGTCCTAACTGTGCATTCTTCCTTCAAAGAGGCACTAGTTGCCTTGCCTTTCTCGATAATTTGTAAGTTGTATTCGTCCCTCTATCAATTCCTTTTGAATGATGAGGATTCAGTGAAAGAGCTCCTTGCGCTAACTCCTAACCTGCTATCCGATATAAGAAAGATGAAACGCACCTGCCTTTATCCCACCTACACCTGGCAATCAGAGTTCCTTGCTTTCCTTCCCCATCAATCAGTGGGTTCCACACCACCACTAGTTGCATTTAAGGTTGGACCACTGCCGGAGAGAAAGGCTGACCCAGGATAAGGAAGGGGCCCTAAGAAGTGCGGGGGATGGCGATCCAACTCCTACCCTGGCTTAGACGAATAGAGATCCTTTCAAGCCCTCCTAGGGAAGGATTCTCATCCTGCGGGGGTTAGTAAAAGACTAGGCCAATGGTCCCACACCTCAAGGAAGAGAGATCCATCATTCCTTACTTCACTGCAAGAAGGAACACATTAAAAGCTACAAGCCCCTTATACCACACAAGGGGACACTACCAGACTGAGTCTTAAACTAGGGAACTTGGACTTGGACTCAGACTTAGAGTAAGTGCTCTATGCGATACAGAATAGCCAGAGTACGGTAGGAATGAGCTGCTGCCAAGGCTTGAAATGATAAGAAAGCGGATTCCTTTTCGCCGGGAGAGCTCTGACACATTCTCCTTATAAAATGGTGATAGAAAAGAAGAACCAGTCCTGCCATACAAGACAAAGACAATAAGAGAAGGAAACCTCTAACAATAAACAAGAAAGAGCATGTCCTACAACGGCATACACATACCCTCAATACAAAGCAAGAAAGAAAGCAAACTCAGTCCTCGCCTCGGGTGAGCCAACAAGTCAAGCAAGAATAGGAGGGTTGTCATTTATGACCGCAATACACAAGGGATACAAATAAATAATTAAAAAATAAACAAATAAATAAAAATTTAAAAGATAAGAATATGAGGGTTATCATTTATTATTTTGTTTATTTTTTAATTTAAAAAATAAACAAATAAATAATTAAAATGAATATTTACAATTATAATGAAAAAAAGAATATTGAGATTTAATCTTTATTATTTGCGTATACCATACTAATTTAAATTAGATGTCAAACTAAAAATTTATTTTGTAATTAATATTTCTATAAAAATAAACTAATAAATAATTAAAATAAAAATTTAAAATTATACTGAATAAAATTTAAAATGAGATTTATGAATTATTATTAATGTATACCAGTTTAATATTTTAAGTATTTAGAGGTTTTGTCATTTATGACTTTAGCGATTTATGTTTTTAGGCATTTAGTGGTTTATAGGTTTTATTTAAACAATAAAATAACAAAAAAAAAATTTTTTGTCATTTTCATTGGTTATAACCTTTCAAAATATAATAATATTTAAAATTTTTTGAAATGTGAATACAATATTTAGATATAATAATTTTAATATTTATATATCATATAAATTCAATATAAACAATTTTATTGATAGATATTATAATAATGATCAAAAATTAAATTAATAAACTATTAATAATAAGATTAATATTAATTAAAAAATATTTACAAAACCCAAATTGATTCAAAATTAAAGTAAAAAATATTACTGGATAATAATTTTTAATTTTTAAATTTGTACTTCTTTTATAAGCGTATATTTTTTTTGATTAAAAATAAATTATTTAAATTATATTTGTCGCACTCATAATTTATTTTGTAATAAATATTTCTATAAAATAAACTTATAAATAATTAAAATGAATATTTAAAATAATAATAAATTGAAATAAAAATTAGATTTTTTAATTATTAAGTAGTATATAGCAGTTTAATAGTTTATGTATTTAGGCATTACATGCCTTAGGAGTTTGCTGATTCTACTGTGTATGCATTTAGTGGTTTATAGGTTTTATTTAAAAATTAAGATAACAAAATTTATTTTTATTATTTTTTGATATTTTCAAATGGTATAACATATGAAAATATAATAATTTTTAAATTTTTTTCAAATGTGAATTCAATATTTAGTTATAATAATCATTATATTTATATATCATATAAATTCAATATAAAAAATATTATTTATAAATATTCTAAAGATGATCAAAAATAAATTAATAATTTATTATTAATAAGATAGATATCAATTAAAATATAATAAAAAAACCTAAAGTGATTCAGAAGAAATCAAAATATATTACTATATAATAATTTGTTGTTTTGAATTTTTTTTTCTTTTAAAAAGTTTATCCATATTTTTTTGATGAAAATTAATTTATATAAATTATATTTGTCTATTTAATAATTTATTTTTTAATTAATATTTATATAAAAATAAACAAATAAATTATTAAAATGAATAATTAAAATTATAATGAAAAAACATATATTGAGATTTATTCGTTAATATTTTGGGTATACCAATCTAATTTAAATTAGATATGTCTCACTAATAATTTATTTTGTAATTAATATTTCTATAAAAATAAACTGATAAATAATTAAAATAAAAATTTAAAATTATAGTGAATTAAAATTAAAATGAGATTTATGAATTATTATTAATGTATACCAGTTTAATAATTTAAGTATTTAGAGGTTTTTTCGTTTATGACTTTAGTGATTTATGTTTTAGTCATTTAGTGGTTTATAGGTTTAATTAAACAATAAAATAACAAAATTTTTTTGATATTTTTTCACATTTTCAAAGGTACCTTTGAAAATATAATTATTAAAATTTTTTAAAAAATGTGAATACAATATTTAGTAATAAGAATCATTATAATTATATATAATATAAACTAAATATAAATAATTTTATTGATAGATATGATATCAATTATCAAAAAATAAATTTATATGCTATTATTAATATGATAGATATAAATTAAAATATAATTGCAAAACCTAAAATTATTCAAAATCAAAGTAAAATTTATTACCAAATAATAATTTTTGTTTTTTCTTCTTTATATAAGCTAATGATTTTTTTTGATGAAAAATAAATTATTTAAATAATATTTAAGGTTTACGAGTTTAAAGTTTTAAGTATTTGGGGGCTTTTGTGTTTAGGAGTTTATAGATTTAAGTGTTTAGGCATTTAGTGGACTATAAGTATTATTTAAACAATGTATAACAAAAAATTTATTTTTATTTTATTTTTTTAATTTTTGTAGGTTATAACCTTTGAAAATATAAAAAATTCTAAATTTTTTTCAAATGTAAATATAATATTTAGTTATAAAAATCTCAATAAATATAACTCATTTAAATTCAATATAAATAATCACATTGCTCGATATTATAATAATGATCAATAAATAAATTAATAAACTATTATTAATAAGATAGATATTATTTAAAATATATTTGCAAAATCTAAATTTATTCAAAATCAAAGTATATATTGCTAAATAATATTTTTTTTAATATTTTGCTTTTTTTATAAGTTTATATTTTTGTTATTAAAAATAAATTATTTAAATTATATTTGTCTTCCACATAATTTATGTTTAATTTATAATTCTATAAAAATAAACTAATAAATAATTAAAATATATTTAAAATTATAATGAATACAAATAAAATTGAGATTTATTATTTATTATTAATTATTCATTATTCATGATATAATAGTTTAATCGTTTAAGTATTTAGGTGTTTTAGGGTTTAGTGATTTAAGTGTTTAGGCCTTTAGTGATTTATAGTTTTTATTTAAAGAATAAAAGAATAAAATTAAATTTTTTTTTATTTTTTTTTATTTAAGGTTATAACCTTTGAAAATATAATAATTTTTAATTTTTTTTAAATGTTAATATAATATTTAGTTATAATATTCTTAATAATTATATAATGTAAACTAAATATAAATAATTTTATTAATAGATATTATAATAATGATCAATAAAAAATTAATAAACTATTATTAATAAGAATGATATAAATTAAAATATAATTGCAAAAACTAAAATGATTCAAAATCAAAATAAATATATTACAAAATAATAAATTTTTGTTTTTAAAATTTTGCCTCTTTTTAAAGCATATATATTTTTTTTATAAAAATAAATTATTTAAAATAGATGTGTCTTACAAATAATTTATTTTGTAATTATTATTTCTATAAAAATAAACTGATAAATAATTAAAATAAAAATTTAAAATTACACATAATAAAAATTAAAATAAGATTGATGATTTATTATTATGTATACCAATTTAATAGTTTAAGTATTTAGAAGTTTTGTCGTTCAGAAGTTTAGCGATTTATGTTTTTAGGTATTTAGTGGTTTATAGGTTTTATTTAAACAATAAAATAACAAAAAAAATTTGTAATTTTTTGAAATATGAATATAATATTTTGTTATAATAATTTTAATAATTATATATCATATAAATTCAATATAAATAATTTTATTGATAGATATTTTAATAATGATCAAAAATTAAATTAATAAACTATTAATAATAAGATAGATATTAATTAAAAAATATTTACAAAACCCAAATTGATTCAAAATTAAAGTAAAAAATATTACTAGATAATAATTTTTAATTTTTAAAATTTTACTTTTATAAGCATATATATATTTTTTGATTAAAAATAAATTATTTAAATTATATTTGTCGCACTCATAATTTATTTTGTAATAAATATTTATAAAAAATAAACTTATAAATAATTAAAATGAATATTTAAAATAAAAATAAATTGAAATAAAAATTAGATTTCTTAATTATTAAAAAGTATATAGCAGTTTAATGGTTTATGTATTTAGGCATTACGGGCCTTAAGAGTTTATGATTTTACTGTGTATGCATTTAGTGGTTTATAGGTTTTATTTAAAAATTAAAATAACAAAATATTTATTTTTATTATTTTTTGATATTTTCAAAGGTTATAACCTTTGAAAATAAAAATTTTTAAATTTTTTTCAAATCTGAATTCAATATTTAGTTATAATACCATTATATTTATATATAATGTAAATTCAATATAAACAATATTATTAATAAATATTCTAAAATGATCAAAAATAAATTAATAATCTATTATAATAAGATATATATCAATTAAAATATAATAAAAAAACCTAAAATGATTCAGAAGAAATCAAAATATATTACTATATAATAATTTGTTGTTTTGAAATTTTTTTTCTTTTAAAAAGTTTATCCATATTTTTTTGATGAAAATTAATTTATTTAAATTATATTTATCTAACTCATAATTTATTTTTTAATTAATATTTATATAAAAATAAACAAATAAATAATTAAAATGAATATTTAAAATTATAATGAAAAAAATAATATTTAGATTTATTCTTTATTTTTTTGGGTATACAAGTCTAATTTAAATTAGATCTGTCTCACTAATAATTTATTTTGTAATTAATATTTCTATAAAAATAAATGATAAATAATTAATATAAAAATTTAAAATTATACTGAATAAAAATTAAAATGAGATTTATGAATTATTATTAATGTATACCAGTTTAATATTTAAGTGTTTGGAGATTTTTTCGTTATGACTTTAGCGATTTATGTTTTTAAGCATTTAGTGGTTTTTAGGTTTTATTTAAACAATGAAATAACAAAAAAATTATTTTTGATATTTTTTCACATTTTCAAAGGTTATAACCTTTGAAAAGTAATAATTTTAAAATTTTTTAAAAATATGAATACGATATTTTGTAATAATAATCATTATAATTATACATAATAAATACTAAATATAATAATTTTATTGATAGATATGATATCAATTATCAAATAATAAATTAATATCTATTATTAATATGATAGATATAAATTAAAATATAATTGCAAAACATAAAAATATTCAAAATCTAATTAAAATTTATTACTAAATAATATTTTATTTAGTTTTTGCTTCTTTTTATAAGCTCATATTTTTTATTGATTAAAAATAAATTATTTAAATTATATTTGTATCACTCATAATTTATTTTATAATTAATATTTTAATAAATTATTTAAATTATATTTAAGGTTTATGAGTTTAAAGGTTTCTGTATTTAGGGGCTTTTGTGATTAGCAGTTTAGAGGTTTAAGTGTTTAAGCATTTAGTGGTTTATAAGTTTTATTTAAACAATGATATAACAAAAATTATTTTTTTATTTTTAAAATTTTTGAAGGTTATAACCTTTGAAAATATAATAATTTTTAAATTTTTTTCAAATGTAAATATAATATTTAGTTATAATAATCTTAATAATTATAAGTCATTTAAATTCAATATAAATATTTACATTGCTAGATATTATAATAATTATCAAAAAAAATTTAATAAACTATTCTTAATAAGATAGATATTATTTAAAATGTATTTGCAAAATCTAAATTTATTCAAAATCAAAGTAAAATATATTACTTAATAATAATTTTTTTAATGTTTTGCTTTTTTTATAACTTTATATTTTTGTTATTATAAATAAATTATTTAAATTAATTTGTCTTACTCATAATTTATTTTGTAATTTATAATTCTATAATAATAAACCGATAAATATTTAAAATAATTTTTTAAAATTATTATGAATACAAATAAAATTGAGATTTATTATTCATTATTGAGGATATACTGTTTAATGGTTTAAGTATTTAGGTGTTTTTGGGTTCAAGATATACTGTTTAATTTGAATATAATATTTAGTTATAATAATCTTAATTATTATATATAATCTAAACTAAATATAAATAATTTTATTAATAGATATTATAATAATGATCAATAAATAAATTAATAAACTAGTATTAATAATAATGATATAAATTAAAATATAATAGTAGAATCTAAAATGATTCAAAATCAAAATAATATATATTACTAAATAATAATTTTTTATTTAAAAAATTTTGCCTCATTTTATAAGAATATATTTTTTTTAATGAAAAATAAATTATTTAACTTTTATCTGTCTCACTAATAATTTATTTTGTAATTAATATTTCTATAAAAATAAATTGATAAATAATTAAAATGAATATTTAATATTATAATGAATACTAATAAAAAAAAGATATATGATTTATTATTTAGTGTATACCTATTTAATGGTTTAAGTTTTTTGTGGTTTTGGGGTTAAGGAGTTTATTATATATATGTTTGCACATTTAGGTGTTTATAGGTTTTATTTAATCAATGAAATAACAAAAAAATTATTTTATGAATTTTAATGATTTTCAAAGGTTATAACCTTTAAAAATATAATAATTTTTTAATCTTTCTAAAATATGAATACAATACTTAGTTATAATAAATTTAATAATTATATTTGATGTAAATTTAATATAAACAATTTTATTAATATAATTAATATAATGATCGAAAAAAATTAATAAACTATTATAAATAAGATAGATATTAATTAAAATATATTTTGAACACAAAATAATTCAAAATCAATGTAAATTATAGTACTAAATAAAATTTTAAATTTTTGAAATTTTGTTTAGTTTTATAAGCTTATTTTTTTTCATAAAAATAATATTTTTAAATTATATATCTCACTCATTATTTAATTTGTAATTAATATTTCTATAAAAATAAACTAAAAAATAATTAAAATGAATATTTACAATTATAATGAATACAAATAAAAATGAGATTTATTATTTATTATTTATTATTTAGGTTATATAGGTTTAATGGTTTAAGTATTTAGTGGATTATAGGTTTTTAAAAAAAATAAAAAAAAAAAAATTTTTGTTATTTTTTATCATTTTTGAAGGTTATAACCTTAGAAAATATAATAATTTTTAATTTTTTTTTGAAAAGTGAAAACAATATGAAGTTAATAATCATAATAATTAAATATCATATAAATTCAATATAAATTATTTTATTGGTATATATTATAATAATGATCATAAAAAATAATAAACAATTATTAATAAGATAATATTGTTTAAAATATATTTGCAAAACCTAAAATGACTCAAAATCAAAGTGAAATATTTTACTAATATATTAATTTTAATTTTTAAAATTTTTGTATCCATTTATAAGCTTATATATTTTTCGATGAAAAATAAATTATTTAAATTATATTTGTCTAACTATTAATTTATTTTTTAATTTATATTTCTATAAAAATAAACTAATAAATAATTAAAATGTATATATAAAATTTCATGAATACTAATAAAAATGAGATTTATGATTTATTATTTAGGGTATACCTATTTAATGATTTAAGTTTATTGTGGCATTGAGGTTAATGAGTTTATTGATTTATATGTTTACACATTTAGGAATTTATAAGTTTTATTTAATCAATGAAATAACAAAAAATTTATTTTTATGAATTTTCGTGATTTTCAAAGGGTATAACCTTTGAAAATATAATAATTTTTTAATAGTTCTAAAATATGAATACAATACTTAGTTATAATAATCTTAATAATTATATTTGATATATATTCAATATAAAAAATTTTATTAATATATATTATTTTGATGATAAAAAAATAAATTAATAAACTATTATTAATAAGATAGATATTAATTAAAATATATTTGCAGAACCCAAAATAATTCAAAATCAAAGTAAATTATATTATTAAATAAAATTTTAAATTTTTGAAATTTTGTTTATTTTTATAAGCTTATATTTTTTTTCATAAAAAAAATTTTTTTAAATTATATGTCTCACTCATTATTTATTTTGTAATTAATATTTCTATAAAAATAAACTAAAAAATAATTAAAATGAATATTTAAAATTCTAAATAATACAAATAAAAATGAGATTTATTATTTAGGTTATATAGGTTTAATGGTTTAAGTATTTAGGAATATTTGGGTTTAAAAGTCTAGATGTTTAAATGTTTAGGCATTTAGTGGTTTATAAGTTTTATTTAAATAAAAAAATCATAAAAAAATTATTTTTGTGATTTTTTATCATTTTTGAAGGTTATAACCTTTGAAATATAATAATTTTTAATTTTTTTTAAATGTAAATATAATATTTAGTTATAATAATCTTAATAATTATAAGACATTTAAATTCAAAATAAGTAATTTTATTGTTAGATATTATAAAATTGATCAAATAATAAATTAATAAACTATTCTTAATAAGATTGATAGCAATTAAAATTTAATTGCAAAACCTATATAATGATTCAAAATCAAAGTAAAATATATTACTAAATAATAATTTTTTGTTTTAAATTTTTACTTCTTTTTATAAGCTTATATATTTTTTTTGATTAAAATAAATTATTAAAATTATAGTTGTCTCGCTCATTATTTATTTTGTAATTAATATTTCTATAAAAAATAAACTAATAAATAATTAAAATGAATATTTAAAATTATAATGAATACAAATTAAAATGAGATTAATGATTTATTATATGTGGTATACCAGTTTAATGGTTTGATTATTTTAGAGTTTTGTCGTTTAGGAGTTTATCAAATTATGTTTTTAGGTATTTAGTGGTTTATAGGTTTTATTTATATAATAAAAATAAATTTTTTTTTAGATTTTTTCTGATTTTCAAAGGTTATAACCTTTAAAAATAAAATAATTTTTAAAATTTTTTGAAATGTGAATACTATGTATTATTATATTAATTTTACTATTTATATATCATATAAATTCAATATAAATAATTTTAATGATAGATATTATAATAATGATCAAAAATTAAATTAATAAACTATTATTAATAATATAAATATTAATTAAAATATATTTACATAACACAAAATGATTCAAAATCAAATCAAAATATATTACTAAATAATAATATTTAATTTTAAATTTGTCCTTCTTTTTATAAGCTTATATTTTTTTTGATAAATAAATTATTTAAATAATATTTGTCTTATCGAAATTTATTTGTAATTAATTTTTATAAATAATTAAACTATAAATAATTAAAATAATATTTAAAATTATAATAAATAGATATAAAAGTGAGATTTATTATTTATTAAGTAGTATATGAATGTAAAATGTTTATGTATTTAGGGGTTTCGGGGTTTATGAGCTTACTAATTTAAGTAAGTAAGCATTTAATGTCTATAGGTTTTATTTAAAAAATAAAATAACTAAAAATTTATTTTTATATTTTTTCTATTTTTTTAAGATTATAACCTTTCAAAATATAATAATTTTGAAATTTTTTTCAAAAGTGAATACAATATTTATTTATTAATCATAATAAAAAATAGCATATAAATTCAATATAAACAATTTTATTAATAGATATTCTAATAATTATCAAAAAATAAATTAATAAAAATATTATTAATAAGATAGATATCAATTAAAATATAATTATAAAACAAAAAATGATTCATAAGCAAAGCAAAATATATTACTATATAATAATTTTTTGTTTTGATTTTTTTTATTTTAAAAAGACTATCTATATTTTTTTGATTAAAATAATTTACATAAATTATATTTGTCTAACTCATAATTTATTTTTTAATTAATATTTATATAAAATTAAAAAATTAATAATTAAAATGAATATTAAAAATTATAATGATAAAATAATTAGATTTATTATTTATTATTTAGGGTATACCGGTTTAATTTAAGTTATATCTGTCTCACTAATAATTTATTTTGTAATTAATATTTCTATAAAAATAAACTGATAAATAATTAAAATAAAAATTTAAAATTATACTGAATAAAAATTAAAATGAGATTTATGATTTATTATTAATGTATACCAGTTTAATGGTTTAACAAAAAAATTGTATTTTTTTGTCATTTTCAAAGGTTATAACCTTTGAAAATTTAATAATATTTTAAAACTTTTTAGAAATTTGAATACAATATTTAGTTATAATAATTTTAATAATTCTATATCATATAAAATAAATATAAACAAGTTTATTGATAGATATTATTATAATGATCAAAAATAAAATTAATAAACTATTTATAATAAGATAGATATTAATTAAAAAATATTTACAAAACCCAAATTGATTCAAAATTAAAGTAAAATATAATAGTTGATAATAATTTTTAATTTTTAATAACTTCTTTTAAAAGCATATATATATATTTTGTTTAAAAATAAATTATTTAAAATATGTGTCGCACTTATAATTTATTTTAATAAAAATTTCATAAAAATAAACTAATAAATAATTAAAATGAATATTTAAAATAATAATAAATTGAAATAAAAATTAAATTTATTAATTATTAAGTAGTATATAGCAGTTTAATGGTTTATGTATTTATGCATTACAGAGTTTAGGATTTTACTGATATAACTGTATATGCATTTAGTGTTTTATAGGTTTTATTTTAAAAAATAAAAAAAACAAAAAATTTATTTTTATTATTTTTTGATATTTTCAAAGGTTATAACCTTTGAAAATATAAATTTTTAAATTTTTTTAAAATGTGAATACAATCTTAAGTTATAAAAAGCATTATATTTATATATCATATAAATTCAATATGACCAATTTTATTGATAAATATTCTAATAATAAACAAAATATAAATTAATAAACAATTATTAATAAGATAGATATCAATTAAAATATTAATTATAAAATCTAAAATGATTCAGAAGGAGAGAAAAATATATTACTATATAGTAAATTTTAGTTTTTTAAATTTTTTATTATTTTTATAAGTTTATCTAATTTTTCGATGAAAATAAATTTATATAAATTATATTTTTCTAACTCAAAATTTATATTATTATTAATATTTAATAAAAATAAACGAATAAATAATTAAAATGAATATTTTAAATTATAATGAAAAAAATAATATTAAGATTTAGTATTTATTATTTTGGGTATACTAGTTTAAAAGGATTATCTTTTTAGGGTTTTAGAGATTTAGGAGTTATTGATTTAAGTGTTTAGGCATTTTTTGGTTTATAGGATTTATTTAAACAATGAAATAACAAAAAAATTATTTTTGATATTTTCTCACATTTTCAAAGGTTATAACCTTTAAAAATTTGATAATTTTAAAATTTTTAAAAATGTGAATACAATATTTTGTAATAAAATCATTATAATTATATATAATCTAAACAAAATATAAAGAATTTTATTGATAGATATTAAATCAATTATCAAAAAATAAATTAATATGCTATTATTAATATGATAGATATAAATTAAAATATAATTGCAAAACCTAAAATTATTCAAAATCAAATTAAAATTTATTACTAAATATTAATTTTTGTTTTTTAGTTTTTGCTTCTTTTTAAAAACCTATATTTTTTTTGATGAAAAATAAATTATTTAAATTAAATTTGTATCACTCATAATTTATTTTGTAATTAATATTTTAATAAATTATTTAAATTAAAATTAAGGTTTATGAGTTTAAAGGTTTAAGTTTTTAGGGGCTTTTGTGTTAAGGAGTTTAGAGATTTAAGTGTTTAAAGATTTAGTTGTTTATACGTTTTATTTAAACAATGATATAACATAAAATTTATTTTTTTTCTAATTTTTGAAGGTCATATCCTTTGAAAATTAATAATCTTCATAAATATAAGTCATTTAAATTCAATATAAATAATTACATTGCTAGATATTATAATAATGATCAAATAATAAATTAATAAACTATTATAAATAAAATAGATATTATTTACAAAGTATTTGCAAAATCTAAATTTATTCAAATCAAAGTAAAATATATTACTAAATAATAATTTTTTTAATGTTTTACTTTTTTTATAACTTTATATTTTTGTTATTAAAAATAAATTATTTAAATTATATTTGTCTTACTCATAATTTATTTTGTAATTTATAATTCTATAATAATAAACTAATAAATAATTAAAATGAATATTTAAAATTATAATGAATACAAATAAAATTGAGATTTATTATTTATTATCCAGGATATACCGGTTAATGGTTTAAGTATTTAGGTGTTTTGTGGTTTAGAGTTTAGCGATTTAATTGTTAGGCCTTTAGTGATTTATAGTTTTTATTTAAAGAATGAAAAAATAAAAAATATAATTTTTGATTTTTTTTTAATTTTTGAAGGTTATAACCTTTGAAAATATAATAATTTTTAATTTTTTTGAAATGTGAGTATAATATTTAGTTATAATAATCTTAATAATTATATATAATGTAAACTCAATATAAATATTTTTATTGATAGATATTATAATAATGACCAATAAATAAATTAATAAACTTGTATTTATAAGAATGATATAAATTAAAATATAATTATAGAATCTAAAATAATTCAAAATCAAAATAAGATATATTACTAAATAATAATTATTTATTTTTAAAAATTTGCCTTTTTTATAAGCATATTTTTTAATTAAAAATAATTTATTTAAACTATATATGTCGCACTAATAATTTATTTTGTAATTAATATTTGTATAAAAATAAACTGATAAAGAATTAAAATGAATATTTAAAATTATAATGAATACTAAAAAAATTAGATTTATGGTTTATTATTTAGACTATACTAATTTAATGTTTTAAGTATTTATGGCTTCGGGTTTAGGAGTTTAGCATTTTAGTATTTAGTCATTTAGTGGTTTATAGGTTTTATATAAAAAATAAAATAAAAAAAATTTATTTTTGTTATTTTTTCTCATTTTGAAGGTTATAGCCTTTGAAAATATAATAATTTTAAAATTATTTTTGAAAAGTGAATACAATATGAAGTTATAATAATCATAATAATTATATATAATATAAATTCAATATAAACTATTTTATTGATATTTATTATAATAATGACCATAAAAAAGTAATAACCAATTATTAATTGATAAATATTGTTTAAATTATATTTGCAAAACCTAAAATGACTCAAAATCAAAGTGAAATATTTTACGAAATATTAATTTTAAATTTTTAAATTTTTGTATCCCTTTATAAGTCTATATTTTATGATGAAAATAAAATATTTAAATTATATTTGTCTCACTAATAATTTATTTATTAATTTATATTTCTATAAAATTAAACTAATAATTAATTAAAATGTATATTTAAAATTATAATGAAAACTAATGAAAATGAGATTTATGATTTATTATTTAGGTTATAACTATTTAATTATTTAAGTTTTTTTGTGGTTTTGGGGTTAATGAGTTTATTGATTTATATCTTTACACATTTAGGTGTTTATAGGTTTTATTTAATCAAAGAAATAACAAAAAATTTATTTTTCTGAATTTTCGTGATTTTCAAATGTTATAACCTTTAAAAATATAATAATTTTTTAATAAATATAAAATATGAATACAATACATAATTATAATAATCTTAAAAATTATATTTGTTGTAAATTCAATATAAAAAAATTTATTAATATATATTATTATAATGATCAAAAAATAAAATAATAACTATTATTAATATGATAATATTAATTAAAATATATTTGCAAAAACCAAAATAATTCAAAATCAAAGTAAATTATATAACTAAATAAAATTTTAAATTTTTGAAATTTTGTTTATTTTTATATGCATATTTTTTTTTCATAAAAAAATATTATTTAAATTATATATGTCTCACACATTATTTAATTTGTAATTAATATTTCTATAAAAATAAACTAAAAAATGATTCAGAAGGAGAGAAAAATATATTACTATATAATAAATTTTAGTTTTTTAATTTTTTATTCTTTTTATAAGTTTATTTATATTTTTTGATGAAATATAATTTATATAAATTATATTTGTCAAACTCATAATTTATTTTGTAATTATTATTTATCTAAAAATAAACAAATAAATAATTAAAATGAATATTTAAAATTATAATGAAAAAAATAATATTGAGATTTATTATTTATTATTTAGGGTTACCGGTTTAAAAGGATTATTATTTATTATTTAGGGTTTTAGAGATTTAGAGTTATTGATTTAAGTGTTTAGGCATTTAGTGGTTTATAGGTTTTATTTAAACAATGAAATTTCAAAAAATATATATTTTTTTTATTTTTTCACATTTTCAAAGGTAATAATCTTAGAAAATATAATAATGTTAAATTTTTTTTCAAAAGTGAATTTAATATTTAGTTATAATAATCATTATATTTAAATCATATAAAGTCAAAATAAACAATTTTATTGATAAATATTCTAATAATGATCAAAAAATAAATTAATAATCTATTATTAATAAGATAGATATCAATTAAAATATAATTATAAAACCAATAATGATTCAGAAGCATAGCAAATTATATTATTATATAATAATTTTTTGTTTTTAATTTTTTTTTTTTTAATAAGTTTATCTATATTTTTTTGATGAAAATAATTTATATAAATTATAATTGTCTAACTCATGATTTATTTTGTAATTAATATTTATATAAAAATAAACAAATAAATAATTAAAATGAATATTTAAAATTATAATGAAAAAAATAAAATGAGATTTATTGTTTGATATTTAGGATATATCTAATTAAAAAATTATCTATTTAGGGTTTTGGAGATTTAGTAGTTATTCATTTAAGTATTTAGGCATTTAGTGGTTTATTGGTTTTTTTAAACAATGAAATAATAAAAAAATTATTTTTGATATTTTTTAACATTTTCAAAGGTTATAACCTTTGACAATATAATAATTTTAAAATTTTTTAAAGAGATGAATACACTATTTAGTAATAATAATCATTATAATTATATATAATATAAACTAAAAATAAACAATTTTATTGATAGATATGTTATCTATTATAAAAAATAAATTAATATGTTATTATTTTTATGATGGATATAAATTAAAATATAATTTCAAAACCTAAAATTATTCAAATTCCAAGTAAAATTTATTACTAAATAACAATTTTTGTTTTATATTTTTTTTTCTTTTTAAAATTATAAATTTTTTTTTTGAAAATTAAATTATTTAAATTATATTTGAATCACTCATAATTTATTTTGTATTTAATATTTTAATAAATTATTTAAATTATATTTAAGGTTTACGAGTTTAAAGGTTTAAGTATTTAGGTGCTTTAGTGTTTAGGAGTTTAGATGTTTAAGTGTTTAGGATTTTAGTGGTTTATATGTTTTATTTAAGCAATGATATAGCGAAAAATTTATTTTTATTATTTTTGATAATTTTTGAAGATTATATCCTTTGAAAATATAATAATTTTTCAATTTTTTTCAAATTTAAATATAATATCTATTTATAATAATCTTCATAATTATAATTCATTTAAATTTAATATAAATAATTATATTGCTATATATTATAATTGTGATCAAAAAATAAATTAATAAACTATTATTAATAAAATAGTTATTATTTAAAAAGTATTTTTTAATTTTTTTCTTTTTTAATAATTTTTTTAATGTATTATTTAAATCAAAGTAAAATATATTACTAAATAATAATTTTTTTTAATGTTTTGCTTTTTTTATAACTTTATATTTTGGTTATTATAAATAAATTATTTAAATTATATTTTTCTTACTCATAATTTATTATTTAATTTATAATTCTATTATATTAAACTACTAAATAATTAAAATGAATATTTAAAATTATAATGAATACAAATAAAATTGAGATTTATTATTTATTATTTATTATTCAGGATATACGGTTTAATGGTTTAAGTATTTAGATGTTTTGTGATTTAAGAGTTTAGTGATTTAATTGTTTAGACATTTAGTGATTCATAGTTTTTTTTAAAGAATGAAAAAACAAAAAATTTAATTTTATGATTTTTTTTTTAATTTTTGAAGGTTGTAACCTTTGAAAATATAATAATTTTTAATTTTTTTTAAATGTGAATATAATATTTAGTTATAATAATCTTAATAATTATATATAATGTAAACTCGATATAAATACTTTTATTGATAGATATTATAATAATGATCAATAAATAAATTAATAAACTTGTATTTATAAGAATGATATAAATTAAAATATAATTGTAGAATCTAAATTGATTCAAAATCAAAATAAGATATATTTTAAAATAATAATTTTTTATTTTAAAAATTGTGCCTCTTTTTATTAGCATTTTTTTATTGAAAATAAATTATTAAATTATATATGTCGCACTAATAATTTATTTTGTAATTAATATTTCAAAAAAATAAATTGATAAATAATTATAATGAATATTTAAAATTATAATGAATACTAATAAAACTGAGATTTATGATTTATTATTTAGACTATACTAATTTAATGTTTTAAGTATTTATGGGCTTCGGGTTTAGGAGTTTAGTCATTTTAGTATTTAGTCATTTAGTGGTTTATAGGTTTTATATAAAAATTAAAATAACAAAAAAATTATTTTTGTTATTTTTTTTTCAATTTTGAAGGTTATAACCTTTGAAAATATAATAATTTTTATATTTTTTTTGTAAAGTGAATACAATATAAAGTTATAATAATCATAATAATTATATATCATATAAATTCAATATAAACTATTTTATTGCTATTTATTATAATAATGATCATAAAAAAGTAATAACCAATTATTAATAAGATAAATATTGTTTAAAATATATTTGCAAAACCTAAAATGACTCAAAATCAAAGTGAAATATTTTACTAAATATTAATTTTAAATTTTTAAATTTTTGTATCCATTTATAAACCTATATATTTTTTGATGAAAAAAAAATTATTTAAATTATATTTGTCTCACTAATAATTTATTTTTTAATTTATATTTCTATAAAATTAAACTAATAAATAATTAAATTTTATATTTTAAATTATAATGAATACTAATAAAAATGATATTTATTATTTATTATTTAGGGCATAATTATTTAATTGTTTAAGTTTTTTGTGGTTTTCGGGTTAAGGCGTTTATTGATTTATATGTTTACACATTTCGTGTTTATTTGTTTTATTTAATCAATGAAATAACAAAAAATTTATTTTTATGAATTTTCGTGATTTTCAAAGGTTATAACCTTTAAAAATATAATATTTTTTTAATAGTTCTAAAATATGAATACAACTTAGTTATAATAATCTTAATAATTATATTTATTGTAGATTCAATATAAAAAAATGTATTAATATATATTATAATAATGATCAAAAAATAAATTAATAAACTATTATTAATAAGATAGATATTAATTAAAATATATTTGCAGAACCCAAAATAATTCAAATCGAAGTAAATTATATTACTAATCATGATATTTAGTTATAATAATCATTATATTTATATATCATATAAATTCAATATAAACTATTTTATTGATAAATATTCTAATCATGATCAAAAAATAAATTAATTCTATTATTAATAATATAGATATAAATTATAATATAATTACAAAACCTAAATGATTCAGAAGCAAAGCAAAATATATTACTAATTTAATAATTTTTGTTTTGAATTTTTTTTTCTTTGAAAAAGTTTATCTATATTATTTTGATGAAAATAATTTATATAAATTATATTTGAGTAACTCATAATTTATTTTGTAATTAATATTTATATAAAAATAAACAAATAAATAATTAAATTTGAATATTTAAAATTAAAATGAAAAAAAAATGAGATTTATTCTTTATTATTTAGGATATACCGGTCTAATTTAAATTAGATCTATCTCACTTATAATTTATTTTGCATTAATATTTCTATAAAAATAAACTGATAAATAATTAAAATAATAATTAAATTATACTGATTAATTAAAATAATTTATTTTGTTCCTCTCTCAACTCTAGAATGATTACTAAAGCTCTAACCAAAATAATATGAGCTTTTACGTTATCTCTATTTGTCTCATCATATTTGATGTTGAATCACTGGGCTATCAAAGGTAATTTGACTCATGTACGCTAACAGACTAAACCAAAGTTGTACACCCTATGTGTTTAAATAGCTAGTTGTTGAGGATGCTATTTATATTGATTATTGTAATTTCTTCTAAAATATCTCTCATGCACACACTTGAAGCAATTTTTTTAAAACATAGTTCACCACTAAAAAAATAACCACCTTGTAGCATATTAGAACAAACTAGCCCCAGGGCGGTTTGAGAAGGGCAAGAAGTATGGGCTCTCTTTCAATCAAGAATCAAAAAATTTATTTTATTGGCATGTCTAAGCCCCCTTTTTATATCCTCAAGGATATGAAAAGTATCATTTCTTTATTTTTATATTAAATGAGTTATGTATACAAGCTCACAATACCCAAAAAGGTGTAAATGAATCATATTCAAATGTATAAAAGGTTTTAATCATTGCTCAAAATATTAGTCTTTCATATTGACACTTGAGGTTACAGATCAAAGGAAAAAGCCATAGTCATATTTCCAATCCCATGAATTTTATCTATAGAATGTTATAAAGAGTAATACTCGAGCTTTATCTATTTCTATGGTCATGACTTGTTCTCTTGGGGAATGTCCAAAGTTACAATCATTCCTAGTGCAATGAATTTGCAATATAAAGATAAAATTCACAAGCTATGGTCATCTCCAATACTGTGACCTAGTATTATAGTGAATAAATATGTATTCATGATCATTCTTAGTGCCATAACAATATGTTCAACAGATAGACACAAGTTATGGCATATTCTCATCGATATGATTTTGTGTTTTAGAGACAAAATATACAATCATGACCATTGCTAATGCTACAATAATCTAAAGCTAGAAAGAAACTGAATCCATAACTCACCCCTTGAGTCATGACTTTGTGTTACATATACAAAAAGGTAAATCTGTGACATTCCTAAAAGTTGTGAATTTCAATTTAAATTTAACAGTTAGTCATTTGATTATAAAAGTGCAAAACATGAGATTTAGGATTTAGGGTTTATGGGTTAGGGTTATTATTTATGGTTTAAGGTTTAGGATTTAAAGTTTAGGGTTTATGGTTTTTTTAGTTTTTTTTTGGAAAATACACACATTATTTATCATTTAGGCACACAACTTACATGAGTCTAAAAAGCTGACTAATTTAGGCCAGCCCACCAAATCCCATCCACCTTAATGATTCTATGCATAAAATACATAAAAAAACATAATGTCTAATAATTCCAAGCGTACGAATACAACTAAAATTACCTGGCAATCCCGGACTTCAGAGTTGGCATAATGTCATTATGCGCACTACATCCTTTCCATTCAGATTTGTCCAAGCCTTTTGGAGGAACATGAATGATGCACCATATTAAAACTATGCAAATATAAGATTGCGCAATTGTTGACATGTAGCATCAAATGTTTGCCTATGTCATTGCTATGCAATGGAATGCATGTAAAACTAAATACCCATAAATCCACAAGTCCATATCTACGGCACTTTCTTAATTCATTCTCACCTCTAAATTCCACATTCTTTTGCTCCAATGATCCTCAAAAAAGTATCTCTTGGGTTAGAATGCTTCCTCCTCGAGCTCCAAGAAGTGGCTGTATGTTGCACCGAGAAAATATCAAAATATTTGCATGCATCGGTGTGCATGTGTGATGAGGTCCATCTCATAGTCTAATTATCTACGTGGACAACCAAACTACAATACAAGTAAAATTACAAAATGCTATAAAGATGGGTCTTCTGCTCCTGGGAGTGTAGCATTGCCTAATGTGTATTTACAAAATGCATTAGTGGGCCCCATTTAGAGATACTCATGGGTCCTATTGCCCTCATTGCATGCTACATAGAGAACAGACAAGATTGTGTGTGTGAGTATGTAATGATCTCTCTCTACAAGTACATGGTGCATACAATGTCCAAAATACAAATAAGACTACAAACATAAACTACAAGTTTGAATCTTTTCCTCCCGTGTGGCTAGCATGGACTCCATTGTTTACTGGCCCTGCTTGGTGATGCTTCGAATTTTTCCAGCTCTCCAATTAATCCCGGATTACCCACTACACCTGTTGGGTGACGATTGAGTGGCCCTCTTTGCTACCTGATATGGCTAGTTGGACCCACTCCTAGCTACTCCTGGGTTTACTCCCGACTAATTTGCTCGATCTCGTCAGTTGTCTGAATGTTATCATCAAAGCTTGCTAGTGGGGCCCTCTACAAGCTGGAGGCCCATACTTCTGGTTATTTCCAGGACTTTCTGGCCCCTCTAAATGCTACACAAAAATGGACAATAATATGAGCACGTGTGTATTGTGATCAGTCGCTATGTGTTTGTGGTGCAGCAGTATCAAGGTTTAGGAATTTAGTAATTTAAGTATTTAGTTATTTTGTGGTTTATAGGTTTTATTTAAATAATTAAATAAAAAAAATTATTTTTATGATTTTTTCTCATTTTCAAGGTTATAACAATTGAAAATATTATAAATTTTAATTGTTTTTCAAATGTTAATACAATATTTAATTATAATAATTAGAAAAATTAAATATCATGTAAATTCAATATAAATAATTTTATTGATCGATATTATAATACTGATAATAAAATAGATTAATAAACTATTATTAATAAGATAAATATTAATTAAAATATATTTTCAAAACCTAAAATGATTCAAAATCTAAGTAAAATATATTATTAAATAATAATTTTTTATTTTTAAAATTTTGAATCTTTTTATAAGCTTATAAATTTTTATAATGAATATAAATTATTTAAATTATATTTGTCTCATTCATAATTTTATTATGCAATTAATATTTCTATAAAAATAAACTAATAAATAATTAAAATGAATATTAAAATTATAATGAATACAAATAAAAATGAGATTTATGATTAATTATTTAGTGTATACCGGTTTAATGGTTTAAGTATTTAGGAGTTTAAGAGTTTATTGATTTAAGTGTTTAGGCATTTAGTAGTTTATATGTTTAATTTAAATAATGAAATAACAAAAAAATTATTTTTCAAATTTTTTATAAATTTGAAGGTTATAACCTTTATAAATATAATAATTTTTAAATTTTTTTCAAATGTGAATACAATATTTAGTTATAATAAACTTAATAATTATATATCATGTAAATTAAAAATAAACAATTTTATTGATAGATATTAATAAACTAAATATAAATATAAATATAATAATGATCAAAAAATAAATTAATAAACTATTATTTATTGATAGATATTTATATATTATTTATAAATACTTAAACCTTTAAGTTTATTATTTATAAATACCTAAATGTTTAAGTATTTAAGGGTTTTGTTGTTTTGGGGTTTAGAAGTTTAATGATTTAAGCATTTAGGCATTTAGTAGTTTATAGGTTTTATATAAACAATAATATAACAAAAAATTTATTTTTGTGATTTTATATCATTTTCAAAGATGATAACCTTTAAAATATAATAATTTTTAAATTATTTTCAAATGTAAATATATTATTTAGTTTTGATAATCTTTATAATTATATAACATGTAAATTCAATATAAACAATTTTATTGATAAATATTCTAATAATGATAAAAAAATAAATTAATAATCTATTATTAATGAGATAAATATCAATTAAAATATAATTACAAAAACTAAAATGATTTAGAAGCAAAGTAAAATATATTACTAATTAATAATTTTTTCTTTAGAAAATTTTTTTTTTTGAAAAAGTTTATCTATTATTTTTTGTTGAAAAATAATTTATATAACTTATATTTGTCTATCTCAATTTATTTTGTAATTAATATTTATATATAAATAATCATATAAATAATTAAAATGAATATTTAAAATAATAATGAAAAAGAAATGAGATTTATTATTTATTATTTAGGGATACCAGTTTAATTGAAATTAGATCTGTCTCACTAATAATTTATTTTGTAATTAAATTTCTATAAAATAAACTGATAAATAATTAAAATAAAAATTTAAAATTATATTGAATTAAAATTAAAATGAGATTTATGATTTATTATTAATTTATACCAATTTAAAGATTTATGTATTTAGAGGCTTTATCATTAGGAGTTTAGCGATTTGTGTTTTTAGGCTTTTTGTGGTTTATAAGGTTTATTTAAAAAAAATAAAATAACAAAAAAAAAATCGATAATTTTTTATCATTTTCATAGGTTATAACATTTGAAAATATAATAATATTTATATTTTTTTTGAAATTTTTATACAATATTTTGTTATAATAATATTAATAATTATATATCATATAAATTTAATATAAATAATTTTATTGATAGATATTTTAATAATGATCAAAAATTAAATTTACAAACTATTAATATTAAGATAAATATTAATCACAAAATATTTACAAAACTCAAATTGATTCAAAATTAATGTAACTTATATTACTTGATAATAATTTTTAATTTTTTAATTTATACTTCTTTTATAAGCATATATTTTTATTAGATAAATAATATATTATTTAAATTATATTTGTCCTCTCATAATTTATTTTGTAATAAATATTTCTAAATAAATACACTAATAAATAATTAAAATGAATAATTAAAAATATAATAAATAGCAATAAAAAATAGATTTATTAATTATTAATTAGTATTTAGCGGTTTAATGGTATATGTATTTAGGCATTACAAGATTTAGGAGTTTACTTATTTAACTTTATATGCACCCAGTAGGGCTGCTCATGAGACTCGGAGATTCGCGACCCGACACGAAGACTTGTCCCGAAAGAATCGGGACCGAGAAAAATCTATTGACTTTGACTTTTCCCATCCCGTTCTGTCACGTATTTTTTCTTCTGGGACGATTCCAGATCTAAAGCAATATCCATCTTGAGAACCGTACCATCCTAAAAATCCGATAATAGAACCAAATATATATATATATATATATATATATATAACATGAAGATGCCACCAATTCCGCTACTGCCCATCCAATTTCGACGCACCTATTGCTGTTCCGATGAGTTCCAGGCCACCTCACACCATTCCAGCCGAGTTCAGTTAGGTCCAGCCCTTGTCCGTCGCACTTCTGGTTGCCTCCACGGTGTCTCAGATGCCACCAGCCTTTTGGTTTGTTTTTCTGACAAGAATTGAGTGATTAATTATTATTATTATGTGTGTCAGTCAGTTTGTTGAGTATTGGTTGTGGTGTTGTGGTTTGGCCGAATGAGTGGGCTGAATGTGTTATAGTCAGTTTTGAAGAGCTTGCTTGTTTGAAATATTTATATGTATTTATGCTTAACATATCATATTAATTAATTGCAGATGGCACAATCCAACGGTAAACGAAAAATACAATAAATTGAAGATGATCACAATTCAAATGATCAAAGTATTGGTAAATTCAATCATCATTTTTTCACGAACCCTCCTATTTTTACGGCAAGTTCTTCAATTCCAATTGTAAAAGAAAGTCAATGTACATCTGAACCTCAAGCTCATAAAAAGTGTAAGTCTGCTATTTGGGAAAGTTATGAGATATTAGTTGATTCATAGGGAAATGAAACTGGTAGGGCAGCTTGTATATGGTGTAGAAAAGAATATTTTGCAAAAAATGATCAAGGTACTTGGGGTTTATGGAAATACTTGAGAGAGACTAGTAGAAAATTTACACACAAAAAAGAATTAATAGAAGCTCGCAAAGGTAAAGACAAGTCAGAATCTTTGTTGAGTTTCACTTAAGGTACTAGTTCATAGGATAACAAATTAACTTGTTTAAAATTTGATCAACAACTAGTTAGGGAGGCTTTGGTGAAAATGATCATAAAAGATGAATTGACTTTTTGTTTTGTTGAGAGGGATGAGTTTAAGGAGTTTTGTGAAGTTAGTGTGCCTCAATTTAAAATACCATCTAGGCACTCTATATTGAGATATTGTTTCTCTTTGTTTGTGAAGGAAAATAAGAAATTATTTGATAGCATATCATCTCATTGTTTTAGAGTTTCATTGACTATCGACACTTGGACTAGCATTCAAAATTTGTCTTAAATATGTTTGACTGTTCATTCCATTGATTCTCAATGGAATATGCATAAAAGGCTTTTGAACTTTTGTGTAATTAATAGTCATTCTGGAGTTAATATAAAAAATACTATTGAGTTTTGCATGAATGAATGGGGTTTGAGAAAGTTAATGTGCATTACTTTTGACAATGCATCAAATGATGATGTTGCAGTTGAACAATTGAAAAAAATGCTTGTGAAGAAAAGTGTTAGTCCTTTGAGAGGCGAGCATTTTCATATGAGATGTTGTGCTCATATCCTAAACTTAATTGTTAGATATTGAATTATAGTAGTTGAGGGTGCTATTCAAAAAATTATAGGTGTGGTGAAATATGTGATGAGAAGTCCTAAAAGATTAGATATGTTTAAGTTATGTGTAGAAGAAGCAAACTTGATATATGGATCTTCATTGTAATTAGTTTGTCCTGCAAGATGGAATTCAACTTATTTGATGCTACAAATTGATATAAAATATCAAAAAGAATTTGATAAGTTGGAGGACAAAGTCAAAAGGTTTTTGAAGTAGTTTGGTTCAAACGTTCCAACTGAGAGAGACTGAACAAACTCAAAAACTTTGGCTCGTTTCTTGAAAACTTTTTATGAGGTAACTTGTAAATTTTCTGGCTCATAATATTCTACCTCTAGTCTTTATTTTCCGAAGATTATTCGAATTTTTAAAAAAATTGAACTTTGTGAAAATAGTAGAGATACAATGGTGTCTGAAATGGGTATGAAAAAGATGCATAAATTCAACAAATTTTGGGGTTATCTTCAGGCAACAAATATTATGCTTTTTGTAGCAGTAGTGTTGGATCCTAGATATAAGCTCAAATATCTCAAGGTTAAGTACACTTAGCATTATGGAGAGGAATTGGTTAAAAATTTGGTGAAAAAGGTTATAAATGTTTTAAATGAGATGATAGATGATTATGAAGATTTAAATGAAGATGAATCAAAAGAAGATAATTTCTTTTCTACTGTGTTCAAGAAAAATGATGATTTCTTTGATGGTAGTGATACTTATGTTGATGATTTTTTTTGTTGAATTGGAGAACGAACAAGAAGTTGCAGCTTTGGAAGAGTTGGATAGGTAATTGTAGGACAAACTTGAAAAAAATAGAATTGATTTTGATCTTCTAAACTGGTAGAAGGTAAATGAGGTTATGTATCCTTCTTTGGAAAATGTAGCAAGGGATGTATTTGCTATCCAAGCATCTACTGTGGCCTACGAATCTACATTTAGCACTAGGGGGAGAACTTTTGATAAATTTAGTAGTTCTTTAACACCTATTACAGGTGAAGTTCTCATATCTCTACAAGATTGGTTGAGAAGCTCAAACAAACCTATTGAAATTCAAGAATTAGTGTAAGACCTTGATGATAATGAATCAGGTTAGTATACAATTCTTGTAAATTTTAATTTAACTTTCCTTATTTTATTCATTCAATTTAATAAAAATATGGTTAAATTACAATTTTCAAAGGGGTCACAAGATCCAAATATTCTTTCAACTATAGTTGGCCAACTAAATTTGGAATGCGTGTATTACATTTTATAAGGTAATATTTTGTTTTTTTATTACTCTTTCATCTTAGAAAAGGGAGGAGTTGTAGAAGAGATAATTAATGGGGTTTGGATTTTCGTTGCTGTTCCGGGATAGACCTTTTAAATGATTATTATCATGGTTGTTATTAGTTGTATTATTTTTTTTATATTAAGTTGCCTAATTTTAGCAATTACTTAAGTAGTAATTGCTGCTACCAATGTTCGTGGTCATCTTTAGATATTCCTTAATATTTTAAGTAATTTTTTAAAAAATATAGTATTGTTATTATGGTTAACTTTCACTCGGTTGAACAAAGCCAACTTGTGAAAAAACAAAGATCCAAATTAAGCACACAACTCAGTCCAATTCTATTTGATATTTCTATCCTTTTCTGCATATCAAAGCTTTTGACAAGGTAATGGAACTCGTTTGCGGTCTTCATCCAATTTGACAAAACAAAATTGGCCCAATTTGAGTTTGAAAGATACATAACTAAGGAATGATAAATGGTACAACAAAAGGTTTCGACATGCACTAACTTGGCGGTTTGAAAAAAATAAATTGAAAAAAATGACCGAACTCCATTTTGTCCCAGAACCATTTTATTCTACATAAAATCCCCGATCTCCGTCCCATCCTGTCCTGATATTTTCAACCGATGGGATGGGTCTGGATCTTCAAAAAAAAATCTACGAACTATGGGAAGGGACTGGAGATTTGTAATCCATATCCCATCCCGACCCATGAGCTCCCCTAGCATTGAGTGGTTTATAGGTTTTATTTAAAAAATAAAATAACAAAAAATTTATTTTTATTATTTTTTGATATTTTCAAAGGTTATAACGTTTGAAAATATAATTATTTATAATTTTTTTTTCAAATGTGAATACAATATTTAGTTATACTAATCATTATATTTATATATTAAATAAATTCAATATAAACAATTTTATTGATAAATATTCTAATAATAATCAAAAAATAAATTAATAATCCATTAATAATAAGATAGATATCAATTAAAATATAATTACAAAACTTAAAATGATTCAGAAGCAATGAAAAATATATTACTATATAATAATTTTTTGTTTTTGAATTTTTTTTTCTTTTAATAAGTTTCTCTATATTTTTTTGATGAAAAATAATTTATATAAATTATATTTTTCTAAGTCATAATTTATTTTGTAATTAATATTTATATATAAATAAACAAATAAATAATTAAAATGAATATTTAAAATTATAATAAAAAAATGAAATTTATTGTTTATTATTTATTATTTAGGGATATTAGTTTAATTTAAATCAGATCTATCTCACTAATAATTTATTTTGTAATTAATATTTCTATAAAAATAAACTGATAAATAATTAAAATAAAAATTTAAAATTATACTGAATAAAATTTAAAATGAGATTTAAGATTTATTATTAATGTATACCAGTTTAATAGTTTAAATATTTTGAGGTTTTGTCGTTAGGATTTTAGCAATTTATGTTTTTAGGCTTTTAGTAGTTTATATGTTTTATATAAAAAAATAAAATAACAAAAAAAATTTCTATAATTTATTAACATTTTAATAGGTTATAACTTTTGAAAATATAAAAATATTTACAATTTTTTGAAATGTGAATACAATATTCAGTTATAAAATATTAATAATTATATATTATATAAATTCAATATAAACAATTTTATTAATAGACAATATAATAATAATCAAAAATTAAATTAATAAACTATTAATAAAAAGTTAGATATTAATTAAAAAATATTTACAAAACCCAAATTGATTTAAAATTAAAGTAAAATATATTATTGGATAATAATTTTTAATTTTTAAATTTTTATTTCTTTTAGAACCGTATATTTTTTTTATTTAAAATAAATTAATTAAATTATATTTGTCGCACTCATACTTTCTTTTGTAATAAATATTTCAATAAAAATAAACTAATCAATAATTAAAATGAATATTTAAAATTATAATAAATAGAAATAAAAATTAGATTTATTAATTATTAAGTAGTATATAGTAGTTTAATGGTTTATGTATTTTGGCATCACGGGGTTTAAGAGTTTACTAATTTAACTGTGTATGCATTTAGTGGTTTATATGGTTTTATTTACGAAAAAAAATATAAAAAAATTATTTTTATTATTTTTTGATATTTATTTATAATAATCATAATAATTATATATTATATAAATTCAATATAAACAATTTTATTGATAGATATTCTAATAATTATCAAAAAATAAATTAAAAATTTATTATGAATAAGATTGTTATTACTTAAAATATAATATCAAAACCTAAAATGATTCAAAAGCAAAGCAAAATATATTACTTAATAATAATTATTTGTTATTAAATTTTTATTATTTTTATAAGCTTATGTATTTTTTGATGAAAAATATTTTTTATAAATTATATTTTTAACTCATAATTTATTTTAAAATTAATATATATAACTAAATAATCAAAATGAATTTTTTAAATTAAAATGAAAACAAATAAAATTAAGACTTATTAATTATTCTTTAGGGGATACCCGTTTAAACAATTATCTATATAGGTGTATCGGGATTTTGTAGTTTTGTGATTTAAGTGTTTAGGCATTTAGTGATTTATAGGTTTTATTTAAAAAATGAAATAATAAAAAAAACTATTTTTTTTTGTTTTTTTCACATGTTCAAAGGTTATAATCTTTGAAAATATAATAATTTTAATTTTTTTTTCAAAAGTGAATACAATATTTAGTTATAATAATTATTAAATTTATATATCATATAAATTAAATATAAATATTTTTATTGATAAATATTCTAATTCTGATCAAAAAATAAATTAATAATATATTACTAATAAGTTAGATATCAATTAAAATATAATTACAAAACCTAAAATGATTCATAAGCAAAGTAAAATATATTACTATATAATAATTTGTTGTTTTTAATTTTTGTCTTCTTTTAATAAGTTTATCTATGTTTTTTTTGTTGAAAAATAATTTATATAAATTATATTTTTCTAACTTATAATTTATTTTGTATTAAATATTTATATAAAAATAAACAAATAAAAAATTAAAATTAATATTTAAAATTATAATTAAAAAAATAAAAATGAGATCTATTATTTATTATATTGGATATACCTGTTTAAAAAATTTATTTATTTAGGATTTTCGAGATTTAGAAGTTATTGATTTAAGTATTTAGGCATTTAATGGTTTATAGGTTTTATTCAAACAATGAAATATCAAAAAATTTATTTTTAATATTTTTTTCAAATTTTCAAAGGTTATATAACATTTGAAAATATAATAATTTTAAAATTTTTTAAAGATGTGAATACAATATTTAGTAATAATAATTATTATAACTATATATATTATAAACTAAATATAAACAATTTTATTGATAGATATTATATCAATTATCAAAAAATAAATTAATAAACTATTATTAATATGATAGATGTAAATTAAAATATAATTAAAAAAGCAAAAATGATACAAAATAAAAGTAAAATTTATTATTAAAAAATAATTTTTTTTAGTTTTTGCATAATTTTATAAGCTTATATGTTTTTTGATGAAAAATATATTATTTAAATTATATTTGTATCACTCATAATTTATTTTGTAATTAATATTTCTATAAATTATTTAAATTATATTTAAAGTTTATGAGTTTAAAGGTATAATTATTTAGGGCCTTTGGGGTTTAAGTATTTAGATATTTATGTATTTAGGCATTTAATGGTTTAAAAGTTTTATTTAAACAATGATATAACAAAAAATATATTTTTGTTATTTTTTCTCATTTTTGAAGGTTATAAACTTTGAAAATATAACAAATTTTAAATTTTTTTTATAAGTAACTACTATATTTAGTTATGATAATCTTAATAAGTATATATCATGTAAATTCAATATTAACAATTATATTGAAATATATTCTATTAATGATCATAAAATAAATTAATAAAATATTATTAATAAGATAGATATTATTTTAAATATATTTGCAAAACATAATTTTATTCAAAATCAAAGTAAAATATATTACGAAATAATACTTTCTTTGATGTTTTGGTTCTTTTTATAAGCTTATATTTTTTGTTATTAAAAGTAAATTATTTAAATTATATTTGTCTTCCTCATAATTTATTTTTAATTTATAATTCTAAAAAATAAACTAATAAATAATTAAAATGAATATTTAAAATTATATTGAATACAAATAAAATAGAGATTTATTATTTATTATTCAAGATATACTAGTTTAATGGTTTAAGTATTTAGGCATTTTGGGGTTTAGTGATTAAAGTGTTTAGACCTTAAGTGATTTAAAGTTTTTATTTAAAGAATGAAAAAATTCAAAATTTAATTTTTTGATTTTTTATTAATTTTTTAAGGTTATAACCTTCGAAAATATAATAATTTTTAATTTTTTTAAATGTGAATATAATATTCAATACTAATAATCTTAATAATTATATATAATGTAAACTCAATATAAATAATTTTATTAATACATATTATAATAATGATCAATACAAAATTAAAAACTATTATTAATAAGAATGATATAAATTAAAATATAATTTCAAAATCTAAAATGATTCAAAATAAAAATAAAATATATTACTAAATAATAAATTTTTGTTTTTAAAATTTTGCCTCTTTTTATGAGGATATATATTTTTTTTGATGAAAAATAAATTATTTAAATTAGATCTGGCTCACTAAAAATTTATTTTGTTATTAATATTTCTATAAAAATAAACTTATAAATAATTAAAAAAAATTAAAATTATACTTAATAAAAATTAAATGAAGATTTATGATTTTTTATTAATGTACACATGTTTAATGGTTTTAGTATTTAGATGTTTTGTTGTTTAGGAGTTTAGCAATTTATGTTTTTAGGAATTTACTGGCTTATTGATTTTATTTAAACAATAAAATAACTAATAAAATTTGTAATTTTTTCTCATTTTCATAGGTTATAACCTTTGAAAATATAATAATATTAAAAAGTTTTTGAAATGTGAATACAATATTTAGTTATAATAATATTAATAATTATATATCATATAAATTCAATATAAACAATTTTATTGATAGATAATATAATAATGATCAAAATTTAAATTAATAAATAATTAATAAAAAGATTGATATTTATTAAAAAATATCTACAAAACACAAATTGATTCAAAATTAAAGTAAAATATATTACTGGATAATAATTTTTAATTTTTAAATTTTTACTTCTTTTATAAGCATAAATATTTTTTGATTAAAAATAAATTAATTAAAATATATATGTCACTCTCATAATTTAATTTCTAATAAATATTTCTATAAAAATAAACTAATAAATAATTAAAATGAATATTTAAAATTATAAAAAATAGAAATAAAGATTAGATTTATTAATTATTAAGTAGTATATAGCGGTTTAATGGTTTATTTATTTAGGCATTATGAGGTTTAGGAGTTTAATAATTTAAATGTGTATGCATTTAGTGATTTATAGGTTTTATTAAAAAAATAAATTAATAAAAAATTTATTTTTATTATTTATTGATATTTTCAAAGGTTATAACCTTTGAAAATATAATAATTTTTAATTTTTTTAAAAATGTGAATACAATATTTAGTTATAATAATCATTATATTTTATATCATATAAATTCAATATAAACAATTTTATTGATAAATATTATAATAATGATCAAAAAATAAATTAATAATCTATTATTAATAAGATAGATATCAATTAAAATATAATTACAAAACCTAAAATGATTCAGAAGAAAAACAAAATATATTACTATATAATAATTTTTGTCTTTAATATTTTTTTACTTTAAAAAAGTTTATCAATAATTTTTTAATGAAAAATAATTTATATAAATTATATTTGTCCAATTCAATTTATTTTGTATTTAATATTTATATATAAATAAACCAATAAATAATTAAAATGAATATTTAAAATTATAATGAAAAAAAAATGAGATTTAGTATTTATTATTTACGGATACCGGGTTAATTTAAATTAGTTCTGTCTCACTAATAATTTATTTTGTAATTAATATTTCTATAAAAATAAACTGATAAATAATTAAAATAAAAATTTAAAATTATACTGAATAAAAATTAAAATGAGATTTATGATTTATTATTAATGTATACCTGTATAATAGTTTAAGTATTTAGAGGTTTTGTCATTAGGAGTTTAGCAAATTATGTTTTTATGCTTTTAGTTGTTTATAGGTTTTATTTAAAAAAAATAAAATAACAAATAAAATTTCTATAATTTTTTATCATTTTCATAGGATATAACATTTGAAAATATAATAATATTTAATTTTTTTTTAAATTTTAATACAATATTTTGTTATAATAATATTAATAATTATATAACATATAAATTAAATATAAATAATTTTATTTGATAGATATTATAATATTGATCAAAAATTAAATTAATAAACTATTAATAATAAGATAGATATTAATTAAAAGATATTTAAAAAACCCAAATTGATTCAAAATTAAGTAAAATATATTACTGGATAATAATTTTTAATTTTTAATTTTTAAATTTTTACTTCTTTAATAAGCATATTTTTTTTGATTAAAAATAAATTAATTAAAATATATATGTCGCTCTCATAATTTAATTTGTAATAAATATTTCTATAAAAATAAACTAATAAATAATTAAAATAAATATTTAAAATTATAATAAATAGAAATAAAAATAAGATTTATTAATTATTAAGTAGTATATAGCAGTTTAATGGTTTATGTATTTAGGCATTATGAGGTTTAGGTGTTTACTGATTTAACTGTGTATGCATTTAGTGGTTTATAGGTTTTATTAAAAAATAAAATAATAAAAAATTTATTTTTATTATTTTATGATATTTTCAAAGGTTATAACCTTTCAAAATATAATAATTTTTAAATTTTTTTAAAATGTGAATAAATATTTAGTTATAATAATCATTATATTTATATATCATATAAATTCAATATAAACAATTTTATTGATAAATATTCTAAAAATAATCAAAAAATAAATTTATAATCTATTATTAATAAGATAGATATCAATTAAAATATAATTACAAAACATAAAATGATTCAGAAGAAAAAGCAAATTATATTACTATATAATAATTCTTTGTTTTGAAATTTTTTTTTCTTTTAAAAAGTTTATCAATATTATTTTGATAAAAAATAATTTATATAAATTATATTTGTCTAACTCAATTTATTTTGTAATTAATATTTATATATAAATAAACAAATAAATAATTAAAATGATTATTTAAAATTATAATGTAAAAAAAATAAGATTTATTATTTATTATTTAAGGATACCGGTTTAATTTAAATTAGATATGTCTCACTAATAATCTATTTTGTATTTAATATTTCTATAAAATAAATTGATAATTAATTAAAATAAAAATTTAAAATTATTGCTGAATAAAAATTAAAATGTGATTTATGATTTATTATTAATGTATACTAGTTTAATGATTTAAGTATTTATAGGTTTTGTTGTTAGCAGTTAAGCGATTCATGTTTTTAGGCTTTTAGTGGTTTATAGGTTTTATTTAAATAAATAAAATAACAAAAAAAAATTCTATAAATTTTTATCATTTTAATTGGTTATAACATTTGAAAATATAATAATATTTAAAATTTTTTGAAATTTTAATACAATATTTTGTTATAATAATATTAATAATTATATATCATATAAATTTAATATAAATAATTTTATTGATAGATATTATAATAATCATCAAAAATTAAATATATAAACTATCTATATTAAGATAGATATTAATTAAAAAATATTTACAAAACACAAATTGATTCAAAATTAAAGTAACTTATATTACTTGATAATAATTTTTAATTTTAAAATTTATACTTCTTTTATAAGCGTATATTTTTATTAGATAAATAATATATTATTTAAAATATATTTGTCCCACTCATAATTTATTTTGTAATAAATATATCTAAATAAATACAATAATAAATAATTAAAATGAATATTTAAAAATATAATAAATAGC
This sequence comes from Sapria himalayana, assembly GCA_029783825.1. NCBI lineage: Eukaryota > Viridiplantae > Streptophyta > Magnoliopsida > Malpighiales > Rafflesiaceae > Sapria > Sapria himalayana. Next base: position 28,555 of record JAREIK010002318.1, on the reverse strand, counting down.
AATAAAAATTAGATTTTTTAATTATTAAGTTTTATTTAGCAGTTTAATGGTTTATGTATTTAGGCATTACAGGGTTTAGGAGTTTACTGATTTAACTTTATATGCATTTAGTAGGGCTACTCATGGGGCTCGGAGATTCACGACCCGACACGAAGTCATGTCCCGAAAGAATCAGGACTAAGAAAAATCCGTTGACTTTGACTTTTACCTCCCATTCTGTCACGTATTTTTTCCTTTGGGATGGGTTCGGATCTTACACAATATCCATCTCGAGAACCATCTCGTACTAAAAAACCAATACTAGAACCAGGAATATATATATATATATATATATATATATAAACATGAAGATGCCACCAATTCCGCTACTGCCCATCCAATTCGGACGCACATATTACTATTCCGAAAAGTTCCATGCCACCTAATGCCATTCCAGCCCTGTTTAATTAGGTCCAGCCCTTGTCCGTCTTACTTCTGGTTGCCTCTACCATGTCCCAGATGCCACCAGCCTTTTGGATTGTTTTTTTGACGAGAATTGAGTGATTAATTATTATTATTATGTGTCTCAGTCATTTTTATTGAGTATTTGTTATGGTGTTGTGGTTGGGCCGAATGAGTGGGCTGAATGTGTTACAGTCAATTTTGTAGAGCTTGCTTGTTTGAAATATTTTTATCTATTCATGCTTAACATATCATATTAATTAATGGCAATGCATATGGCATAATCCAGCGGTAAATGAAAAATACAATAAATTGAAGCTGATCACATCTCAAATGATCAAAGTACAGGTAAATCCAATCATCATCCTTTCACGAACCTTCCTATTGTTACGTTAGGTTCTTCAATTCCAATTGTAAAAGAAAGTCAAGGTACATCTGAACCTCAAGATCATAAAAAGTATAAGTCTACTATTTGGGAAACATATGAGATATTAGTTGATTCAGAGGAAAATGAAACTGGTAGGGCAGCTTGTATATGGTGTAGGAAAGAATAATTTGCAAAAAGTGATCAAGGTACTTTGGGTTTATGGAAATACTTGAGAGACTTGTAGGAAATTTCCACCCAAAAAAGAATTAATAGAAACTCACAAAGGTAAAGACAAGTCAGAATCTTGGTTGAGTTTCACTTAAGGTACTAGTTAAAAGGATAACAAATTAACTTGTTGAAAATTTGATCAACAACTAGTTAGGGAGGCTTTTGTGAAAATGATCATAAAAGATGAATTATCTTTTTGTTTTGTTGAGAGGGATGAGTTTAAGGAGTTTTGTGAAGTTAGTGTGCCTCAATTTAAAATATCATTTAGGCACTCTACACCGAGGGATTGTTTTTCTTTGTTGTGAAGGAAAATAGGAAATTATTTGATAGCATATATCTCATTGTTGTAGAGTTTTATTGACTACCGACACTTGGACTAGCATTCAAAATTTGTCTTAAATATGTTTGACTGTTCATTCCATTGATTCTCAATGGAATATGCATTAAAAGGCTTTTGAACTTTTGTGTAATTAAAAGTCATTCTGGAGTTAATATAAAAAATACTATTGAGTTTTGCATGAATGAATGGGGTTTGAGAAAGTTGATGTGCATTACTTTTGACAATGCATCAAATGATGATGTTGTAGTTGAACAATTGAAAAAAATGCTCGTGAAGAAAAGTGTTGTACCTTTGAGAGGAGAGCATTTTCATATGAGATGTTGTGCTCATATCCTAAACTTAATTTTCAGAGATGGCATTGCAGTAGTTGAGGGTGCTATTCAAAAAATTAGAGGTGTGGTGAAATATGTGAGGAGCAGTGCTAAAAGATTAGATATGTTTAAGTTATGTGTAGAAGAAGCAAACTTGACATATGGATCTTCATTGCAATTAGATTGTCCTACAAGATGGAATTCAACTTCTTTGATGCTATAAACTGATATAAAATATCAAAAAGAATTTGATAAGTTGGAGGACAAAGACAAAAAGGTTTTTGAAGGAGTTGTGTTCAAACGTTCAACTGAGATAGACTAAAAACTGCCAAAATGTTGGCTCATTTCTTGAAAACATTTTATGAGGTAACTTGTAAATTTTCTGGCTCATAATATTCTACCTCTAGTGTTTATTTTTCTCAGATTATTTGAATTTTGAAAAAAATTGAGCTTTGTGAAAATAGTAGAGATACAATGATGTCTGAAATGGGTATGAAAATGAGGCATAAATTCAACAAATATTGGGGTTCTCTTCAGTCAACAAATATTATGCTTTTTGTAGCAGTAGTGTTCGATTCTAGATATAAGATCAAATATCTCAAGGTTAAGTATACTTAGCATTATGGAGAGGAATTGGCTAAAAATTTGGTGAAAAAGGTTATAAGTGCTTTAAATGAGATGATGGATGATTATGAAGATTTAAATGGAGATGAATCAAAAGAAGATGATTTCTCTCTACTGTGTTGAAGAAAAATGATGATTTCTTTGATGGTAGTGATACTTATGTTGATGATTTTTTTTTGTTGAATTGGAGAAAGAACAAGAAGTTGCAGATTTTGAAGAGTTGGATAGGTACTTGGAGTACAAACTTGAAAAAAATAGAATTGATTTTGATCTTCTAAACTGGTGGAAGGTAAATGAGGTTATGTATCCTTCTTTGGAAAATGTAGCAAGGGATATATTTGCTATCCAAGCATCTACTATGGCCTACGAATCTACATTTAGCACTAGGGGGAGAACTTTAGATAAATTTAGGAGTTCTTTAACACCTATTATAGGTGAAGTTCTCATATCTCTACAAGATTTGTTGAGAAGCTCAAACAAACCTATTAAAATTAAAGAAATATTTCAAGACCTTGATGATAATGAATCAGGTTAGTATAAAAATCTTGTAAATTTTAATTTCACTTTTACTTATTTTATTCATTCAATTTAATAAAAATATGGTTCAATTACAATTTTCAGAGGGGTCACAAGATCCAAATATTCTTCCAACTATAGTTGGCCAACTAAATTTGGAATGGGTGTATTAAATTTTATAAGGTAATATTTTGTTTTTTTATTACTCTTTCATCTAAGAAATTTATGTCAACATGATTAACACATTTTTATCTTTGGTTGTCCTTCTATAGTGGAGGAAGAAAAGGGAGGAGTTGTAGAAGAGATAATTAATTAGTTTTGGATTTTCGTTGCTGTTCTAGGACGGACCTTTGAAATGATTATTATCATGGTGTTATTAGTTGTATTTTTTTTGTTATATTAAGCTGCCTAATTTTAACAATTACTTAAGTAGTAATTGTTGCTACCAATGTTTGTGGTCATCTTTAGCTATTCCTTCATATTTTAAGTAATTGTTTAAAAAATGTAGTATTGCTATTATTGTTAACTTTCACTCGGCTGAACAAAGCCACCTTGTGACAAAACAAAGAACCAAATTAAGCACACAACTCGGTCCCGTTCTATTTAACATTTATATCTTTTTCTGCACATCAATGTTTTTGACAAGGTAATGGAACTCGTTTGCGGTATTCAGCCTATTTGACAAAACAAAATTGGTGCAATTTATGTTTGAAAGATACATAACTAAGGAATGATAAATGGTACAACAAAAGGTTTCGACATGAACTAACTTGGCCGGTTTGAAGAAAATAAATTGAAAAAAATGTCCGAATTCCGTTCCATCCCGGAACCGTTTTCCCCTACCCAAAATCCCCGATCTACGTCCCGTCCAGTCCCGAACTTTTCAACCTATGGGATGGGTCTGGATCTTCAAAAAAAAATCTCCGAACTGTGGGAAGGGACTAGAGATTTGTAATTCCGATCTCGTCCCGTCACATGAGCACCCATAGCATTTAGTGGTTTATAGGTTTTATTTAAAAAATAAAATAACAAAAAATTTATTTTAATTATTTTTTGATATTTTTAAAGGTTATAACCTTTGAAAATATGATAATTTTTATATATTTTTCAATTGTGAATACAATATTTAGTTTTACTAATCATTATATTTATATATTATATAAATTCATATATATCAATTTTATAGATAAATATTCTAATAATGATCAACGAATAAATTAATAATCCATTTATAATAAGATAGATATTTATTAAAATATAATTACAAAACTAAATATGATTCATAAGTAAAGAAAAATATATTACTATATAATAATTTTTTGTTTTTGAATTTTTTCTCTTTTAATAAGACTATCTATTTTTTTTACTGAAAAATAATTTATATAAATTATATTTGTCTAACTCATAATTTATTTTGTAATTAATATTTATATATATAAATAAACAAATAAATAATTAAAATGAATCTTTACAATTATAATGATAAAAAATGAGATTTATTATTTATTATTTAGGGATACCGATTTAATTTAAATTAGATCCGTCTCACTAATAATTTATTTTGTAATTAATATTTCTATAAAAATAAACTTATAAATAATTAAAATAAAAATTTAAAATTATACTGAATAAAAATTAAAATGAGATTTATTATTTATTATTAATGTATACCAGTTTAAAAGTTTAAGTATTTAGAGGTTTTGTCATTAGGGGTTTTGCGATATATGTTTATTTTGTAAACATATTTTTGTTATTAAAAATAAATTAATTAAATTATATTTGTCGCACTTATACTTTATTTTGTAATAAATATTTCTCTAAAAATAAATTAATAAATAAATAAAATGAATATTTAATATTATATTAAATAGATATAAAAATTAGATTTATTAATTATTAAGTAGTATATAGCTGTTTAAAGGTTTATGTATTTAGGCATTACGGGGTTTAAAAGTTTACAGATTTAACTTTGTATGCATTTAGTGGTTTACAAGTTTTATTTAAGAAAAAAATAAAAAAAAATTATTTTTAATATTTTTTGATATTTTTAAAGGTTATAACCTTTGAAAATATAATAATTTTTAAATTTTTTTCAAAAGTGAATAAATATGTATTTATAATAATCATAATAATTATATATCATATAAATTCAATATAAATAATTTTATTGATAGATATTCTAATAATTATCAAAAAATAAATTAAAAATCAATTATGAATTATATTAATACTACTTAAAATATAATATCAAAACCTAAAATGATTCGAAAGCAAAGCAAAATATATTACTTAATATTAATTATTTGTTTTTAAATTTTTATTCTTTTTATAAGCTTGTCTATTTTTTGATCAAAAATAATTTCATAAATTATATTTTAAACTCATAATTTATTTTATAATTAATATATATATATATATATATATATAACTAAATAATCAAAATGAATTTTTTAAATTATAATGAAAACATATAAAAATGAGATTTATTAATTATTATTTAGGGTCAACCCATTTAAACGATTATCTATATAGGGGTATCGGGATTTTGTAGTTTAGTGATTTAAGTGTTTAGGCATTTAGTGATTTATAGGTTTTATTTAAACAATGAGATAATAAAAAAAATATTTTTTTTGTTTTTTCACATGTTCAAAGGTTATAATCTTTGAAAATATAATAATTTTAAAATTTTTTTAAAAAGTGAATACAATATTTAGTCATTATAATTATTAAATCTATATATCATATAAATTAAATATAAATATTTTTATTGATAAATATTTTAATAATGATCAAAAAATAAAATAATAATCTATTATTAAAATAAATATAATAAATCACGAAAATAAATAACAAAAATAAAAATGCGAAAAAATTTAAAACAAAAAATTATTATATAATAATATAATTTACTTTGCATCTGAATCATTATTGATTTTGTAAATAAATTTAATTGATATATATCTTAATTATTATATGTAAATAAATTTAAATATAATGATTATTATAACTAAATATTGAATTCACTTTTGAAAAAACTTTTAAAATTATTATATTTTCAAAGATTATAACCTTTGAAAATGTGAAAAAATAAAAAAAAATATTTTTTTTTGATATTTCATTGTTTAAATAAAACCTATAAATCACTAAATGCCTAAACAATTAGTTTTGATAATATTAATAATTATATATCATATAAATTCAATATAAACAAATATATTCATATATATTATATTAATGATCAAAAATAAATTAATAAACTATTATAAATAAGATAGATATTATTTAAAATATATATGCAAAACCTAAATTTATTCAAACTCAAAGTAAAATAAATTACTAAATAATAATATTTTTGATGATTTGCTTCTTTTTATAAGTTTAGATTTTTTGTTCTTAAAAGTTTATAATTTAAATTATATTTGTCTTCCACATAATATTTTGTAATTTATAATTCTATAAAAATAAACTATAAAATAATTAAAATAAATATTTAAAATTATAAATAATACAAATAAAAGTGAGATTTATTATTTAATATTCAGGATATATAGTTTTTATGGTTTAGGTATTTAGATGTTTTGGGGTTTTGTGATTTAAGTGTTTATGCCTTTACTGATTTATAGTTTTTATCTAAAGAATGAAAAAACAAAAAATTTAATTTATTGTTTTTTTTTTAATTTTTGAAGGTTATAAATTTTGAAAATATAATAATTTTTAATTTTTTTAAAATGTGAATATAATATTTAGTTATATTAATCTTAATAATTATATATAATGTAAACTCAATATAAATAATTTTATTAATTGATATTATAATAATGATCAATAAATAATTAATAAATAATTATTAAAAAGAATGATATAAATTAAAATATAAATGCAAAATCTATTTTGATACAAAATCAAAATAAAATATTTTACTAAATAATAAATTTTTGTTTTTAAAATTGTGCCTATTTTTATAAGCTTATATTTTTTTTTGATGAAATATAAATTATTTAAATTATATCTGTCTTACTAATAATTTATTTTGTATTTAATATTTCTATAAAAATAAATTAAAAAATAATTAAAATAAAAAATTAAAATTATTCTTAATAAAAATTAAAATGAGATTTATGATTTATAATAATGTATACCAGTTTAATGGTTTTGAAATTTAAAATTTTCTGAAATGTGAATGCAATATTTAGTTATAATATTATTAATAATCATACATCATATAATTCTATATAAATAATTTTATTGATAGTTATTATAATAATGATCAAAAATTAAATTAAGAAACTTCTTTTATATATTAAAAAACTAAATTAAATAACAATTTTAGTTATAATATTGATATTCATTTAAAAAATATTTACAAAACCCAAATTCATTAAAAATTAAAGTAAATATATTACTGAATAATAATTTTTAATTTATAAATTTTGATTCTTTTATAAGCGTATATATATTTTTTGATTAAAATAAATTATTTAAATTATATTTGTCTTACTCATAATTTATTTTGTAATAAATATTTCTATAAATACAAACTAATAAATAATTAAATTAATATTTAAAATTATAATAAATAGAAAAAAAAATTAAATTTATTAATTATTATGTATTATCTAGTGGTTTAATGGTTTATGTATTTAGTTATTATGGGATTTAGAAGTATACTGATTTAATTGTGCATGCATTTAGTTGTTTATAGGTTTTATTCAAAAAATAAAATAACAAATAATTTATTTTTATTATTTTATGATATTTTCAAAGGTCATAACCTTTGAAAATATAATAATTTTAAATTTTTTTTATAAGCGAATTCTATATTTAGTTATAATAATCATTATATTTATATATCATATAAATTCAATATAAACAATTTTAGTGATTAATATACTAATAATGATCAAAAATTAATTATTAATCTATTATTAATAAGATAGATATCAATTAAAATATAATTACAAAACATAAAATGATTCATAAGCAAACCAAAATATATTACTATATAATAATTTTTTGTTTTTTAATTTTTTTTTATTTTAAAATGTTTATCTATATTTTTTGATTAAAAATAATTTACATAAATTATATTTGTCTAACTCATAATTTATTTTATAATTAATATTTATATAAAAATAAACAAATAAATAATTAAAATGAATATTTAAAATTATAATGAAAAAAAATGAGATTTATTATTTATTATTTATTATTAAGGGTATACCGGTTTAATTTAATTTATATCTATCTCACTAATAATTTATTTTGTAATTAATATTTCTATAAAAATAAACTGATAAAGAATTAAAATAAAAATTTAAAATTATATTGAAAAAAAATTAAAATGAGATTTATGATTTATTATTAATGTATACCAATTTAATAGTTTAAGTATTTAGAGGTTTTGTCATATAGGTGTTTAGCTATTCATGTTTTTATGCATTTAGTGGTTTATAGGTTTTATTTAAACAATAAAATAACAAAAAAAATTGTAATTTTTTCTCATTTTCTTAGGTTATAGCCTTTGAAAATATAATAATATTTAAAATTTTTTGAAATGTGAATACAATATTTCATTATAATAATTTTAATAATTATATATCATATAAATTCAATATAAACAATTTTATTGATAGATATTATAATAATGATCAAAAATTATATTAATAAACTATTAATAATAAGATAGATATTAATTAAAAAATATTTACAAAACCCAAATTGATTCAAAATTAAAGTAAAAAAATTATTGTAAAATAATTTTTAATTTTTAAATTTCTATTTCTTTTATAAGCGTATATATTTTTTTTATTAAAATTAAATTATTTAAATTATATTTGTCTCACTCATAATTTAATTTGTAATAAAAATTTATATAAAAATAAACTAATAAATAATTAAAATGAATATTTACAATTATAACGAAAAAAAATGAGATTTATTCTTTATTATTTAGGGTATACCAGTTTAATTTAAATTATATCTGTCTCACAAATAATTTATTTTGTAATTAATATTTCAATAAAAATAAACTGATAAATAATTAAAATAAACATTAAAAATTATACTGAATAAAAAATAAAATGAGATTTATGAATTATTATTAATGTATACCAGTTTAATATTTTAAGTATTTAGAGGTTTTGACATTCAGGACTTTAGCGATTTATGTTTTTATGCATTTAGTGGTTTAAATGTTTTGTTTAAATAATGAAATAAAAAAAAAATTATTTTTGATATTTTTTCACATTTTCAAAGGTTATAACCTTTGACAATATAATAATTTTAAAATTTTTTAAAAATTTGAATACAATATTTTGTAATAATAATCATTATAATTATATATAATATAAACTAATTATAAACAATTTTATTCATAGGTATGATATCGATTATCAAAAAATAAATTATTATGTTATTATTATTATGATGGATATAAATTAAAATATAATTGCAAAACCTAAAATTATTCAAAATCCAAGTAAAATTTATTACTAAATAATAATTTTTATTTTTTAGTTTTTGCTTCTTTTTATAAGCTTATATATTTTTTTGATGAAAAATAAATTATTTAAATTATATTTGTATCACTCTTAATTTATTTCATAATTAATATTTTAATAAATTATATAAATTTTATTTAAGGTTTACAAGTTTAAATGTTTAAGTATTTAGAGAATTTTGTGTTTAGGAATTTAGATGTTTAAGTGTTTAGGCATTTAGTGGTTTATAAGTTTTATTTAAACAATGATATAACAAAAAACATATTTATATATTTTTTTCTAAATTTTGAAATATAATAATTTTGAAATTTTTTTCAAAAGTAAATATAATATTTATTTATAATAATCTTCATAATTATAATTCATTTAAATTAAATATAAATAATTATATTGCTAGATATTATAATTATGATCAAAAAATATATTAATAAACTATAATTAATAAAATAGTTATTATTTAAAAAATATTTGCAAAATCTAAATTTATTCAAATCAAAGTAAAATATTTTACTAAATAAACTATTTAAATTATATTTGTATCACTCATAATTTATTTTGTAATTATTATTTTAATAAACTATTTAAATTATATTTAAGGTTTACGAGTTTAAAGGTTTAAGTATTTAGGGGCTTTTGTGTTTAGGAGTTTAGATGTTTAAGTGTTTAAGAATTTAGTGGTTTATAAGTTTTATTTAAACAATGATATAGCAAAAAATTTATTTTTATTCTTTTTTCTAATTTTTGAAGATTATATCCTTTGAAAATATAATAATTTTTAAATTTTTTTTCAAATGTAAATATAATATTTATTTATAATAATCTTCATAATTATAATTCATTTAAATTCAATATAAATAATTATATTGCTAGATATTATAATTATGATCAAAAAATAAATTAATAAACTATTATTAACAAAATAGTTATTATTTAAAAAATATTTGCAAAATCTAAATTTATTCAAATCAATGTAAAATATATTACTAAATTATAATTTTTTTAATGTTTTGCTTTTTTTATAAGTTTATATTTTTGTTAAAAAATAAATTATTTAAATTATACTTGTCGTACTCATAATTTATTTTGTAATTTATAATTCTATAATAATAAACTACTAAATAATTAAAATGAATATTTAAAATTATAATGAATACAAATAAAATTGAAATTTATTATTTATTATTCAGGATATAACGGTTTAATGGTTTAAGTATTTAGGTGTTTTTTTTGGTTTATGAGTTTAGTGATTTAATTGATTAGACCTTTAGTGATTTATAGTTTCTTTTAAAGAAGGAAAAAACAAAAAATTTAATTTTTTGATTTTTTTTAAATTTTGAAGGTTGTAACCTTGAAAATATAATAATTTTTAATTTTTTTTAAATGTGAATATAATATTTAGTTATAATAATCTTAATAATTATAAATAATGTAAACTCAATATAAATAATTTTATTGATAGATATTATAATAATGATCAATAAATAAATTAATAAACTTATATTTATAAGAATTATATATATTAAATTATAATTGTATTATTTAATAATAAGATATATTATTAAATAATAATTTTTTATTTTTAAAATTTTGCTTCTTTAATGAGCATTTTTTTGATGAAAATTAAATTATTTAAATTATATTTGTCGCACTAATAATTTATTTTGTAATTTATATTTCTATAAAAATAAACTAATAAATAATTAAAATGAATATTTAAAATTATAATGAATACTAACAAAACTGAGATTTATGATTTATTATTTAGACTATACTAATTTAATGTTTTAACTATTTATGGGCTTCGGGGTTTAGGAGATTAGTCATTTTAGTATTTAGTCATTTAGAGGTTTATAGGTTTTATATAAAAATTAAAATAACAAAAATTATATTTTTGTTATTTTTTCTCATTTTTGAAGGTTATAACCTTTGAAAATATAATAATTTTTAAATTTTTTTCGAAAAGTGAATACAATATGGAGTTATAATAATCATAATAAATATATATAATATAAATTCAATATAAACTATTTTATTGATATTTATTATAATAATGATCATAAAAAAGAAATAACCAATTATTAATAAGATAAATATTGTTTAAAATATATTTGCAAAACCTAAAATGACTCAATATCAATGTGAAATATTTTACTAAATATTAATTTTAAATTTTTAAATTTTTGTATCCATTTATAAGGATATATATTTTTTGATGAAAAATAAATTATTTAAATTATATTTGTCTCACTAATAATTTGTTTTATAATTTATATTTCTATAAAATTAAACTAATAAATAATTAAAATGTATATTTAAAATTATAATGAATACTAAAAAAATGAGATTTATGATTTATTATTTAGGGTATAATTATTTAATTGTTTATGTTTTTTGTGGTTTTGGGGTTAAGGTGTTTACTGATTTATATGTTTACATATTTTCTTGTTTATATGTTTTATATAATCAATGAAATAACAAAAAATTTATTTTTATGAATTTTCGTGATTTTCAATGGTTATAACCTTTAAATATATAATAATTTTTTAATAGTTCTAAAATATGAATACAATACTTAGTTTTAATAATCTTATTAATTATATTTGTTGTAGATTCAATATAAAAAAATGTATTAATATATATTATAATAATGATCAAAAAATAAATTAATAAACTATTATTAATAAGATAGATATTAATTAAAATATATTTGCGGAACCCAAAATAATTCAAAATCAAAGTAAATTATATTACTAAATAAAATTTTAAATTTTTGAAATTTTGTTTATTTTTATAAGCTTATTTTTTTTCATAAAAAAATAATTTATTTAAATTATATCTGTCTCACTTATTATTTATTTTTAATTAATATTTCTATAAAAATAAACTAAAAAATAATTAAAATGAATATTTAAAATTATAATGAATACAAATAAAAATGAGATTTATTATTTATTATTTAAGTTATATTGGTTTAAAGGTTTAAGTATTTAGGGGGTTTTGGGGTTTAAGAGTCTAGAGATTTAAATGTTAGGCATTTAATGGTTTATAAGTTTTATTTAAATAATAAAATAATAAAAAATTTTTTTTGTGATTTTTAATCAATTTTGAAGGCTATAACCTTTGAAAATATAATAATTTTTAAATTTTTTTCAAATGTAAATATAATATTTAGTTATAATAACTTAATAATTATAAGACATTTTAATTGAATATATGTAATTTTATTGTTCGATATTATAAAAATAATCAAATAATAAATTAATAAACTATTATTAATAAGATTGATCGCAATTAAAATTTAATTGCTAAACCTATATATAATGATTTAAAATCAAAATAAATATATTAGTAAATAATAATTTTTTGTTTTTAAATTTTTACTTCTTTATATAAGATTATTTTTTTTGATTAAAGATAATTATTAGAAATATATTTGTCTTACTCATTATTTATTTTATGATTGATATTTCTATAAAAATTAAACTATTAAATAATTAAAATGAATATTTAAAATTATAATGAATACAAATTAAAATGAGATTTATGATTTATTATATATGGTATACCAAGTTAATGGTTTGATTATTTAGAAGTTTTGTCATTTAGGAGTTTAGCAATTTGTGTTTTTAGGCATTTAGTGGTTTATAGGTTTTATTTATATAATAAAAATTTAAAATTCTATTTTTGATTTTTTCTGATTTTCAAAGGTTATAAACTTTGAAAATAAAATAATTTTTAAAATTTTTTGAAATGTGAATACCTTGTATAATTATATTAATCCTATAAATTATATATCATATAAATTCAATATAAATAATTTTAATGATAGATATTATAATAATGATCAAACATTAAATTAATAAACTATTATTAATAATATAAATATTAATTAAAATATATTTACATAACACAAAATGATTCAAAATCAAATCAAAATATATTACTAAATAATAATATTTAATTTTAAAATTTTTTCTTCTTTTTATAAGCTTATATTGTTTTTTATTAAAATAAATTATTTAAATAATATTTGTCTCGCTAGAAATTTATTTTGTTTTTAATTTTTCTAAAAAATTAAACTATAAATAATTAAAATGAATATTTAAAATTATAATAAATAGAAATACAAATGAGATTTATTATTATTAAGTAGTATATAGCTGTTAAAAGTTTTATGTATTTAGGGGTTTCGGGATTTATGAGCTTACTGATTTAAGTAAGTAAGCATTTAAAGATCTATAAGTTTTATTTAAAAAATGATATAACAAAAATTTTATTTTTTATTATTTGTTCTCATTTTTTAAGGTTATAACCTTTGAAAATATAATAATTTTTAAATTTTTTTCAAAAGTGAATTCAATATTTAGTTATAATAATCATTATATTTATATATCATATAAATTCGATATAAACTATTTTTTTGATAAATATTCTAATAATGATCAAAAAATAAATTAATTATCTATTATTAATGAGATAGATATCAATTATAATATAATTACAAAACCTAAAATGATTCAGAAGCAAATCAAAATATATTACTATATATTAATTTTTTGTTTTAATTTTTTTTTTCTTTTAAAAAGTTTATCTATATTATTTTTATGAAAAATAATTTATATAAATTATATTTGTGTAACTCAAAATTTATTTTATAATTAATATTTATATAAAAATAAACAAATAAATAATTAAATTTGAATATTTAAAATTAAAATGAAAAAAAAATGAGATTTATTCTTTATTATTTAGGATATACCTGTTTAATTTAAATTAGATCTGTCTCACTAATAATTTATTTTGTAATTAATATTTCTATAAAAATAAACTGATAAATAATTAAAATAATAATTAAAATTATAATGAATAATTAAAATAATCTATTTTGTTCCTCTCTCAATTCTTGAATGATTGCTAAAGCTCTAAACAAAATAATAGGAGCTTTTACTTTATCTCTATTATGTCTCATCATATTTGATGTTGAATCACTGGGCTATTTGGCTATTAAAGGTAATTTGACTAATTTACGCTAACAGACTAAACCAAAATTGTACCCCTATGTTTTGAAATATCTAGTTGTTGAGGATACTATTTATATTGATCATTGTAATTTCTTCTAAAATATCTCTCATGCACACACTCAAAGCAATTTTTTTAAAACATAGTCCACCTCTAAAAAAATAACAACCTCGTAGCCTATTAGAACAAACTAGCCCCAGTGTGGTTTGAGCAGGGCAAGAAGTATGGGCTCTCTTTCAATGAAGAATAAAAAAATTTATTTTATTGGCATGTCTAAGCCCTTATTTTATATCCTCATGAATATGAAAAGTACTATTTCTTTCTTTTTATATTAAATGAGTTATGTATACAAGCTCACAAGACCCAAAAAGGTGTAAATGAATCATATTCAAATGTATAGAAGGTTTTAATCATTGCTCAAAATATTAGTCTTGCATATTGACACTTGAGGTCACAAATCAAAGGAAAAAGCCATAATGATATCTCCAACCTAAGAATTTTAGCTATAGAAAGTTATAAAGAGTAGTAATCGAGCCTTAACTATTTCTAGGGTCATGACTTTTGCTCTTGAGGAATGTCCAAAGTTACAATCATTCCTAGTGCAATGACTTTGCAATATAAAGATAAAATGCACAAGCTATGGTCATATCCAATACTGTGACCCAGTATTATAGTGATTAAATATGTATTCATGATCATTCTTAGTGACATAACAATATGTTCAACAGAGAGACACAAGTTATGGCATATTCTCATCGATATGATTTTGTGTTTTAGAGACAAAATATACAATCATGACCATTGCTAATGCTACAATAATCTAAAGCTAGAAAGAAACTGAATCCATAACTCACCCCTTGAGTCATGACTTTGTGTTACATATACAAAAAGGTAAATCTGTGACATTCCTAAAAGTTGTGAATTTCAATTTAAATTTAACACTTAGTCATTTGATTATAAAAGTGCAAAACATGAGATTTAGGATTTAGGGTTTATGGGTTAGGGTTATAGTTTATGGTTTAAGGTTTAGGATTTAAAGTTTAGGGTTTATGGTTTTTTTTAGTTTTTTTTTTGGAAAATACACACATTATTTATCATTTAGGCACACAACTTACTAGAGACTAAAAAGCTGACTAATTTAGGCCAGCCCACCAAATCCTATGCACCTTAATGATTCTATGCATAAAATACATAAAAATACATAATGCCTAATAATTCCAAGCGTACGATTACAACTAAAATCACCTGGCATTCCCTGACTTCAGAGTTGGCATTGAGTCATTATTCGAACTATGTCCTTTCCATTTTGTCAAGCCTTTTGGAGGAACTTGAATGATGCACCATATTAAAACTATGCAAATATAAGATTGTGCATGTGTGTGAAATGCAGCATCAAGCTTTTTTTTTATGTCATTGCTATGCAATGGAATACATGTAAAACTAAACACCCATAAATCCACAAGTCCATATCTACGGCACTTTGTCAATTCATTCTCACCTCTGAATTCCACATTCATTTGCTCCAATGATAATCAAAAGAGTATCTCTTGGGTTAGAATGCTTACTCCTTGAGCTCCAAGAAGTGGTTGTATGTTGCACCAACAAAATATCAAAAAATATGCATGCATTGGTGTGCATGTGTGATGAGGTCCATATGATAGTCTAATTATCTACGTGTACAACCAAGCTAGAATAAAAGTAAAATTAAAAATCCTATAAAGATGGGTCTTCTGCTCCCGGAAGTGTAGCATCACCTAATGTGTATTTACAAAATGTATTAGTGGGCCCCACTTAGAGAGACTCATGGGTAAAGTTGCCCTCATTGCATGCTACATAGAGAACAGACAAGATTGTGTGTGTGAGTATGTCATGACCTGTTTCTACAAGTACATGGTGCATACAAAGTCCAAAATACTAATAAGACTACAAACATAAACTACAAGTTAGAATATTTCACTCCCGTGTAGCTGGTCTGGACTCCATTGCTTACTGGCCCTGCTTAGTGATGCTTCGGATTTTTCTGGCTCTCCAATTAATCATGGATTACCCGCTACTCCTGTAGGGCAGTGGTTGGGTGGCCCTCTATGCTGCCTGATATGGCTAGTGGGACCCACTCTTAGCTACTATCGGGTTTACTCCCGACCACTTTGCTCGCTCTCGTCAATTGTCTGAATGTTATCATCCCGGCTTGTTATTAGCGCCCTCTACAAGCTGGTGGCCCATACTTATGGCTGCTTCCTGGACTTGCTAGCCCCTCTAAATGCTACACCAAAATGGACAAGAATATGTGCACGTGTTTACTGTGGTCCGTCGCTATGTGTGTGTGGTGCAGCATTATCAGGGTTTAGGACTTTAGTAATTTAAGTATTTAGGTATTTTGTGGTTTATAGGTTTTATATAAAAAATTAATAACAAAAAATTAATTTTTATGATTTTTTCTCATTTTCAAGGTTATAACCATTGAAAATATTATAATTTTTAATTTTTTTTCAAATGTTAATACAATATTTAATTATAATAATTATAAAAATTAAATATAATGTAAATTCAATATAAATAATTTTATTGATCGATATTATAATACTGATCATAAAATAGATTAATAAACTATTATTAATAAGATAGATATTAATTAAAATATATTTGAAAAACCTAAAACGATTCAAAATCAATGTAAAATATATTATTAAATAATAATATTTTATTTTAAAATTTTTGATTCTTTTTATAAGCTTATAAATTTTTTTGATGAAGATAAATTATTTAAATTATATTTGTCTCATTCATAATTTGATTTTGCAATTAATATTTCTATAAAAATAAACTAATAAATAATTATATTGAATATTGAAATTATAATGAATACAAATAAAAATGAGATTTATGATTAATTATTTAGGGTATACTTGTTTAATTGTTTAAGTATTTAGGAGTTTAGGAGTTTAGTGATTCAAGTATTTAGGCATTTAGTAGTTTTTATGTTTTATTTAAATAATGAAATAACAAAAAAATTATTTTTCAAATTTTTATCAATTTTGAAGGTTATAACCTTTATAAATATAATAATTTTTAAATTTTTTTCAAATGTGAATACAATATTTAGTTATAATAAACTTTCTAATTATATATCATGTAAATTAAAAATAAACAATTTTATTGATATATATTAATAAACTAAATATAAATATAAATATAATAATGATCAAAAAATAAATTAATAAACTATTATTTATTGATAGATATTTATATATTATTTATAAATACTTAAACCTTTAAATATAGTTTAAATTTTTTAGTATTTAAGGGTTTTGGGTTTTAGGAGTTTAATGATTTAAGCATTTAGGCATTTAGTAGTTTATAGGTTTTATATAAACAATAAAATAACACACAATTTATTTTTGTGATTTTATTTCATTTTCAAAGATGATAACCTTAAAAAATATAATAATTTTTAAATTATTTTCAAATATAAATATAATATTTAGTTATAATAATGTTGATAAATTAGATATCATGTAAATTCAATATAAACAATTTTATTGATAAATATTCTAATAATGATCAAAAAATAAATTAATAATCTATTATTAATATGATAGATATCAATTAAAATATAATTACAATACCTAAAATGATTCAGAAGCAAACCAAAATATATTACTATATAATAATTTTTTGTTTTGTAAATTTTTTTCTTTTAAAAAGTTTATCTAAAATTTTTTGATGAAAAATAATTTATATAAATTATTTTTGCCTAGCTCAATTTATTTTGTAATTAATATTTATATATAAATAAACAAATAAATAATTAAAAAGAATATTTAAAATTATAATGAAAATAAATTAGATTTATTATTTAGGGATACTATTTATTTTAAATTAGATCTGTCTCACTAATAATTTATTTTGTAATTAATATTTCTATAAAAAACTGAAAATAATTAAAATATAAATTTAAAATTATACTTTATAAAAATTAAAATGAGATGTATGATTTTTTATTAATCTATACCAGTTTAAGAGAATAAGTATTTAGTTGTTTTGTCATTTAGGAGTTTAGCAATTTATGTTTTTAGTCTTTTAGTAGTTTATAGGTTTTATTTAAAAAATAAAATAACAAACCAATTTTTATAATTTGTTATCATTTTCATATGTTAAAATAATATTTACAATTTTTTGAAATGTGAATACAATATTTAGTTATAATAATATTAATATTTATATATCATATAAATTCATTATAAAAAATTTTATTGATGGATAATATAATAATGATCAAAAATTAAATTAATAAACTATTAATAAAAAGATAGATATTAATTAAAAAATATTTACAAAACCCAAATTGATTGAAAATTAAAGTATAATATATTATTGGATTATAATTTTTTATTTTTAAATTTTTACTTCTTTTATAAGCGTATATATATTTTAAATTATATTTGTCGCACTGATAATTTATTTTGTAATAAATATTTTTATTAAAATAAACTAATAAATAATTAAAATGAATATTTAAAATTATAATAAATAAATTTAAAAATTAGATTTATTAATTATTAAGTAGTATATAAAAGTTTAAAGGTTTATGTATTTTGGCATTACGGGGTTTAGGAGCTTACTGATTTAAATTTGTATGCATTTAGTGGTTTATAAGTGTTATTTTAAAAAAAATATCAAAAAAATTTTTTTTTTATTTTTTGATATTTTAAAAGGTTATAACCTTTGAAAATATAATAATTTTTAAATTTTTTTCAAAAGTGAATACTATATTTAGTTATAATAATCATTATATTTATATATCATATAAATTCAATATAAATAATTTTATTGATAAATATTCTAATAATGATCAAAGAATAAATTAATAATCTATTATTAATAATATAGGTATCAATTTAAATATAATTACAAAACCTAAAATGATTCAGAAACAAACAAAATATATTATTATATAAAAATTTTTTGTTTTGAATTTTTTTTCTTTTAAAAAGTTTAACTATATTTTTTTTATGAAAAATAATTATATAAATTAGATTTGTCTAACTCAATTTATTTTGTAATTAATAATTATATAAAAATAAACGAATAAATAATTAAAATAAATATTTTAAATTATAATGAAAAAAATAATATTGAGATTTATTATTTATTATTTAGGGTATACCTGTTTAAAATAATAATCTATTTAGGGTTTTCAAGATTTCGGAATTATTGATTTAAGTATTTATGCATTTAGTGGTTTATAGGATTTATTTAAACAACGAAATGACAAAAAAAATTATTTTTGTTATTTTTTCACATTTTCAAAGGTTATGACATTTGAAAATATAATATTTTTAAATTTTTTTTAAAATGTTAATAAAATATTTAGTAATATTAATGATTATAATTATATATAATATAAACTAATTATAAATAATTTTATTGATAGATATGATATCAATTATAAAAAAATAAATTAATAAACTATTATTAATATGATAGATATAAAATTAAAGTATAATTACAAAACCTAAATGATTCAAAATCAAAGTAAAATTTCTAACCAAAAATAATTTTTTGTTTTTAAATTTTTACTTCTTTTGCTGTATATGTAATTTATTATTTGATAATCGGTTTGTATAACCAAATATTTTTTCTTTTTTAATATTTAATGTAAGTGCAGAATGGCAATATTAAGTGGCCGGGGATGCAGTAGTAGCATAATAATGGAGGTCTCACTGACCGGACAGTGGGCCAAAATTGTAGTAGAGCCTGACCCGTCTCATGATCCGACCCACTCAGGTTAAATGAACCGAGAGAAATTTTAATATAAAATGTTTAGTAATTTTATTTTCGGGTGGCTGTTTTTGGACACGTGAACTGTTAATCATCTCTCTCTCTTCTCTCTGTGCAATTTATCACGACTATTCTATGTGTTACATACTATAAGATATTTATGTTGCTTTAATCTTTAATGCATAAGCATTTTCTTGTGGATTTAGTTAGTCATACTGAGCGATAGCAAACCACGTTATTTTTGGTGTTTATTTCTCATTTTTTGATTTTATCATCGAGGGTTGCTGAATTGGGATATATATATTGCTTGTTTTCTCTTGTTTCTGTGTTTCTGTATCTCAATTTCACTACTGTGGAAGCAGAATTGCCCAACAATTATATATTGTATACCTGTTTAATGGATCGATTATTTAGGAGTTTTGTCGTTTAGGAGTTTAGCAATTTATGTTTGTAGGCATTTAGTGGTATATAGGTTTTATTTATATAATAAAAATAAAAGATTTTTTTTTGATTTTTTTTTGATTTTCAAATGTTATAACATTTGAAAATAAAATAATTTTTAAAATCTTTTGAAATGTGAATACCATGTATAATTATATTAATCATTTTAATTATAAATGATATAAATTCAATATAAATAATTTTAATGATAGATATTATAATAATGATCAAAAATTAAATTAATAAACTATTATTAATAATATAAATATTAATTAAAATATTTTTACATAACACAAAATGATTTAAAATCAATTAAAAATATATTACTAAATAATAATATTTAATTTTTAAATTTTTCCATCTTTTTAAAAGCTTATATTTTTTTATGATTAAAAATAAATTATATAAATAATATCTGTCTCACTTGAAATTTATTTTGTAATAATTTTTCTAAAAAATTAAACTATAAATAATTAAAATGAATATTTAAAATTATAATAAATAGAAATAAAAATGAGATTTATTATTTTTTAAGTAGTATATAGATGTTAAAATCTTTATGTATTTAGGGTTTCGGGGTTTATGAGCTTACTAATTTAAGTAAGTAAGCATTTAATGGTCTATAGGTTTTATTTAAATAATAAAATAACTAAAGATTTATTTTTATTATTTTTTCTCATTTTTAAGATTATAAACTTTGACAATATAATAATTTTTAAATTTTTTTCAAAAGTGAATACAATATTTATTTATAATAATCATAAAAATTATATATCTTATAAATTCAATATAAACAATTTTATTGATAGATATTCTAATAATTATCAAAAAATAAATTAAAAATCTATTAAGAATAAGATTGATATTAATTAAAATATAATATCAAAACCTAAAATGATTCTAAAGAAAAGCAAAATATATTACTTAATAATAATTATTGGTTTTAAATTTTTATTCTTTTTATAAGCTTATCTATTTTTTGATGAAAAATAATTTTTATAAATTACATTTTTAACTCATAATTTATTTTATAATTATATATATATATATATATATATATATATTACTTAACAATAAAAATGAATATTTTAAATTATAATGAAAACAAATAAAAATTAGATTTATTAATTATTATTTAGGGTATACTGGTTTAAAGGATTATCTATATAAGGGGTATCGGGATTTTGTAGTTTAGTGATTTAAGTGTTTAGGCATTTAGTGATTTATAGGTTTTATTTAAACAATGTAATAACAAAAAATATATATTTTTTTTATTTTTTCACATGTTCAAATGTTATAATCTTTGAAAATATAAAAATTTTAAAACTTTTATCAAAAGTGAATACAATATTTAGTTATAATACTTAATTAAATTTATATATCATATAAATTCAATATAAACATTTTAACTGATAAATACTCTAATAATGATCAAAAAATAAATTAATAATTTATTATTAATAAGTTAGATATCAATTAAAATATAATTACAAAACCTAAAATGATTCAGAAACAAAGCAAAATATATTACTATATAATATTTTTTTGTTTTTAATTTTTTTTCTTTTATTAAGTTTATCTATATTTTTATGTTGAAAAATAATTTATATAAATTATATTTGTATAACTTATAATTTATTTTGTATTTAATATTTATATAAAAATAAACAAATAAATAATTAAAATGAATATTTAAAATTTTAATGAAAAAAATAAAAATGAGATTTATTATTTATTATTTAGGATATACATGTTTAAAAAATTTATCTATTTAGGGTTTTCGAGATTTAGAAGTTATTGATTTAAATATTTAGGCATTTAATGGTTTATAGGTTTTTTTCAAACAATTAAATAACAAAAAAATTATTTTTGATATTTTTTCAAATTTTCAAAGGTTATAACATTTGAAAATATAATAATTTTAAATTTTTTAAAAAATGTGAATACAATATTTAGTAATAATAAATATTATAACTATATATAATATAAACTAATTATAAACAATTTTATTGATAGATATTATATCAATTATCAAAAAATAAATTAATAAACTATTATTAATATTATAGATATAAATTAAAATATAATTATAAAACCTAAAATAATTCAGAATAAAATTAAAATTTATTACTAAATAATAATTTTTTTTTAGTTTTTGCATCATTTTATAAGCTTATATTTTTTTTTTTGTAAAATATATTATTTAAATTATATTCGTATCACTCAAAATTAATTTTGTAATTAATATTTCTATAAATTATTTAAATTATATTTAAGCTTTACGAGTTTTAAGGTTTAAGTATTTAGGGGCTTTGGGGTTTAGGAGTTTAGATTTTTATTTATTTAGGCATTTAATTGTTTATAACTTTTATTTAAACAATGATATAACAAAATATTTATTTTTGTTATTTTTTCTCATTTTTGTAGTTTATAAATTCGAAAATATAACAAATTTTTAAATTTTTTTTATATGTGAATACTATATTTAGTTGTGATAATATTAATAATTATATATCATGTAAATTCAAAATAAACAATTATATTGAAATATAAAATATTAATGATCAAAAAATAAATTAATAAACTATTATTAATAAAATTGATATTATTTTAAATATATTTGCAAAATGTAAATTTATTCAAAATCAAAGTAAAATATATGACAAAATAATACTTTCTTTGATGTTTTGCTTCTTTTTATAAGTTTATATTTTTTGTTATAAAAAGTAAATTATTTAATTTATATTTGTCTTCCTCATAATTTATTTTTAATTTATAATTCTATAAAAATAAACTAATAAATAATTAAAATGAATATTTAAAATTATAATGAATACAAATAAAATAGAGATTTATTATTTATTATTCAAGATATACTAGTATAAAGGTTTAAGTATTTAGGTGTTTTGGGGTTTAGTGATTTAAGTGTTTAGGCCTTTAGTGATTTTTAGTTTTTATTTAAAGAATGAAAAAATAAAAAATTTAATTTTTTGATTTTTTTTAATTTTTCAAGGTAATAACCTTTGAAATTATAATAATTTTTAATTTTCTTTAAATGTGAATATAATATTCAGTAATAATAATCTTAATAATTATTTATAATGTAAACTCAATATAAATAATTTTTTTAATGGATATTATAATAATGATCAATAAAAAATTAATAATCTATCATTAATAAGAATGATATAAATTAAAATATAATTGTAAAATCTAAAATGATTCAAAATAAAAATAAAATACATTACTAAATAATAAATTTTTGTTTTTTAAAGTTTGGTTCTTTTTATAAGGATATATTTTTTTTTGATGAAAAATAAATTTTTTAAATTAGATCAGTCTCACTAATAATTTATTTTGTTATTAATATTTCAATAAAAATAAACTGCTAAATAATTAAAATATAAATTTAAAAATATACTTAATAAAAATTAAATTGAGATTTATAATTTTTTATTAATGTAAACTTGTTTAATAGTTTAAGTATTTAAAGATTTCTTCATTTAGGATTTTAGCAATTTATGTTTTTAGGCATTTAGTGGTTTATAGGTTTTATTTAAACAATAAAATAACAAAAATAAAATTTGTAATTTTTTCTCATTTTCATAGGTTAAAACCTTTGAAAATATAATAATATTTAAAATTTTTTGAAATGTGAATATAATATTTAGTTAACATAATTTTAATAATTATATATCATAAAAATTCAATATAAACAAATGTATTGATAGATAATATAATAATGATCAAATTTAAATTAATAAAGTATTAATAAAAAGATTGATATTAATTAAAAAATATTTACAAACCCCAAATTGATTCAAAATTAAAGTAAAATATATTAATGGATAATAATTTTTAAATTTTAAATTTTTACTTCTTTTATATGCGTATATATATTATTTCATTAAAAATAAATTTTTTAAATTATATTTGTCGAACTCATAATTTATTTTGTAATATATATTTTTATTAAAATAAACTAATAAATAATTAAAATGAATATTTAAAATCATAATAAATAGAAATAAAAATTAGATTTATTAATTATTAAGTAGTATATCGCGGTTTAATGATTTTTATATTTAGGCATTATGATGTTTATGAATTTACTGATTTAACTGTGTATGCATTTAGTGGTTTATAGGTTTTATTAAAAAAATAAAAATAAATAAAAATTTATTTTTATTATTTTTTGATATTTTTAAAGGTTATAATTTTTGAAAATATAATAATTTTTATATATTTTTTAAATGTGAATACAATATTTAGTTAAATAATCATTATATTTATATATCATATAAATTCAATATAAACAATTTTATTAATAAATATTCTAATAATGATCAAAAAATAAATTAATAATCTATTATTAATAAGATAGATATCAATTAAAATATAATTACAAAACCTAAAATGATTCAGAAGAAAAACAAAATATATTACTATATAATAATTTTTTGTTTGAAATTTTTTTTCTTTTAAAAAGTTTATCAATAATTTTTTGATGAAAAATAATTTATATAAATTAAATTTGTCTAACTCAATTTATTTTGTAATTATTATTTATATATAAATAAATAAATAATTAAAATGAATATTTAAAATTATAATGAAAAAATTGAGATTTATTATTTATTATTTAGGGATACCGATTTAATTTAAGTTAGAACTATCTCACTAATAATTTATTTTGTAATTAATATTTCTATAAAATAAATTGATAAATAATTAAAATAAAAATTTAAAATTATACTTAATAAAAATTAAAATGAGATTTATGAATTATTATCAATGTATACCAGTTTAATATTTTAAGTATTTAGTGGTTTTATCATTTAGGACTTTAGTGATTTATGTTTTTAGGTATTTAGTGGTTTATAGGTTTTGTTTAAACAATGAAATAACAAAAAAAATTATTTTTGATATTTTTTCAAATTTTTAAAGGTTATAACCTTTGAAAATATAATAATTTCAAAATTTTTTAAAAATGTGAATACAATATTTAGTAATAATAATCATTATAATTATATATAATATAAACTAAAAATAAAGAATTTTATCTATATATATGATATCAATTAACAAAAAATAATTTAATATATTATTATTATTATGATGGATATAAATTAAAATATATTTACAAAACCTAAAATTTTTCAAAATCCAAGTAAAATTTATTACTAAATAATAATTTTTGTTTTTTAGTTTTTGCTTCATTTTATAATATTATATTTTTTTTTGATGAAAAATAAATTATTTAAATTATATTTGTATCGCTCATAATTTATTTTGTTATTAATATTTTAATAAATTATTTAAATTTTATTTACAGTTTATGATTTAAAAATTTAAATATTTAGGGGCTTTTGTCTTTAAAAGTTTAGAGGTTTAAGTGTTTAGGCATTTAGTTGTTTATAAGTTTTATTTAAACAATGATATAACAAAAAATTTATTTTTATTATTTTATTAATTTTTGAAGGTTATAACCTTAGAAAATATATTAATTTTTCAATTTTTTTTAAATGTAAATATAATATTTAGTTATAATAATCTTAATAATTATAAGTAATTTAAATTCAATATAAATAATTAAATTGCTAGATATCATAATAATGATCAAAAAAAATTTAATAAACTATTATTAATAAGATAGATATTATTTAAAATTTATTTGCAAAATCTAAATGTATTCAAAATCAAATTAAAATATATTAATTAATAATAATTTTTTTAATATTTTGCTTTTTTTATAACTTTATATTTTTGTTATTATAAATAAATTATTTAAATTAATTTGTCGTACTCATAATTTATTCTATAATTTATAATTATATAATAATAAACTAATAAATAATTAAAATAATTATTTAAAATTATAATGAATACAAATAAAATTGAGATTTATTATTTATTATTCAGGATATACCAGTTTAATGGTTTAAGTATTAAGGTGTTTTTGTGGTTAGGAGTTTAGTGATTTAAGTGTTAAGACCTTTAGTGATTTATTGTTATTATCTAAAGAATAAAAAAACAAAAAATTTAATTTTTGGATTTTTTTTTTAATTTTTGAAGGTAGTAACCTTTGAAAATATAATAATTTTTATTTTTTTTAAATGTGAATATAATATTTAGTTATAATAATATTAATAATTATATATAATGTAAACTAAATATAAATAATTTTATTAATAGATATTATAAAATGATCAATAAATAAATTAATAAACTAGTATTAATAAGAATGATATAAATTAAAATATAATTGTAGAATCTAAAATGATTCAAAATCAAAATAAGATATACTACTAAATAATAATTTTTTATTTTAAAAATTTTGCCTCATTCTATAAGCATATATATTTTTTTTATGAAAAATAAATTATTTAAAATATATCTATCTCACTAATAATTTATTTTTTATTTAATATTTCTATAAAAATAAATTGATAAATAATTAAATAAATATTTAAAATTATATTGAATACTAATAAAAAAGAGATATATGATTTATTATTTAGGGTATACCTATTTAATTGTTTAAGTTTTTTGTCATTTTGGAGTTAAGAGTTTATTGATTTATATGTTTGCACATATAGGTGTTTATAGGTTTTATTTAATCAATGAAATAACAAAAAATTTATTTTTATGAATCTTAGTGATTTTCAAAGGTTATAACCTTTGAAAATATAATAATTTTTAATCTTTCTAAAATATGAATACAATACTTAGTTATAATAATCTTAATAATTATATTTGATGTAAATTTAATATAAAAAATATTATTAATATATATTATTATAATGAATAAAAAATAAATTAATAAACTATTATTAATAAGAAAGATATTAATTAAAATATATTTGCAGAACCCAAAATAATTCAAAATCAAAGTAAATTATATTACTAAATAAAATTATAAAATTTTGAAATTTTGATTATTTTTATAAGCTTATATTTTTTCATAAAAAATAATATATTTAAATTATATGTCTCACTCATTATTTATTTTGTAATTAATATTTCTATAAAAACAAACTAAAATATAATTAAATTGAATCTTTAAAATTATAATGAAAACAAATAAAAATGAAATTTATTATTTATTATTTAGGTTATATAGGTTTAATTGTTTAAAT
Source organism: Sapria himalayana (assembly GCA_029783825.1). Taxonomy (NCBI): domain Eukaryota; kingdom Viridiplantae; phylum Streptophyta; class Magnoliopsida; order Malpighiales; family Rafflesiaceae; genus Sapria; species Sapria himalayana. The sequence continues at coordinate 848 of JAREIK010002318.1, read as the reverse complement.
ATTTAGGGGGTTATGGGGTTAAAAAGTCTAGATATTTAAATGATTAGGCATTTAGTGGTTTATAAGTTTTATTTACATAATAAAATAATAAAAAAATTATTTTTGTGATTTTTTATCATTTTTGAAGTTTAATACCTTTGAAAATATAATAATTTCTAAATTTTTTTTAAAAGTAAATATAATATCTAGTTATAATAATCTTAATAATTATAAGACATTTAAATTCAATATAATTAATTTTATTATTAGATATTATAAAAGTGATCAAATAATAAATTAATAAACTATTCTTTATAATATTGATAGCAATTAAAATATAATTGTAAAACCTATATATAATGATTCAAAATCAAAGTAAATATATTAGTAAATAATAATTTTTGTTTTAATGTTTTCTTCTTTTTATATGCTTATATTTTTTTTTGATTAAAAATAAATTATTAAATTATTGTTGTCTCGCTCATTATTTATTTTGTAATTAATATTTCTATAAAAATAAACTAATAAATAATTAAAATGAATATTTAAAATTTAATGAATACAAATTAAAATGAGATTTTTGATTATTCTCTATGGGTATCCGGTTTAATGTTTGATTATTAGGAGTTTTAGTTGTCTTAGGAGTAAGCAATTATGTTTTTATGCATTTAGTGGTTTATAGGTTACTTATATAATAAAAATTTAAATTTCTTTTTTTGATTTTTTTGATTTTCAAAGGATATAATTTTAGAAAATAAATAATTTTTAAAATTTTTTGAAATGTGAATATAATGTATAATTATATTAATATTACTAATTATATATCATATAAATTCAATATAAATAATTTAATGATTGATATATAATGA
>JAREIK010002317.1:162191-303400 GCA_029783825.1 Sapria himalayana | reverse complement strand
ATTCATATGGATAACAATGTGGTACCATATCTGCAAGAAATTTAAACCACTAAATAAAATCAAAAAAAAAAATTAAAAAATTAAAAAAAACTATTTTTAAATATATTACAATAGAAAAAATGTACATATATACTAGCATTTCACTCATACATATATTACTGTAGTATTCGTACATATAAATTATAGTATTATCCATACATATATATCGAGTATATTTATACTCAGTATATATGTACATAAAATACTGTAGAATTATATGTACGTATATACTAAATATACGTACATATATACCATATTTGTTGCCGTTCCTGCTGCTCATGCTGTTGCTGCCGCCGCCCCTGACACTACTGCTGCTACCCCTATGGCTGCTGCCACCTCTGCCAGTGCTATCGCCACTGCATCCACTACCGCCCCAGCGCTGCTGCCACTGTCGCTGCCGGTGCCAATGCCACTACTACACAGCCATTACCATCGCAGCCACTACTGCCATTGTCGCTACCCTGCCAATGCCACTACTACAGCCCCCATTGCCTCCACTGCCAGTGCTGTCACTACATGCCACTGTTACCACTGCCAGAATATTTTTCCTATAATGGAAAAAATATTCAGAAGGCTACTAAACCATTTTCTAATTGTCATGCTGCAAATGGATGATTGACCCAATTTTGATCAAAGAAAGTTACATGCAATATAAAATGACATAATAATAACATTTTCCCCCATAAGTCATAAGAAAAAGGAATGATTGACATGCTCATTTTAGTTCATTGCCAGTGGAGCTTATTGCAATCAAGGAGCACCAACTTGATCAGAGAAGAGCCGTAACTCTGATTTAGTTTTCAAGTTGAAACTAGTAGATGATCCATTTTCACAATCAAACAACCGATCTTGTTACACATCAGCATGGTGCACATCAATTGCTCTCAATTGTTTTTTCTTACAAGAAAAAAAAAGGTAACACTGAAGCTTAAGATTGAATCAATGAACATATACATAAACTTTTCAAGTTATTTAATGTGTGGAAGAATAGATCCTCCAGCTATCTACTATGGCCTTAGGATAGTTTTTGATCTGGATAATTCTGTTTGTGTAGAAGCCATTTCCATATTGAACCAGACATCTACGTTGAGCTAGCTTTGTGCACAAATAGAGCAAACGACTAAAATGGACTCATCTTACGGTTATATCTAGTCTTTAGTCCTCAAACAATTGTTACAATTAGTAATAGTCAATTCGAAAACATTTTTCTTCAAAATTCTGGTTATTCATGGTTGTAGTATGTAATTCAATTGTATCTTTATACATACAACACCCACTTCAATCGTCCAGTATTTTCTTGGAGATGGTGTTTGTGCATATGAATATGCATTAAAGAGGGACTATTAGGTTGAGAAAAAAAATGTTTTTTTTTTCAGGAGTAAGCATTAAAGTCTTCTAGAATGCGACTGATTGCTTTGTAAAGGCTGATGGTTCTAGACTTCACTCCCTCCAAGTTGAGTTGCTACATTATTGCCTGTTTGAGCTTCTCTGTGGCAGAAACTTGCTAGAGGGTTTGCTGCTGCTGCTCTGGCAAGCCAACTTCCAATGTGTGAGTTTTTGTGCTTGTTATAAAATGAATGTAAATGTAAAGCATGTACTGTTTATGTTCAATCATGATATAATTTTGATTAAGGAAACACTGTAAAAAACCATTTGTTTGTAAAGAAGCATTTAATGATTTAGCGCAGAAGTTCCAGAGATAATCTTAAACAGTTCTATCATGATTGAAGCTTGATGAGTCATGTGGCCAAAAACCTAGTTGGTCGATACCGGTTCAGAAGAATGAATTGAGAGAGTGAGTGAGAGAGGAGAGAGAGAGAGATAGACCTGTATAAATGAGAGCGAGGCGGCCAAGTAATTCCCTGGCATTTTTTGCTAAAACTATCTATGGCTACCATCCTGGCTTCTTGTTCACGGCAGGCATTCTCAAGCACTACGTTGATGGTTGAACAAGACATGGAATGAAAAAAAAACATAATAATAATTTTTTTTGTGGGAGAGGAATATTACGGCAAAATTGCTTTATTTGGGAGAGCGAGGTTGCTTACATAGGATAACTAAAACTTGGTCAGATTTTGAAGCGTTTCGCCTATTGTTTCTCCTCCTTCAATCTCGTAAGAATCTAACTCGCCCATCTTCCCACCATATTGGTTGATTCGCATTCTTCTCCACCACCTGTCACGTACACAAATTCGACAACAAAATCTAGAAGGGACACATACAATCAATATGAATAATGAGGGAATAGAAAAACAAGCCTGCATATTGTAACAGTAATGGTGAATAAAGTATAAGCAATCAAATTCAAGCAAATTGAGTTCCTCCAATCCACTTTTGAATTTTCACTAGCTAAATTATCCAACTGAAAAAAAAATAAATGGAGAGATCAACAACATACACAACATTAAATATAAAAAAATATTTCAATAACAAAAAGATAATTCAAGTATGTTATGATCAAATTAAATAGGATAATTACACTTACACAAATTACAATCAAATAATCACATGTCAAATAATCACCAATATTACATTTTAAAAGAGTATCCTACAACCAGTAGCTTGGGCCTCCTGTAAGATAGAACAGCATGATCGGGCAGAGAGATGAAAAGCGCTATCACACTGAGTAAAGAAATCTCATCGAGGCTGTTATGTTATAATTATATCACATCACTTTTATTAAAACACATTTCTAATATAATCAAGCAAAAATACAGTCATACAATACAATCAATCATAAAATCACACCAGCCCACATCAATTCCTTGTGCATTTTTTCTCTACTTTCTATGATCCTTAACCAAGCTTATATGCACTGATGGACATGTATAACTATGTTAAAATATCAACTCGCCACATGTTTAATGCAAGTGTAAAGCAATTCAAACATTTTAATAATAATAAAGAGTGGATTCGCAAATGCACAAGGGATTTGAATATATAACCTTCCATCACTTATGATCGGTACTTGTAATGAGTTTTAGAGAGTGGATTTGTAATTGCAACTCATGAGAGTTAATGTCTTTCTTGCCAAGATAGTGCTGATTTGAAACTAAAGCAACAATCATAGAATAGAAAAATGCCATTAAACGAATTCTGACTAAAACCAATGTCGCATTTAAGAGATGATTTCTTAAACCGCACATTGGCCTTTGAGTAACTCTGAATATCTGATCAATGTGCCATGTAATCGGAAGAATTCAAAAACTCAAACCATAGCAAAACAAGATGATTCCATCAATTGAATAGACACAACAAATGATACACAAACCGATTATCAACTTAAAAAATATTATGATTCTTATTAACTTGATGATACACAAGTATTACATAGGCAATTGATTAGTTTTTTTAATGATACAAATGTAGCAATTCAGAAACAAGTAAATTCTTAAAAAAAAAGGGTTCATAGTTCATACTTGTTGGTGCACATTACTTGGTCCCAAGAACAACATAGTTTGATCAATTGGTCTTCTGAATTCATAAAGTTTTGCACAAATATTGCCAAAAGTATTCAAGTCCTCCTACATTTTTAGTATCGATTTGAATTTAGCAACAAGTTCCTGCATAGTAAGGGGTTCGTTTTGAAGCAAAACACTAGGAAGGGATGCAATAAAAAGCCAAAAAAATAGTTTCACCTGTATCAATTGATCCACTCCAGCATTCAAAGTATCCGAAGTTGCTTCCTTGTGAAGAGTTTGAAGTGTATAAAGTAGGTGAGAATTGATATCATTAGAAAGATGTTGTTGAATGAAGAGATTAATAATTGAAGGGGGATATGATTTGATGATATTAAAACAAAGTAGGATTAATAATCTTATTTTAGATTTAAAAATTTTATGAATTAGTATGGAATATACTTAGACATAAAGATTTAAAACGATTATTTTACAAATTTATCAGAAAATCTTTATAAATGAGAGATTTCTTAAGAGTTTATAGTAATTTACAAGTAACTACCAATTATAATTGATATATTTTACCATCCAATTTCAAATTCTTGTGGAATTCAAATAATGGATTACTATGTTCTTCCATTTGGTCTTCAACTTCATTACTTATTCAAATGTTAAATTACATATACTTTTCTATCTAATAAGATATCATGAATTTATGCAATGTCAAAAATTTGTCCAAACTCTAAGAATAGTAAGTTTCGAATTCAAGATTTATCATGCACGATCTCTTCAATCTTTTGAGGTGAGACTGTCAAGATAATATACTAGTACAATTTATTTTTTTATCTAACCTTCATATTTTAAATGCTTCCAAATATTAAGATACGATAAGATATATATGGAGATCACATTCATACCCAAGTACATAAGACTCTTTCTTTGACAAGATATATAAAAAGAAATAAATCTCTCAACAAATTTACCCAATAACTTTGTAGAGACTATGTTTGAAGAGACTATGTAATACACAAAATTTTCAAGTGATCAATCATCTTAATATATTATTCTCTCATAAAAAATTTTAACTTCAGAGTTATTATGAAAACCAATATTTGTATTTAAACTGTCTCATGATCAATACTTACGAGGCAACCTCTTTGAGGTAAGATGTTATACTTAAAATTATATGAATTAACAAAAAATAACTCAAAAAATAATAAAATATGTACAATGAGTATATAAAATCTCAACTTTGATTGTGTCTGCTCACATGTTGATAGATCATATATAAAGTATACAAAAACAAAAACACAAATAAAATGCAGCATCCTCAAATTGATGAACAAATATTTATGATATCAATTTTAAAAAAAAATAAATTTAAATTTATTCAAGTCTTTCGTGAAGATATTCACTTGTTATTTTATTATATAAACATAAAATATACACATAATATCATTTTAGATCTTTTATTTTGGAAAAAAAATAATTCATTTTCTATATATTTTATTTACTAGTGAAATATCAAAATAAATATTATATATCATTATCATGAAAGTTTCTTAATAATATTATTTATCATTATACACGTGAGATTAATCACCTGATAAATTCTTAATAAAATTATTTATCAAAATAAATAACAAAATATAATATCCACTACAAATTGATGAACAAATACTCACGATATCAAATTTTTTAAAAAAATGTTGAGATTTATTCAATACTTTCATGAAAATATTTACTAGTTAATTTATTATATAAACATAAATTATACACATAATATAATCTTAAATCTTATTTTTTTTGAAAAAAAATAATTCATTTTATATACTTATTTGCTCTTGAAACATCAAAATTAATATTATATATCATTATCTAATTATTATAATAAAAAATAAAAAGAGAAAAAAATAATATTAAATCTCTTCAAATAAATAATTAATCTAAAATATCTCACTTATGATCATTATCATCAGATTTAATTATGTATCTATATCAAATCTCAAAATAAATATTTATTTATTATTTTGAAAATATATTAAATCCCAACTTAAATATGAATGCTCAAATAATTGTCAAAGCATTGACCCTAAACGATATCTAGGGCCGAAAAATTTCATCTCATCCTTCGGTATATGATAAGCTGTATCTATCTAAATTTATAAAATAAATCTAAATAATTATTAATTATGTTTATTATAATAATTATATATATATATTAAAATAATCATATAATTAATATCACATATGATTTTCTAATATGTGAGAGTTAGCTAAATAAATCAAATCAAACATAAATCTAATATAAGTCAAAGGATCAACTCAAAGTACATATATCAACTACATATCTTATCTATGACAATATAATCTCTCATTAAGATAATCTATATTTATCTGTGAATCTAAAAAATATAAAAATTCAAATTAATATAAGATACCATTTAAATTACACTTATATGATAGTAATGTATTTGATATATTGTACCAGTCTTCCTTTTTATTTATCATTTTGATTTATTTTGTGATCTTTCGTACAACTCCATACTTCAAACTTTTATAATTAATATTTGCAACATGAAGATTTTTTTCAAACTTTTAAAATAATTATGCATTCTAGAAGACATGTGCTCGTATAAATCTGATGTGCCAGAAAATTTTGAATCCTTGGCACATTTATCATTACTCTATAAATTGCAAAGATCATTTATTAAAAAATTTAAAAATGTATCCCTTGAGCACACAATATTTGCTAGAATATACACATAAAGCACATGGATGACATTTTTATGTGTGTGTATTTTAGGACAATATAAAACAAGCATTCAGACCTCAGCCATGAGTTTCTCTTCTAGACTCAGATCGGAAATTCTTGGTGATGCGTTAAATTCTTTTTATGAGTTATATTTTAGGACAATATACACCAACTGATCATCTATTATGCCATTGCTTGTCAAATTCTTTTTATAAATTATATTTGCTACTGGTGATCGCTTCAGCTATTGGATAAAAGAACAAGTTACTATTGATAATTGCAAACTAGTAAAGAAAGTGAATTAATGGCCTTTTATAATTAAGTAGAAGTTGATAAAACAACTAGCTGCCATAGTCATAGGTCCCATATAACAAATTATGTTTAGGTGTTTCAGTTCAAAAAAACAAAGTTGCTGCAATTTTCCATTAACAGCTACATTGTTCCAGACACGAAAGCTTAAATATTATAGAGCAACAAGATCCTTTTTGTTGAAATACATGCAAAACCCATGCAAAAATCATATGATAACAAATGTACCTTTTTAGAGGCTTTAGATTGAGGAGCAGACAGTCTCTTGTGAGATCTTCTCTTACTGAATAGGCTTACAAGGTATTCCTCATCTTCAGCATCAGCATTGTGGTAACTATCATCACTTCTATCATCATTTTCATAATTTGATTATGATACAGTGGATTTATGGAAGACCAGTGTCGATTGCACCAGCCTCCAGCTGGCTCTCCTTGGCCCGGGTTGCTGTACCACTCTAAAAGTAGCCGCCATCATCACTAGCCCATCGCCTATCCATTAATATGCTTCGACTGGTGTTGGCACTCCGTCGATGGGGACTCAGCAGAAAGTTAAGGAGGGAAAACATGCAAAATTATGTCGACCTAGCAACATAAGTGATTTGTGTTAAAAATGAATATTGAACAAAATAATTTATGATTTAATTTTTTGATTTTATTAATTACACATAATCATCTATTCATGTATACTATACAAGTGGAGTAATTCAACTTTTTAAATACAAGATATTAATTAGATTAACCACCCAGAAGACTAATTCTTCAAATACTAGGTCCATATTTAACAAATAGCTATATATATATATATATATATATATAGTTATTTAGCATCCCCTCAAACTCATAATGCACCAATTATAAGCATTGATAGTTTGTCAACTAGAAAATGAGAATGAAAATTTGAACACAACTTAATAAAGAAATCTACAAGCTATAAGGAAGATAAAAAACAAAAAAAAACAAAGTGATGGTGTCATACTCGAGATGATAATGTGTAATGTGACAATCAATTTTAATGTACGCGATTCATTCATTAATGATTAATTTATGAATAATTTGAATAACACTCTTGTAATCACAATATATAATAATGGAGTGAGAAATCAATGCTCTCATATATGCAAATAACTAACATAACCACACATAATTTCTACGGTAGTAAATATCGTAGCATGATACTCTGCTTTAATTGAAGATAGAGAAATAGATAATTATTTCTTATTGAGAAAGCAAAAAATCTACTACATGAACAATATATACAATATCAAGATGAGTAATAGTAAGATATGTTAAGCTCCCAAAAATAGTATGACATAATATAGGATCAGACAAAGGCACATTCACTACAAGAAAAATCACATTTAGTTAGGGACAATTCCCTAGCTAAATCGATATTTTCTTGTAGTGTGAGATTTTTCACGTTTGAGATATGTATCATATAATAAATTTAATAGTATAAAACAACATAAAAAATAATCTCGCACATTAAAACATATACAAAATATATTAAAATATTAGAATATATAATAAAATATAAATGTTAATAGACTATGTAAGTTTATAGGCTTAAAAAGAAGAAATTTCAACTAGATATCAAGCATCATTGAAATCATACATATCTAATTATATAATTATGTGTTAATTATCATTATAAAATATCTAACTATGTTAAAAAAAATTAATTAAATAATAATCAATGACTCATACTTGACATGAGATTTAACTTTCTAAAATTTATAATAATCTTCTATAATATGATGAATATGAATTCATCTACAAATGTGCATACATTATACTTGGGTATATATGCAATATGAATAATATATTTAACAAATATAAACATTTTTGAAGACAATTAAAATAAAAAAAACATTTTAAATATTAATCTTTTATTTTATATCTTTAATACTTAATTTCTTATATAAATCATAGGATTAAGATCAAAAGAATAATAATATTATCAAATTTATATCAATTTTCATAAATTGACTATAAGAACTTTAAAATAAAATTTAAGAATAATTATATAATTTATTTAAATATTATAAAAATAAATATGATATAATTAGTGATTATTTAAGTATGGAGATCAATATCATATTTCAAGATTAATTTTTTCATTCAGTTAGCTAAAGACAAATGATAAACAAGTCATCGAAATAGGAATAAGTTATCAAGATATTTGAATATTAGTTACTATTTCATCTTATCTAATAATAACAAAAATAATTAATAAATTGAATAGGTAAAAATTATACAAATACACTTTTTTCTTGTTATCTTAGATGATATTTGAACATGATATACTAACTCCTCGGATATCTAGTATATCATCAAAGTTTTTTTATTATGAATATAATTTTAGATAGAAAGACCATGCTATAATCAAATATTATTGAATCTTTATCATGCTTAATTAATTAGGAGAAAGCATGAATGAATCTTTAAGATAAAATCTAAAAACATATACAAAAATAATGAAACCAAAACTTATAGATGTGATAATTAAAACCAAACCAAGTGATATTATAACACTAACTCTACCCTATCATATATTTTATTTTATAATCTTTTTATACAATTTTTTATAAGTATTTATATTTACATTTTTAGACTTGTATATAATTTTAATATACTTTTTTACATTGATAATCATATATAGTGTGTTTAAATTTTATAAATTATAAATTTTTTATAATATTATTTTTATTTTTTTTTTCTCAAATAAATATATATAGATATAAGAAGTAGCCAAGAGGTGAGAGAATAGATCCCAGTCAAAACAAGCCCAAGCTAGCATGAGTTAGCCACATGTTAATTTTTAACCAGAGCCAAAACCAATCTAACGAGTCCCATTCTACCCCAGGACAACGAGCCACGCCAGACACTTTTGTTTGTTGTCGGGCCAGCACGACATGTCCCATGCTAAAAAGCATGATGTGCTCGACACCACATTGCGGTCTAGTTGAGCCTCAAAAAAATAGATCATGTTGGTCTGGTTTGACCAATTTGCCTCATCTATTTTAGCTTACGACATTATTATTTTTTTGTTATGTTATGTTGATGAAAACTCACAACATATAGATTGTGTCAGTAGCATTTGTCTATTATATAAGAGTATTTTATATATGTATTTTTCATATTAAGTATCATTAATATTCTTCTTCTTTTTGATTTCTACATATTCAATAGTAGATCTCTATAATATTAAAAAAAATAATTCTTTTTTATTTTATAAAAATGTACCAATAAAAAACACTAAGATTATATAAATCAATAATAAAGATAAAATACAAAATATTATTAGAAGCAATTACTCTACAAAGTCTTCAAATCAATGAGTTGTGTAATTTAATCTATAATGATCTAATAATTAAAGTCATCTAAGATAAAATAATCAAGTCAAGTCATACCTACTCAAAACTATAGGCAAACAAAGCCAACTAAACCCACGTCCCTAAAATGGATCCCTGCATGGTAGTTATTGATTAGGTTTATCACCAAGAAAAGAAATAAATGGGTATGATAAGCATGATACAATTTTATTAAAAATAATTTTTCCCTACTACAATGGAGCAAGATCGGGTCAGGCCAAGCAACTAAGACTTAAAATATATGTATATGAACCATCTCAATGGCCTAGCATGATCTAGGTTGGTCAAAGTTTGAGTATAATTTTTTTGGATAGTAGGTCAGACAATAGTTTATATATTAAAGCAATTAGACTGTATGAAAATATATATATGACGTGAATAGCTTAATTAAGTTTTTTCCTTCATATTATTTTATACACATTTTTAATTAAGTTTATTTTCTATCATATTAAAGCATAGTAAGATTAATTGATTTCTTGTATTTTTTTGTATTAAAATATAATAATTCAAAAAGATATCAAATCAAAATTATAGTATCTCAACAACATTACTCTATCCGTGGTAAAAATTATTACAAATGATCAACTTAATATTAAGAGTGAACTTATCTTATGGTCATCTTTTTCTAAAATAATATAAATATTTGAAGTCAAGTCAATATATTTTTGAGAAATTTCTCGAATGATTGACCAAATAATGATGTTAATACTATCAGCTGATAAGTTTTCACTCTAAATCTTATATGATTACTCATTAGTAATTAGTTGTTATTACCAATTCAGATTGACTTCGATTAGCCTTTAATCAACTAATCAATGAAAACTTAACTATTTATTATCATAGTTATTAGTCATTGATAATCAAGAAGAGTTAATTGTCACATGCAGACAATTTATGATTTCATGTAACAAGTGATTGAGCATTTACTTCTTCATCCCTTTATAAGAAGACTTAAGTTGTAGCAACTTTCATATATCACTTTACTAGTTTTTAATTATTAGATTTAAGATTAAAAGATGAAGATAATAATCCTCCAATTGGAAAAAAAAGCATGAGCATCAAGAGAAAACATTAAATAGTCAATTTGACATTGTTTAATCATGAAAAGAAAAAAACAAACTAATAAAATTTGAGGTTCATATCCCGAGTTGTAATGAACTTTCTTAAACATATGTGTTGTTAATCATATTACCTAGCCTACTTAAAAACTATTATAGACTATATTCAGTAATAGCATAATGATTTTATAAATAAGACTCACCTTTTTTCTATGATTCAAGAGACTTTCCCATGATCTAAATATTTTAATGAATATCTATCTACTTTCACTACTAACAAGAGGATAAGTGAAGACTAATGACCCAACAATCATGTTATAGATATTAAATTTTTATTTTCTTTTCTTTTTAAGTCTGGACACTTCTATCTAACTATAGTCAACAACATTGTTGTCGTCTTAATAAAAGTATGATAGCATTGAGGTTTGTTCCTTCATACCTTTTCACATTTCTTATATTTTAAAATTTTTTGTCTTTTATTTGTGATTTATTTGGCTAAATAATGAAAATATAATTTAAGTTTTAGAATGTCTTGTAATCCATTCTTAGGAAGCCCACTAGGCATATCTTTAAGCAAAATATTGAAAAATATTAAAAAATCAGAAATATAGTGAAAAGAATATATTTCTCAATTATAAGATAGTATCAAAAATGTGATATGTTTTTTGAGATTTTTGTTTCCAAAAATTAAAAAAAAACAATGAGTATGCAATTGCCAAACAAAGATAATTATCACTGCTATTTTGTTCATGTAAGGTGACTACATAAAGCACAATGCATTAAGAGATGGAGTTGCAAAAAAATTTTTTGCAAAAGAACGTTGAGGAATTAAAGCTTGGTAACTATCATTGAAAAAATGAAAGCAAAGATTACCAAATTTCATGTGAGAATAGGATGAACCAGAAAACATCTAGCAATATGGAACAAAACAAGAGAACGACATATGTACGACCAAGGCTCTGATTGCTACTCTCAATGGCGACCAAAGCATACAATGAGATACTCAAATTTATAAGCAACACACCATTATACAACACTCCAAGTGATCCAAACAATGCACATCCAATCTGCACAATGGCGTGTGCCAGCATCAAGTTCCTACCAAATCAACGCTATTGAAAAAATGAAAAAGACAAAAAAAAAACCCGAATATATATGAGATGGATGGCAGACTTTAAGAGAAAATTTTTGATTTTATTAGCGACGGAAAATCCGTCGCTAAATCCATCACTAAATCAAGGATTTTATTAGCAAGGAATATTTCATCGCTAAATCTGTCACTAAATCAAGGATTTTATTAGCAAGGAATATTCTATCACTAGATCCATCGCTAAATCAATGATTTTATTAGCAAGGTATATTCCATCACTAAATTCATCGATAAATCAAAGATTTTATTAGCAAGGGATATTCTGTCACTATATCCATCACTAAATCAAAGATTTTATTAGCAAGAGATATTTTGTCGCTAAATCCGTCGCTAAATCAAAGATTTTATTTGCAAGGGATATTTCGTCGCTAAATCCATCGCCAAATCAAGGATTTTATTAGCAATGGATATTCTGTCGCTAAATACATTGCTAAAATCCCCTCTTTTCTTAAGCAGAAGTTACAAAAAATTTAAGTCGCTAATTCGTCACTATATCCGCCACTTTTCTTTAGTGGAATTTTCGAATAATTTTCCCTCACTAATCCGTTGCTATTTTTTTTTTATAAAAAAGTCATTAATCCCTTGCTATTCCCTAGCTAATTTCTTGCAATTTAGATTGGGATTGATCCCTAGCTAAAATTCACTAGCTAAATGAGATTTTTCTTGTAGTATTTTTATTATATTTTATTATTTTTATTATTTTATTATTCTTAGTCTTTTTATTTTTTTTAATCTTCTTCTATTTTTTCTTTGTATTCCTAAAATTCTTCCTATTATTCTTATTTTTCTTATTCAGCTTAATTCTTATTATTCTTCTTATTCTACTTATTGTTCTTATTCTTCTTATACTTCTTATTCTATTTATTTTTCATTTTCTTCTTATTCTTCTTAGAATTTTTATTATTCTTATTTTTTTATCTACTTATTCTTCTTATTCTTTGTATTCTTCTTATTCTTCTTATTCTTCTTATTCTTCTTATTCTTCTTATTCTTCTTATTCTTCTTATTCTTTATTCTATTCTTTTATTCATCTTATTCTTATTTTCTACATATTCTTCTTATTTTTCTTATTCATTTTATTTTTTTTTCTTCTTATTCTTCATATTCTTCTTATTATTTGTATTTTTCTTATTATTCTTATTTGTCTTATTTATCTTATTCTTATTATTCTTTTTAATTTTTTATTCTTCTTTTTCTTTGTTTTCTTATTAGTCTTCTTATTCTTTTTATTTATCTTATTTTTTTTATTCTTCTTATTATTCTATTTCTTATTATTCTTCTCTTTTTTTGAACATTTGTTTTATTATTATAACCCTCTCTCTTGGTGGAGGAATACATATTGGTACAATCTAAGAATCTACCCTAACCCTCTTACAACCTCCTGTTCAATATAAATCAAAGAAAAACAATAATGAATAAAAGTGGCATTTATCCATTCTTAGTCCTATTCTATTTCTTCAAAGTTAATCAAGCATATTTCTTCTACTTGCAGGTTGTTACTACTTTATAAAAAATTCTTCCTTTCCTGTCTTTTAGAATCTGACCTTGTTTGTCTTGATCTATTTTGCTCAGCTATAATTTTTATAGCCTCATTTTTTGTTTCTTCTCTGGTATAGCATTATGGTTCCTACTTTAGCCTCCAAGCATTAGCTTCTTTTAGCTCCCGCCCTTCTCTAAGTGAGGTTCTTTGCCTTGTACCTAAAACTTTCTGCTATTTATAAAATCATAGAGCAAAAAGAACATCTATTAACATTGACAGCATCCTGCCTTCTGCATTGTCCTCTTGTTATAAGCCTTTGCTTCTTTTTGCTCCTGCCCTCTTTATCACTATTGCATTACTTTTATTGTTTTGTTTCTGTACTTACATTAAAAGAACCAATGATAAAAAGCAAGTTCATCCATGACATCAAGTAAAATTTCACAGTGGGTCTCATAGTAGGAACCTATCCATGCCATCAAGTAACATCTCACAACAGTATCTTACCTCACAGCAGGAACCTACCTTTCATAGCAGGAACCTACCTCTAGTGCAAGTATATCCTTTATTCTTCTCATAGCAGTAACATCAAGTAAATCACATGTAACATCAATTTAAAAGAACACTTCTATAAACATTAATAAAACCAGAAGCCCAAGTCCTTGTGCTTTCTTTATGCCCAAGCCCTTTATGCTTTCTCCTACCTCTAAAAAGGGTTCTTTAGCTGCATCTCTTATTCCGATAGAATAATAGCAGAGCTCATTCCACATGACCGCGATGAGTTAAACTTGTATCCTATTCTGATTTGCTCATCCCACTTGACTGGGATGAGCACATCCTATAACACATCCCATAGGACTGGGTGTGTTGAGAAGAGGTTTCACCTTTCATGCACAAGAATTCCATAAGATGTGCTGAATTGCTACCTTAAGGGAGCATTGCAGAGTCAATCTGTACAACAGATATGAAAATATAAAAGATTTTTATTTATACCACAAATATGATAATATATGTTAATATATATGATAATATATAAGGTTGTAATAGCTTCTCCCTACTAGCAATTAACTACCAACTTTAACTTTTCTAATTATAGGGAATGTCGTTTCATCTAACATGAGGATCCATCTATATTTATTTGGGATATTATGGGCTTCAAAGTCTTGATTTTCTAATTTTTCTCCATCTTTAGGTAACTTATCGGCAGCTTGATTACAATCTCTAAAAATATATTCAATACTGTCATTTAATTCTATTACTAGTTGATTAATTTCTTCTATCTCATTTATATATTTCCATAGTGATTTATGGCCTTTATATATACCTACTAAAGTTAATGAGTCGACTTTAATTTGTAGATTTTTATGTTTTTAATTTTACATAATTTTAGTCCTATCAGAAGAGCAAAAATTTCTGCATGTAGGGGTGTGTTTGCTGTCAATTTCCTAGTGTATGCCCATAAAACCTTGCCTTCGGAGTCTCTCAGTATTCCACCACCTCTAGCTATACTCATTTCTCTTTTAAAACTCATGTCTGTATTAAGACCCAAGTAGTTTTTTGAGGGTTTATTCCAGTGAATATTCATAAATTTTAAAGGTTTAGGTTTTACGAATCTTAATTGCCATTTATCTATATAGTCTTTATTTTTTATATATGTAAGATATTTTAACAAAAAAACTTTTGATATAGTAATTATTTCTTTTTTAATATTTCTCTCTATGTCTTCTATTTTCATTTCTATATTCTCGTACCGGCTTTTGTTTCTGACTTTCCATATGCACCAAACTATTAAAGGTGGAATGGTGTTTTGGAGCCATCTTTGTGTAGATTTGACTTTAGTCCCCTTCATCCATTTTTGAATTCTACTTTTAAGGTTTTGATTTTTACATTTCAAGCCCATTTCCTTTTCAAATATTTCCCATATTTTTGAAGCTAATTTTCCTTGTGAAAATAGATGATCAGAGGATTCTATATTTATTTTGCAACATTCACATCTAGAAGCTAAATTCATGTCTTTTTTTGTATAAGTATGTCAAGTGGGATAATGTTAGGTAGTGTTTTCCATAAGAATAGGTGAGTTTTAAATGAGTTATTATTGTTCCAGTACTATTTCCACACTTCTTGTTGAGGTTTTCTATTCCTAACTAGATTTTTGGCTGATTTTAAGGAGAATATAGCTTCATTGTTTAATTTATATTTCCAGCCAAATTTAGTTAAGACTGAGTGCTTATCTGCTACTTTTTGTTTTAATGTTTGTTTCCATATTTGAGATTCATTGCTTAACATTTTTATCTTGTATTTGTCATTATTGACTAAGCATTTAGATCTCATATATCTTGACCAGAGGTAATAATCTTCTTTTATCCTCCACCATCTCTTACAATCCCATGCTTCCGCTAAATGTTCCAAACTAGAGAAACCAAGACCTGCTTCCTCTTTTGGGAAGCATAGGTCTTCCCATTTTATCCAGTGTAGCTTTTTGCCCCAGAGGAAATTAGTCAAGTCTTTTTCTATTTTTTTATAAAGTATTTAGGTAGTTGCATAATCATTAAATTGTGTATAAGTAGACCTTGTAGTAAGTGCGTGATGAGGGTAACTCTCCCACTCATGTTCAGTGGTTCAACCTTCCATCTCACTATTTTATTCCTAAGCTTACCTAGAAGAAGTCTAAGTGATCTAATTTAAATCTACCTTCGTATAATGGACAACCAAGATACAAGATAGCTCCTTTCTCATAAGAGAAACCTGTGTTTTCTTTTAGTCTATGAATGAGACTGAGAGGTGCCTTCTTTGAAATTTTAAGTTGACATTTATTTATGTTTAACTTTAAACCCATTTCTTCTTCTATTGCTTGAAAAATTTCCATTAAGTTATTTATAGATTTTTCATGTCCATTGTGAATAATATGATGTCTTTGCATGTGCTAGATAACTTATCTACGAGAGTCTTTTAGTTTGCCTTTAAGGGAGTATGTCTCCTTTAACTCATTTTGCTTTTCAGATAAGCATAAATAATTCCAAATATATGTTAAAGAGTGCACGATAAGTGATATCCTTGTCTTAACCCTCACATAGGTTTAAACTATTTCTTTTATCCTCGTAAATGATAATCTTAAACCAAGTGCTCAAATGCATTTAAAAAATTAAATCAATCCATGATTTTGCAAAACCCATTTTATTCATGGGAAAGCGCATAAGACTAGCCAGTCTACTAGGTCAAAGGCTTTCGATAGGTCTAGTTTAAATATAACATTATGGCATCTAGTTTTGAATGATAATCTTTCATAAGTTCTTTAGCTAGGCATATTTTCCATGATTAGTCTATTTTTTATAAAACTTGATTGTCGTTTGATATGATTTTGGGAAGTACAAGTCTTACTCTATTTTCTAGAATTTTCGCCAGAATTTTATAAATCGAATTACATAAACTTATGGGTCGATTATCTTCTCCCCCTAGGGGAGTTTTTTTAGGCATAAGTACTATATGAGTTAGTGCCCACCATTTGTTATCTCTAAACCACAAAGAACCAATGAATGTCTTAAACAATATATATCTTAATGATATCCAAGCATGCTTGAAAAAACTTGTTATTCTATCCATCTAGACCAGCTATACACTCTTATTGTCCATGCTATATATAGTTTTTTTTTTTGATTCTTCCTCCTCTAGAAATTCCATTAGTTTTTATTATCCTCATCATTAATTAAGTTATTTAAGTTTTGTAAAAGGTTTTGGTCCTTTAATTAAACTTTTATCGCATAACAGTTATATATATATATAACTTCTAACGAGTCTTTGATTTTTTTCTTTATTTTCCACCACATTCCTTCATTATTTTTTATTCCTATAATTTTATGTTTTTTGATTCTTTATTTTGAAGCCATTTGAAAGAATTTAGTGTTTAGGTCTCTTTCTTTTAGCCATGTTAAGTTCACTTTGTGCTTTATTAAGGGCACATAGATTGTACATGCTATGATCTTCCTCATATGACTCTTCTTAATCATTGATTTTTTGTTCTATTTCTAGTATATATTTATTAATATTGCCAAACGTATTTTTGTTCCACTTTATTAGACATGTTCTTAATCTATTAAGCTTTTCCATGAAAATCTGGTTTAGGTTGCCACTTACTGGCAGCAACCAAGATTCTTTAACAGTGTATTGGAAGTCTTCATGCAGACACCACATATTCTAGAAGTGAAGGATTTATTTTTGGGTTCTATCTTAAGAAAATTAATAAGTAGGGCTATTGATCTTAACATGTGTTGATCAAGTGTTAGACTTTTATATTGTCCAAAGGAATCAATCCAATTGGCATTAAAAATAATTCTATCCAATCTAGACCATATAGCTCCTTTTTTTTCATGTGGTTAATAGTCCAGGTGTAGTTTGAGCTTAAAAATTTTTCCTCTAGTAGGTTGTTGTTAGAGATAGTTTCGTTAAAGTGTTCACTAGCATGTGTATACATTGGTCTCCCCCCTTTTTTCTCTGATTCATTTCTGATCATGTTAAAGTCACCTCCTAGTATCAAGGAGTTTTTTAACGAAAATATCCTCCATGATTTTCCATAACTACTTTCTTTTTTCTTAGAGTTATTCGCATAAACTATTGAATTTATGCCATCTATGCCTTTATTTAACCTAAGATTAAGTATTTGATCGTATTCTTCAATGCTAGTAATATAATGCAATTTTTCCATAGACTCATATTCTATTCATTTATTAGAGAAAAGCTTTACTGAAGCCTAGTTTGTTCTTGACATTTTCCTAATTGACTTGTTTCAAACCATTGGCTCTGCTAATATTAGCAGCGAAATGTTATATAGTTTTATCATTTTCTTTAATCTATTTAAGGATGAGGTGTTGGCTATTCCCCGAATGTTCTAGAATAAGTAACTAAACTTATTTTGAAGGATTTTAATTGTGCTCTTGTTTTGAAATTTAATTCATGGTGTTAAATTTAAAATTTTTTAGAGTTTCCAAATTTTTTTACTAGGAGTTAGGTTAATGGAAGTTTTATCTTTGAGCATTTTATCCATTTGTAGACTTATAATATTTATGTCTTATAAAGCCTTTTCTATATTATAGGCTATCTATCTACTTTTTTCTAAATCAATATAATCTTTAGAGTAGTTTTTGTTTTTTAATTTCTGTTTAGTTTGAATGTTATTACAGGATTTAATGGATCAGAATCTGAACCCATTTCTGAGGTAGAAAACTAATCTTCTGAATTTTTATTTGTTTCATCTTTGGTTTTCCTAGTTCTAATCACTATCTCTTTTATTTCGTCCATCATTGTTCTTATATTTTTCCAAAGCCTCACATCCTAGGTAGGTGGTTGCATAGTATCTAAGTATGTTTCTATTTCAAAATCTTTAAGAATATGGGGCTTCTGACCAACCATTTGTCTGTCTACCTCATTAGGTTCAACTTGTTTAAACCATTTTTTCTTCCTTTCTGACCAAGACCTCCTTCCTTTGTATCTCTTTGGTAATTTTTAATAATAGTTATACATTTTTTCATTTCATGTTCCCTTTCTTACATGCATTGTAGTAAACTAGGAAGCATTTCTAGAATTAGGTTGTCAGAAGACTACATCTTCATTTTGTCCATCCATACATAATTCAGGATAGGAGAATTTAAGATTACCTCAATACAAACTTTGACCACACTAGGCCTCGAAAGATTGGTCGTGGCTCCATCAATTAAAAATGGTTTATCGAGTAAGATTAGAGATGGAGAAGACTGCATATTTATTAAATAATATAGGTAAGAGAGGAAGAAGAAACCAAACTGGCATAAAGGGTTTTCTTCCTTGATGTTGAAATTTGGTGCCCATTTGATACTCACATTGGATAACAAAGATATTCTAGGAATCCTTCATACACAAACGTAGGGAGTCGTCTCCTATGAATAACTGAACCAAATGGGTTATTCATCAATCACAAGCCCATCTTAATCAATCCTTTGAGTTTTAACGAGGAGAAGACATCTCTTATCTCTTCCATTCATGGTTTGCGTGATAAATTTTTCAATAAGAGAGTTATTTGTGAGAACAAAGAGGTTTTTGATTTATTCAGGGGGGAAAATATCAGAGTTCCCCATTTTTCTTCAAGACTATTTATTAGGGGGTGGTAGTTAAATGATAAATATTAGAAAATGATTTATTATAAATAAGATAATCACGTTCATCCATTATTCAGCTTGAATTAACCACTTTGTTCCCTAAATCAAAGCTTCTCTTTCTAGAAGTTAAAAAATTCTCTCTCCTTGAATGTAAAGCTGTAGGTTCTATTTTTTATCTTTTTTCTTCTGTGTTCTTATTCTTCTTATTTTTATTATTCTTCTTATTTTTTTATTCTTCTTATTCTATTTATTCATTAAAAATCTTTAATTCTGATATTCTTCTTATTCTTTTTATTCATTAAAAATCTTTTAATTCTGTATATTCTTCTTATTCTTTTTATTATTTGTAGTCTTCTTATTCTTCATATTCTTCTTAGTTTTCTTATTCTGCTTATTTTTATAATTCTTCTTATTCTCATTATTCTTCTTATTCTTATTATTATTATTATTAATCATCTTAATCTTCTTTTTTTTTGTTTTTTTTTGTTTTTTTTACAACAAGAAAAGTAAGAATTAAAGTTGTTCAGCATGAAGCTTTCCATCATATGGAAGTGCAGGATTGGAAAAACAACAACCAAATCATAACAAAGCAGAAATTTTTAAAAAAATTAAGATGCGGGGATGTAAACTAATAGGATCATTCATCTTCCTGGCCCCGCAACCTGGCCAGCCCATTTGTCACAACAATATCAAGTTGGGCAGCTCGCTCGACAATCTCTTTTCTCTTTCTCGTCGATACAGCATGCCCAATCTCAGCACAATAATGACTGTTGTGCATCATCAAGAGTTCAAGATCTTTGACGTGCACCAAAAACATTTTGAAGCGATTGGGAAGATAGTGGTGGGTCTTCTTGTCAGATCCATACCCAATATTTGGCATCAATGTGGCACCTTTGAACCTCCTCCTCACCCGAGAATCAATCCCCTTTGGCTTACGCCAATTTGGCTTGAGGGCATTCTTGCGATCACACTATGGTCTTTTAAACTTCTTGAGATGCTTCTTCACTATCTTCTTCTTCAGCAAAGGCACCGCCATATTAATTTCTTACTTTGGGTTGTGTGTTTTCACTCTATTGATATTTCACCTTTGCGAAAATCTGTGTCACAGAAATATTTGCTGTTCAGAAGGACCAAGCCGCTTTGATCTTATCTTAATCTTCTTATTCTTCTTATTCTCCTTATTTTTCTTATTCTTCATATTCTTCTTATTCTTGTTATTCTTTTTTATTTTTCTTATTCTTCTTATTCTATGTATTCTTTATATTCTTCTTATTCTTCTTATTCTGCTCATTCTTTATATTCTTCATTTTCTTTTCTTCTTATTCTTTGTATTCTTCTTATTTTTCTTATTCTTCTTATTCTTCTTATTCTTCTCATTCTTCTCATTATTCTTATTCTTATTATTCTTCTTATTTTTCTTATTCTTCTTTTTCTTTATAATCTTCAAATTCGTCTTAATTTTTTTATTTTTTTTAATCTTCTTATTCTTTTTATTCTTCTTATTCTTTATATTCTTCTTATTCTTCTTATTCTTTTTATTCTTTTTATTTTTCTAATTCTTTTTAATCTTGTTATTCTTCTTATTTTTTATTTTTCTTGTTATTTTTATTCTTCTTATTATTCATATTCTTTTTATTCTTCATATTATTCTTATTCTTCTTAATCTTGTTATGCTTCATATGCTTCATATTCTTCATAGTCTACTAATTCTTCTAATTGTTGTTTATTCTTCCAATTCTACTTATTCTACTTATTCTTCTTATTTTTCTTTTTATACTTATCATATTCTTCATATTCTTAATATTCTTTCTATTAAATTATTCTTGTTTTTAATATTATTCTACATATTCTTCATATTCTTCATATTCTTCTTATTCTTCTTATTCTACTTATTCTTCTTATTCTTCTTATTCTTCTTATTCATTTAATTCTTCTTATTCTAGTTTTTCTTCATTTTCTTTAAAGTCATCTTATTATTCATATTCTTATTATATATCTTATTTTTCTTATTATTCTTATTCTTCAATTTTTTTTTTTTCTTATTTTTTTATTCTTATTCTTCTTCTTATTTTTCTTATTCTTATTATTCTTCTTATTTTTCTTATTCTTCTTATTTTTCTTATTCTTTTTATTCTTCTTATTCTTCTTATTCTTCTTATTCTTCTTATTCTTCTTATTCTTCTTATTCTTCTTATTCTTCTATTCTTCTTATTCTTCTTATTCTAATTATTCTTCTTATTCTTCTTATTCTTATAATTCTTATTATTCTTCTTTTCTTCTTATTATTCTTATTCTTATTATTCTTATTATTATCTTATTTTTCTAATTCTTCTTATTCTTATTTTTGTTATTCTTTTTATTTTTATTATTCTTCTTATTCTTATTTTTAAAACATATTTTTCATTTTATTATTATTCTTTTTATTTTTATTTTTATTTTTCTTCTTATTCTTATTATTCATCTTATTTTTCTTATTCTTTTTATTCTTCTTATTCTTTATATTCTTATTAGTCTTCTTTTTCTTATATCTCATCTTATTCTTCTTTTTCTTATTATTATTATTATTATTATTATTATTATTCTTCTTCTTATTTTTCTTATTCTTCTTATTCTTCTTATTCTTTTTATTTTTCTTATTCTTAAAATTCTTCTTATTATTTTTATTCTTCTTATTCTTCTTATTATTGTTATTCTCATTATTCTTCTTATTCTTTTTTTCTTCTTATTCTTCTTGTACTTCTTATTCTTATTTGTTCTCTTATACTATTTATTCTTTATATTCTTTTTAATCTTATTAATCTTTTAAATATTTTTAATCTTCTTAATCTTATTAATCTTCTTAATCTTATTATTCTACTTATTCTTATAATTTTTCTTATTTTTTTTATTAATTTATTATTTTTAATTCTGCTAATTCCTCTTGATTCTTCTTATTCATATTTTTCTTATTTTCTTTTCTAGATTAATTTACTTCTTATATTCTTATTCGTCGTATTCTTCATATTGGTACGTTATGCTTCCTATATTTCCTTATATTCTTAAGTATTCTTAGTTGTTATTATTCTTCTTATTAGTTTTATTATTTTATTCTTTCTTAGTCTTTTTATTCTTATTATTTTTCACTACTTCTTAGTCCTTCTTAATTCTGCTTCTTAGTTTTCTGATTCTTCGTATTCTTCTTATTCTAACTTTTTTCTTCTCTTTTATCTTCTTAATTCTTCGTATTCTTCTTAGTCTTTTTTTTAAATCTTATTAATTTTTAATTATGCTTATTATTCTTCTTATTCCTTTTTATTTTTATTATTCTTCAGATTCAACGTATAATTCTTCTCAATTTATTTAGTCTTCTTTTTTTTTTAAGGTTTTATTTATTAAATTAAGAACCCTCTCTTTTGGCGAGGAATACCATTGTACAAGCTACTTCTAACCCATTTCCCTTTTACACCCAATTTTTAAAACTAAAAACTAGACAATCATAATTTTATTAACTCATAATCTATTTAAGATTAAATCAAATTGAAATGATGATTCTTCTTTTTTTTTTTTTATTTCTGATCCATTAATTAACTGCAGCTTCTCGATTATTTTGATAGATTAAGCTGTAAGAGATTCCCTTCATATTGATCTTTATGTAAATCTTTCCCATACTATGTTTATACTTTAATTCTTTATGGAGTGTCTTCCTGAAATAACTTCTACCAGCCTGCTCCCACGCAACTTCAGGAATCCAGAATCAAAAATCCAGCAACTACCTTTAAAATTGATGTCCTTGCTCCTTTATCATTTGTATATGTCTATTCTCATATCCATTTCTTTAGACGTTCCCACTTATGATAAAAGTATATCCTGCATAAAACAAAAGTATCAAGATTTATTGGATAGAAGATCCATTACTTACCTATCCTTTACCCAGTACGAGAGAGAGTGTGTCTTTTGTTCTTCGTAGCATGCTTCCTCTTAAAAATCAATCCCAGCTATCTTTAAGCTCCCTTTTCTGCTCACCCTTTAGTAATAATGCATAGATACATATACTCATTGACTAGGACTCTACTAATATAAATACAGACTTCCATCAAAATGAACTAAAAGAAACAGACCACCGAGCCTAATTAACAGACATCCACAACCGACTCGAACCAGCAAATTTGAACCTCAAAAGAACAAACTCAAAAAAACAGCAAAGTGTTTGTGCTGTGTACCCAGCTTTCTACCCCTTTTGAGAGCTTCAATACCTGTAAAATATAAAAGAAATACATCCCAAGCCGACAGTCTAAAGCTTAGATTTCTTACCCGTTTATTCCTTTTAGTTATTCACCTCGATTTCATTAATCACCCCTCAGGACCAGGGAGATTTTTGAAATACAATCCTGCATATATTAGAAGCAACAAAACCGAAAAAAAAAACAGTAGAGATATAAAAAATAAATGTTATTCTGAGAACCTTCTAAAATAAGGAAGTTCTTTGCGGTCCAATATTATGAATCCTACTAGTTTTTTTGGAAGAGTATCCTCATTAAACTCTTGATCTCCTCTTAATCTTCCTTCCTTGGATAACCAATCTGCCAATGTGTTAACCTCTCTATATATATGATTTATGGTATAATCTAGAGTTTTTGTTATTTGTCGGATTTCCTCGATTTCCTCCTCATATCTCCATAATGAAACTTGTTTATTAATTAAATTAACTAAGATTTTTGAATCTATTTGAATGTCTATGTTCTTAATATTAGATTTTTTACACAATCTAACTCCTCTTAATGCTAATATCTCAGCATGTAGTGCCGATGAAGCATAACTTCCTTGTGAAAGCTAAAATTAGCTCTCCTTCGGAGTTCCTTATCAATCCCCCCCCCCTCCTGCTGCTCCAATATCTCTGTCAAAGCTGCCATCAGTATTTAGTGCCATTCTATCTTTCGTATGTTTTTCCCATTTTAATTCTTTTATTTTAAAGTGTTTTGGCAACTTTTCTTTTAGATTCCAAAAAGTCATAATATCTTTATCTAGGCTCTTGCCTTGGTTCGTTAAAGGAAAAATCTCCGAAATTTTTCTAGTCTCTTCTTTTATCTCCTTCCAGATATCTTCAACATTCATACGAAACCCTTCAAATCTACTTTTATTTCTGGCCTTCTAGATGCACCAGATAACTATTAGCGGAACATTACATTTAATCCATTTCTGTGTAGGATTTATAGATTTTATGTTACACCATTTTTGAAGTCTAGTTTTTATTGCGAGTTGTTCATATTTTATATTCAGCTCTGTTCCTAGTTTCCTCCATATTTCTGCTGCTACCTTTCCATTTGAGAATAGATGATCCAGTGTTTCTATATCAGATGCACAACATTCGCATCTTGAAACTAATTGAATACCTTTCTTTGTTAAGTTATTATCTAGTGGAACAATATTAGAAAGTACTTTCCACATAAAAGTTTTGATTTTTTGAGAATTATCATTTTCCCAAGTCCATTTAAATAAATTCTGCTCTACTTGCCTTTTTCTAATGACATTCTTGATAGATTTGAGAGAAAATGTTCCTTCTGGTGTTAATGTCCATTTCCATCCTTCTTTAGTGAGTTTTGAATAATTTTCCACTAGATCTCTTTGTTTGAGCATTTGAACCCAAATCTGCGAACTCTTACTTTTATTTTTTTCTTTATAAGTATCATCTTTTAAAAAGTACTTCGCACGCATGAATTTCGCCCATAAACTATTATTTTCTTTTAGTCTCCACCATCTCTTACTAGCCCATGAATTAGCTAAATCTGATAGATCAATGAAACCCAGTCCAGATTCTTGGACGGGAACACATAAATCATTCCATTTTTTCCAATGCAATTTATATTTTCCCTCTTTTTTCCCCCATAAGAAATTAGCGAATTCCTTTTCAATCTTTTTAATTAGCTTACTTGGTAGTTTCATAATCATGATATTATGCATTAATGAGCTTTCTAAGACGTGTTTTATTAATGTTATTCTTCCCCCCATACTCAAGAATTCTTCCTTCCATCCCGCTATTTTCTTTTTTAATTTATCTATTAAAAAATCCAAGTACTCAACCTTGAGTTTGCCTTCATATACTGGACAGCCTAGATATATCATTTTCCCTTTTTTTGAGAGAAACCAGTGACTTTTTTAATTCTATGAGCTAATGCTATAGGAGCTTTATAAGATATCATGTATTGGCATTTTTGTTTATTTAGTTTTTGACATGTTTCATCTTCTAAGAAAATTAACAAGTTCATCAGATTTTGAATTGATCTATGCCCTCCATTGGTGAAGATCATCACATCATCTGCATACGCTAAACAACTCACTAGTGAAGTGTTTTTTGGTTGCCTGAATGTACCTATCAAGCCTTTTACCATCTTATCTTTAAGATTAACTATTAATAGTTCTAAATAAATGTTAAATAATACTGGTGAAAGCGGGTCTCATTGTCTTAGACCTCTGACCGGTTTTATTTCTTCTCCTACTTTTCCATTTGTTATAATTCTAACCCAGGTATTAGAGATGCATCTGTAAACCAGATCAATCCATGTTTCCGAGAATCCCATTTTTCTCATAATGAAACAAAGAATATTTCATTCTACTCTATCAAATGCTTTGGATAAATCTAGTTTAATTATAACATTATGCCCTCTTTTTTTTTGTTCCTATATCTCTACAGAATTCTTTAGCTAAACTTATATTCTCCATTATCAATCTATTTTTCATGAAACCTGATTGCTCTATTGAAATAATTTTAGGTAAAACGTGAGAAAGTCTGTTTTGTAAAATTTTTGCTAAAATTTTATATATTGAATTACATAAACTAATCGGTCTAAAATCTTCCCCTGTTTGTGGATTTTCTATTTTTGGAATGAGGACAATATGAAAGCTGCCCCATTTTTTTCCTATTTCAGCGCCACAAAATATACTGTTTATGGCTTTTTCTATATCTTTTTTGATTATATCCCAACAAATCTAAAAAAAACAAAAATTCCATCCATCGGGGCCTGCTGCACTGTCCTTGTTCATACTGAAAATGACTGCTTTGATCTCATCTTCATCAGGGAAGTTGATTAACATATTATTATCTTCAGCTGTAATTTTATTTTCAATTTTTTGTAATAATGTATATCCTTTCAGCTCTTTTTTTTCACTTAATTGATTTTTGAAAAACTTTGTGAAATAATTTTGAATATCTAAATCATCATGCACCCATACTTCCTCATTATTTTTTCTACCACTAATTCTGTGTTTCTGTTGTTTAATCTTAACTATTCTTTGATAAAATTTTGTGTTCTTATCTCCTTCTTTTAACCATTTTAATTTAGATTTTTGTTTCCAAAATATTTCTTCCATTAGTAGTTTAAGTTTCAAATCAGCTTGTGCTTTGCTTAATGCTCTTCTATTGTTATCATTTTGGTCAGATTCAAATTCTAATTCTTTTTTAGAGACTAAATCTTCAGCATCTGTTACATTTTTGTTAATATTGCCAAAAACTTTTTTATTCCATAGTTTCATGTCTAATTTTAGCCTACTGAGTTTGTGATTCAATATTTGAATGAAATTTCCTGATGCTTCTCTATTCCAGGAGTCTTTTACCATATTCAAAAAACCATGATGCAAACACCAAGCATTTTGAAATCTAAAGGAACCTCCTGTGCAAGTAAAATTTTTAATGGTAATCAAAAGTGGGCTATGATCAGAACAGGTCTTATTCAAATGTTTCACCTCTGTCACACCGAAATGCTCAAGCCATAAAAAATTGAATAACACTCTGTCTAATCTAGCCCAGATTGTACCCTTCTTTTTCCAGTTATTACACCATGTAAAAAGAGAGCCCAAGAATTTAGCCTCTATTAAGCTAGTCTTGTTTACAATATCATTAAAATGTTGCATGGCTTTTTTTATTTGGAGCTTTTCCTCCCTTCTTTTCTTTAAAATTTCTAACTGAGTTGAAATCTCCTCCTATAATCCAAGGCTTTTTTTCTAAAGATATTTCCTCCATATCTTCCCATAATTCTTTTCTATCTTCTTTTTTGTTTTTGGCATAAACTATCGTGATAATTTCATTAACATTATGACTTAAACTAATATTTATTAACTAGTTTGTATCTTTTATGATTTTTATGTTTAAATTACTTTTCCACAATACCCAAATTTTACCATTATTGTTAGCATATGCATGATCAAATCCTAATAAGTTTTTGTAATGTCCTATTTGATCTCTATCTACCATGGGTTCAGCTATAGCAATAAGATTAATCTTATGCAAGTATATTAATTTTTTCAATCTGTTTCTAGAGGGGAGATTAGCAATTCCCCTAATGTTCCAGTAAATGTAATTATACATTAATTAATGACTTAGCTTGCGCTCTAGTAGTGCACTTGGTTTCGTATGTTTTGTTTAAGTATTTTTTCATATTCCTTGGTTTTTTTAAACAGCTCAAATCCCCTCCTCTTTCCCCTTTCCATTCTCAACCCATTTGAATAGCCATTATTTTTAACTCCTCAATAGCCCACTTCTTATTACCCATGTTATATTTTAGTTTTTCTAGATTTATATCATCTCTTTGCATTCTGATTTTCTGCTCTTCTTCCTCTCTAACGGTATAGAGGGAAGTCAAACTTCTTAACTCTAAATCTTCCTCTGAGTAATCAACTATAGGTACTGCCCAAGCTTTATTTTTATTTTGTTTGTTTTTCATATAAACTCTTGTTCTTCTATTTAAATCTGATATTTTCTTTATCATTTCAGCCCTTCTTGCATCTTATAAATTAGTTACTGCCCTATCCTCTTCTTCATTCAATTTATTGTATTCAATTAATTTTGTATCATTTTTCTGTTGTTCAAAGTGAGCAGATTGTGTGAGTTGGGGTTTTTTTTGATATCTTACTATCTCTCTCCCCCTTCCAGCTGCCATGGATCTGTCCTCCCTCATTAGATTGTTTTCCTCTCTTCGATTTTTAACTAGACAAACATCCATTCCACGTCCCATTTTCCTGCAGCAAGAGCAATAATTTGGGAGGTTTTCTGGAACAACTTGCTGCCAGAAACCTCCACCATTTGTGTCTCCTATCCAAATACGCAAAGGGATAGGCTTCTGTAAATCAGTTTCAATGCAAATACGTGCTACACTTGGTCTGGAAAGTGTAGCAGTAGCACCATCCAAGAGAAGAGGAGAACCAATAGAGCAAGCAATGCGATACATAGCATATTTATCAAAGAAGTGAATCGGTAGCAAGGGAAACAGGAACCATACCGGAGCTACCGACGATTCTTCTTTCGTGGAGAAGCTTTCTGTCCATTTATTAGTTCTCATGGGATAACCCATGATATACCAGATGTTTCGCAACCAAATTCTGTGAAAATCCTCTTCGGAAAACAATTGTAACAGGATGTGTTTGTCATCAATTAATCCAACCTTAATAAGCATTCTAAGCTTCAAGGAATCAAAGAATGCACGAATGTCTTCCATGCGAGGGTGCCCGTGTGAAAATTTGCCAACGAGAGAGTATTTGTGAGGCTCGGTTAGCTTCTGTAAATCTTCGGGCAAGAACAATATCGAGGGCTCCTCGATAAAATTTGTGTGAGTGTCCGAAGAGGATGACACTGTGCGCGCGGTTTGTTTAAGAAAATTAGAAAAGGATTTCTTATTCTCTAAGAAATCCATTTCCCTTAAAAAAACCTTGAAATTTGCTTCTTCTTCCTCAAAATTTGAACTTTCTCTCTCTAGAAAAATTTTCTCTCTCTAGAAAGTTGAGAGCGTTTTTCTTCCTTTTTCTTCCTTTTTCTTCCTTTTTCTTCCTTTTTCTTCCTTTTTCTTCCTTTTTCTTCCTTTTTCTTCCTTTTTCTTCCTTTTTCTTCCTTTTTCTTCCTTTTTCTTCCTTTTTCTTCCTTTTTCTTCCTTTTTCTTCCTTTTTCTTCCTTTTTCTTCCTTTTTCTTCCTTTTTCTTCCTTTTTCTTCCTTTTTCTTCCTTTTTCTTCCTTTTTCTTCCTTTTTCTTCCTTTTTCTTCCTTTTTCTTCCTTTTTCTTCCTTTTTCTTCTTTTTCTTCTTACTCTTCTTACTCTCCCCCTTCTCCCACCTCTCCCCCCTCTCCCCCCTCTCCCCCCTCTCCCCCCTCTCCCCCCTCTCCCCCCTCTCATCCTCTCTTCATTATCTTCTTTTTCTCCTATTTCTCCTTTTTCTTCTTATTCTTATTATTCTTCTTATTCTTCTTATTATTCTTATTATTATTATTATCATAATCATCCTCATCATCATCCTCATCATCATCATCCTCATCATCATCATCATCATCATCCTCCTCATCATCATCATCCTCATCATCATCATCATCCTCATCTTCATCATCATCCTCATCATCATCATCATCCTCATCATCATCATCATCCTCATCATCATCATCATCCTCATCATCATCATCATCCTCATCATCATCATCATCCTCATCATCATCATCATCATCCTCCTCCTCCTCCTTTTCCTCTTCTTCCTCCTCCTCCTCCTTTGTCTTTTTCTTCTTCTTATTCTTTTTCTTCTTCTTATTTTTAGTATCACATTCGATAACGTAGCTAATAATGGAGCAGTTATTAACATATTTGTTAGTAATATTAAAGGTGGACCATTAGGAAAGATTTTCTACTTCAGATGCATGTGTCACATGATTAACTTGATTGTACACCCGAGTCCTAGTCAACCCCCCCTCCCCTGCTAACTCACTAAAATACATTCGCACGCCTCGTAGACAACACGAGTTCAGTAGTCTCTATTTGTCTGTGAATCTTAAGAAGAAGAAATTCCAATTGGATGTGAGACTCCATTGGAATTATTCTTACCTTATATTAGAGGTATGTGTTGGTTACAAACACGTGATATCCAACTACATCAATAGTAAGAGTGATGAACTTATTATTGACGATTCAAAAATGTCTAGAATGCTAAAAATTGAATATTTGAGCTATCATTAAGGATGAAACTTAGATTTTGAAGCTAAGATTTAGAATAGTTGAGACTGTGTCGATTCAAAAGTTAAGAGGCAAGTGAAATAGGCAATTTGTCATAGAGCCTTCTCCCAAAGTTGTGGCATTTGCACTGACTTTCATTATAGAAATAAAAAATACATGTCTATAATTTTGGCAAAGAAAACATTTATAGAAGAATAATAGTTTAAGAATTTATTCCACACTTCCAGGGATCAAACGAGAAGATAAATGGTAAAAATTTTGCATTCTTGTGGATAGGGGAACGCTATTGATTATTTAAAAAAATTATTTTAATTTAGAATATATGGATGACAAAAAGTATTATTTATGTGGAATTATAGTATTCCTCAATAAAAAATATATTAATGAGAAATTTGGATAGCAAGGAATCATGGGTGGCATGTCCTTCAAATCCCTAAAAATACAACTATGCTATAAAGTAATAACCACAATATTGATAGGTGGAATTGGAGAATGATGAGTTTTGTCAAAAAAACTAATGAAAACTTTGTTTGGGGAGAACTCGTGGTGAAAAATAATATTTGGTTGTATTTCCTATGGTTTATTTTATAGCTAAATCTTCATGTCTCCACCATCATAAAAGATTGGGAGATATTAATTTTTTAACTAGTAAAAAAGAATTAAGATCCATGTGGGAAAGATCTTAAAGAAGTTTATTCTTAACTTTTTGGAAGATGACTTTTTTGGACAACTAATTCACCATTCTTTGATAATGATGTTGTGATAAGCCAAAGGATTCCCATCATATGAAGATAGACATGAAACATTGATAATAAAATTAGATTTAGCTAAAGCCTTTGATAGAGTTGAATGAAACACACTCTGCTTTATTATGAGAAAAATGAGTTTTTCTGAAACATGGATAGATCTGATTTACAGGTGCATATAGAGGTGTCAAACGGGCCGGCCCAGCACGGCACGGCCCGTTTTTCACGTGGCCCGCCGGGCTACCGTGCCGTGCTCGGCACGGCACGGTTTTTTAAAGTCGGGAACGGCACGGCCCGTGGGCACGGTTGGCTTGGCCAGGCGGCACGGGCGCACGGCAGGGGCAGGGTAGGCGAGGCGGGGCGGGAGCCGCATGGCTGGACCTGGTCACCTGGACCGGCTCAACCGGGGTCCGGGTCCTGGGAGCCAAGCACGGGCACGGCCCGTGCTTGGCACTTGGCAGATTATAAAAATTTTTTTTTTTTTAATTTTTTTATTAAGTTTCTGTTAATCTGTATTTACTTTAGAGTTTATGTAATAAATAAAAAATAAATTTTTTTGTAAAAAATATTACATTTACAATTAAATGTAACAAACAAAAATTAGAAAATTTATTTTTTTTTTCAATTAAGTTTAGCATATTTTAATATTATAATTTATTAATTAAATATTAAAATTTAAAGTTAATAAATTTTAAAATAAAATTTAAATCTTAAAATAATAAATAAATACATTAAGTTAGTAAAAATTTTAATTAAAAAAAATTTAAACTACACAAATAAAAATTACCATTCATGCTTTTGAAACCAATACTCCGAAAAAAAAAGTATAAGTTTCAACACAATGTATAATACAAAGTACAAACAAAGCGTATAAATATAAAAAATAAAAAAATATCGAAAAAAAAGAGCAGATGAGCATCAATCGTCAAGCGGCATATCATGAGAACCATCAGCCGCAACATCAAGATCAGTATCATATGGGTCATCATCATCGGCAATCAGCTCCTCCGCCATCGTAGTGGATGTGGATGCGACTGCAGTGTCTGTCACAGTCCCAGCTTCAGCACGAACACTGATGCTAAATCTCGATTCCTCCCAATCCTTCAAACATGCCAAGGCCTCAACCATATCTGGACGTAATCTCGATCTCCTATCCGAAATCACGTTCACTGCAACATAAAAAGTAGACTCCGATGCTACGCTCGACACCGGAGGAGTCAGTAGATCCCGTGCCATCCTAGATAGCACGGGATAGGCGGACTCATATGATTTCCACCACTGTAATAAATCAAGATTCTTATTGTCAGAAGGTGATAGGATTAAGCAGTAATCGGTATCTAAGTACCGAGACAGCTCGCTCCTATGTGAAGGTCCACCCCTACGTTTCCCCCTCGCTAGGTTAATGGAATAAGCGTCATCTCCGAACAAGGTATCAGAGTCCGTACTCACAGTCTCACCACCACCACCACCATACCTAGTATCGTAGTATGTGAACAGGTCTGTCAACTTCTCGTAAATGAACCCTTGAGGTGGCTCTTCCAGGTTCATGCACGAGGAAATGAAAGTCAGGGTGTTTTCAACCCCTTCCACCTTAGCCCTAGGGTCCATGCATGCTGCGAGGCAATAAAGAGATGGAATGGTGGACCAGTACTTCAGTTACTTGGTCTCCATCTCTGCAACCATATGGCTGAGCGTCGGGTCCGCTCGATACATCCTAAACATGCTACTAATGTTGCATATGCAACGGAGTGCAATGCAAGTGGTGGGCGTATAAACCGACGAACACATGTTCGTCGTGTCATAAAATATCTTCAGGAATTTCATAAATGAAATTCCTGAATCCCAGTCAGTGTCGTCAACAATAAGTTCGCCACTCTTACTATTGACGTAGTCGGATATCACGTGTTCGTATCCAACACATGATTCCAACATCAGGTACGTGTAATTCCAACGATGTCTCACATCAGATTGGAATTTCTTCTTCTTAAGATTCCCAGACAAACAGAGATTACCAAACTCTTGTAGTCTGCGAGGAGTGCGAATATACTTGAGTGCATTGCGTATATTTTCCAACGCGGGGGAACACACCTTCATACCCGCTTGAACTATCAGGTTAATAACATGACACATGCATCTGACATGAAATATCTCTCCTAATGGTGCGTCTCTAATATTCCTAACAAACATATTGATCGCTACTCCATTATTCGCAGCATTATCGAAAGTGACACTAAAAATTTTATTTTGAATTTTATATTCCCTAAATATTTTCATCATACACTCAAAAATGGCCGGGCCATCATGAGGATGAAGAATCTCAGTGAATCCTAATATTTTTTTATTTATTGTCCAGTTTGAATTGACATAATGACTCGTGATACATGCATAAGAAGAATCATCGTGACATGTCCATATATCGGACGTCACGGACACCACTCTACTAAATGCCAAAAATTCCTTAATTATTTTTTGTTTTTCTAACTTATATATCTTTAGTATGTCACTCCTAGATGTGGACCTAGGAATCCTACGATAGGATGGCTGAAAATAAGTCTGCATGATGCGCACTACCCTCGGATCTTCCGAAAATCTGATCGGAAGACCCATCAATGTGATGAGCCTGGTCATGCCGTCCCTACCCAACTCGCTGGAGTATACGAAGGGAGTAAACTTTGAGACTGAACTCGATCCAGTCTCAAAAAATGTAGTGCCTAGTTGGGTTTGCCTAGGATCTAACGGTCCATGTTTTTTGGAGCATATTTCAGCATGCCTCTTTAGGTGCCCAGTCCCACATGTACTCTTGCATGTTAAAAGTCTCATACAATATTTGCACTGTGCCATTTCATGTTCCTCACCCCTAACATCTACTTGTGTTATGATTTTAAAATGTGTCCAAACTACAGAAGTCCTCCTAGTTTTTTGTTTTTTAGAACTTTGGGCTGAGATGACAGGAGAAACCAAAGTTTCAGGAGCCACAGACATTTGTGTAACACTAACATTTTCATTTTCCAAATTTAAATATGTGTTAGGTGTATTTGTCATTTTTTATTTTTCGTAAGTTTTTCTAGAGAGAGAAGCTTTAGAGAGAGAAAATAAAAAAAAGTAAATTATATTACCCGGTAAAAGCAATGAGGTCACTCACGTGCAAGATGCACCGCAGAAAGCTTTGATGTTCAAAACTCAAGTTGAGTTTCACGAAAATCCAAGCCGAAATCAAAATCACGAGGGCCGAGAGAGAGAAGCACGGTTTATGTGAGAGAGAGAAAATATTGAGAGGATTTATGTTTTTGAAAAACATAAATTTTATAGGGAGGGTGTAGATTATATAGGCTAAATAAAGTTTTTTTTTTAAAAAAAAATTATTTTTTTATTAATTTTTTGAATTTTTTTAATATATTTAAGGGGCAGAATCACGAGGACCGTTGAATTCTGCCCCCTAGCCGTTGGAGGCGAATCCAAGGGCTGAAATTCGCTCAAAGTTTGAAATTATTTTTTTTTTCCGTTGGAAAATTTAAATTTCTCGGTTCTGAGTCAGTGGAGTCGGTTTTCGGCAGAAAAGACCGCGGGTCGGGTCTGTTTGGACCCGACCCGCGGTCTTTTTACCGGGGGGGCCCGGATGGGTCACGACTCAGTGAGTCGTGACCGTGAGTCGTGACTCGTGAGTCGCAACTCGTGAGTCACGACTCACGCCACGGCACGCGTGGCACGCCGCCAGTGCCACGCGTGCCTGTGGGACCGGCACGGGATGGACCCATGCCGGCGTGCCGTGCCAAGGCACGAGCCGTGCCGGGCCAGGCACGGCACGTGCTTTGCTTCGCCCGGGCACGACACGGGCCCGGGCACGGTTTTTGAACGTGCCGGGCCGGCCCAGGCACGGCCGAACCGTGCCGTGCCTCGGGCCGGCCCGACACGTTTGACACCTCTAGGTGCATATCTAACACCTGGGCCAGAATAATAACGAATGGAAAAGTTGGAGAGGAAATAAAACCAATTAGAGGTCTAAGACAAGGAGATCCACTCTCTCCATATTTATTCAATTTATACTTAGAACTATTAATAGTTAACATTAAAGATAAAATGGAGAAAGGATTGATAGGTTCATTCAGACAACCAAAAAATACTTCATTTGTGAGTTGTCTGGCATATGCAGATGATGTAATAATTTTTACTAATGGTAGTAGTAGATCATTACAAAATATGATGAGCTTATTAAAATGTATGGAAGATGAAACTGGTCAAAAATTGAATAAAAGAAAATATCAATATATGATATATTATAAATCCCTTCTGGCATTAACTCATAGAATTAAAAAACTTATTGGTTTTTCACACAAAAAAGGTGAAATTATCTACTTGGGCTGCCCGGTATATGAAGGCAAATTTAAGAACGAATATCTAGAATTTCTAGTAAATAAACTGAAAAAGAAAATATCGGGATGGAAGGAGGAATTTTTAAGTTTAGGGGGAAGAATCACATTAATAAAACATGTCTTAGAAAGCATGTTAATGCATAATATTATGATTATCAAACCCTCTTGTAAGCTGATGAAAAATATAGAAAGAGAATTAGCTAACTTTTTATGGGGGGAAAAAGAAGGTAAATATAAGCTACACTAGAAAAAATGGAGAGATTTATGCTTTCCCATCCAAGAGGCTGGTTTGGGCTTTGTTAATCTAGCAGACTTAGCTAAAGCATTGGCTAGTAGGAGATGGTGGAGACTAAAAGAAAATAATACATTATGGTCTAAATTTATGAGAGCAAAGTATTGTTTAAAAGATGATACTAACAATGAAAAAAAGAACAAAAGTAAAAGCACACAGGTCTGGACACAAATGCTCAAACAAAGAGAGATAGTTGATAACCACTCTAAACTCACTAATAAAGGATGGAAATGGATATTAACACAAGATGGAATTTTTTCGCTTAAATCAGTTAAAAACTTAATTAGAAATAAGCAAGAAGAACATATATTATTTAAATTGGCTTGGAAAAATGACAATCCACAAAAAATTAAAACTTTTATGTGGAAAGTCATGTCCAACATAATTCCAACAGATACAGATATAAAAATTAAAGGTGTTCAACTAGCATCTAGATGTGAATGTTGTGCATCTGAGATAGAAACACTAGATCACCTATTTTCAAAAGGTAAAGTTGCAGCTGAAATATGGAAGAAATTAGGAATAGAATTACATATAAAATATGAACATAGTAACCTAAAAGGCATACTTCAAAAATGGCTTAAACAAAAAGTGTCAAATCCTGCTCAGAAATAGATTAAAAATAATGTCCCGCTAATAGCTATCTGGTGCATTTGGAAGGCTAGAAACTACAGTAGATTTGAAGGTAGAAATATGATTATAGAGGAAATCTGGAAGGAGATAAAGGAGGAAACACAAAAATTTTCAGAAATTCATCATATAGATTCACAGGATAAGAGCTTAGATAGAGACATTATAAATCACTGGAAGCTAAAAAAGAAACATCCAAAACTATTTAAATTCATGGGTATAAAATGGGAAAAACCACCGAAAGGAAGATTAGCATTAAACACAGATGGTAGTTTTGATAGAGACATAGGAGCAGCGGGAGGAGGAGGAGCAATCAGAGACTTGGAAGGAAAGCTAATATTAGCTTTTACTAGAAAGATTTTAGCTTCATCAGCTTTTCATGCTGAGATTTTAGCATTAAGAGAAGGTATTATATTATGCAAAAAATTAAACATTAAAAATATAAATATTCAAATAGATTCAAAAATACTAGTTAACTTAATTAATAGAAAAGATTCAGCATGGAGATACGATGAGGAAATAGAAAAAATACAACAAGAATTAAAATCATTAGACTATAACATAAAACATATTTTTAGAGAAGCAAATGCATTAGCTGACGGTTTAACCAAAGAGGGTAAAAAGATAGGTGATCAAGAATTTAAGGAAGGTTTTTTACCGAAAAAATATAATGGTATAATAAATTTAGATAGTAAAGAAACTAATTACATTAGGAGGATTAGAGAAATCCATTGAGATTTATTTTCACCTTTACTTTGCTTGCTTTTGTATTTCTAACCATTTTAGATAATGATACAGCTTGTTAAAGAATTTACCCGGCCTTGAGGAAAAATTCCCACTTACACAGAATGGTTAAGAAGGTGATATGGTAATAAAATTATTCTATAAAATGGGACAGATTAGGTACAAGAATATAAATGTTAGGAATGTAGGCTATCTTTTTTGCAGATATAAGAAAGAGAACAAAGCAAAGCTGGACAATATGGTTATGCTTATTGGTTTAGCTGTTTATGTCATGGGAGTCTATATATTTCGGTTTTGCTTGATTGGTCTGGAAGTCTGTGTTATAAAGGGCTTTTTATGCATGTTTTAAGATTTAAATGAGTCAAAGGTGGTATGTGTTAAAGTCTGTGTTAAAGTCTATGTTATAAAGGGCTTTTTATGTGATGTCTGTATTATGTATTTAAGTCTACAAGTTATTAAAGAAGTCTGTCTCAAGGTGACATGGAAGAAGAACAAGGGATACACTGCTGGATTCAACTATATGCTGTAGTATCACATCAATATTAAGTCTAGCAATAGATAAAGATACAAAAGCAAAGAGATTACAGGAACAATGGAATAGACACCAGAAATGATAAGAAGGGAAACCTCTTGAACTATGATGTTTTAAAACATAAGGGAAAGGGGGGAATTGGGTGCAATAACATAAAGAATTTCTGGTTGTATGTAGGAAATTCCAAGTTGCCACAAGATGGAAACAAACATGATACTGAAGATAGAAATATGGCAAGAAGATTGTGCATTCAAGGATATCTATCACGTTCCACAAAAATGATAACGAAGAAGGATAAAAGAGGTTATATTCAAGAAAAGGAAAAGATCTATCTAAAGGTATAGGAAAATAGATTATTGGATATAGAATTTTAGGAAAGTCTTTTATTTCTAGTTATTAAGAATGGGTGTAAAAGGGAAAGGGGTAGACGTAGATATTACAAATGGTATTCCTCCGCCAAAAGAGAGGGTGATAATTAATAAATAATATTTAAAAAAAAAAAGAAGATAGACATGAAATATTCTCATGGATATCCCCACTAACATTTGAAGGAAGCAAGAAGAAAATAAGATTTTTCTAGGTGAAGAGTCGCCAAAATTTCTGTAAGATGTGTCATCCTTCCCTATAGTATTCATAGAAGGAATGAAAATAAGTGGAGAAAATCATGATTAAAAGTGGTTGGACCTGGTTGAATATTACATGCCAAAGAAAATAAGATAATTTTGAGAAATCATGCACATGCTGGACAAGATGAAATTGGATGCATATTATAGGGATGAGCATTTAAAACAAGAAATAAAGTATTTTCATAACTCTCCAATGGAAGAATTGGAGAAAACTAACAAGTGAGAATGATAAATGAATATAAAAGAATAGAAAGATAAAGCTAAGGCGAAGAAAAGTGATGTATCATGGGAGATGCATCTCCAAAAGAAGGAACTCCTATTCATGTATACCCAAGAAAAATATGAAGATCACATCATGAAAATCTTGGAGGAGGTAAAGAAATAAATTGAGACTAGAGTGATGGAAAGAACCAATTCATTTGAAGATTTAATTGTAAGTGAGTAGAAAAAATGATCTTAGACTGAGGTTCAATAACGGAGGAAAATATGCATTATAGGAAGAAGTAATGGATCAAAGATGGGAGAACTTTTAGTGAGAACTAGAAGTAAATATACTATGCTCTTGGTATGTTTGAAAATTCTATGAACTCCATTGAAAAAAAAAGTATACGCTATGTAACATTATTGTGTAAATGATTGTATGAATAGTAAAGAACGAAGATTTGGGGAAATCATCAACATCCACACCCCCATTTTAGCCCTCTAAAGTGAATTTTGTGCCCTTGGATTTTGTTTCTAGTGGTCGATCATATTTTCCTTCATCTTTACCATGCTGAGATGTGTATATTTTTTATCATTGATGAGCTTGTAATATTTTTTTTTCTTGTGATATTGATGTTGTAATTTTTTATGGAATGTGATTCATTGCTTGAGGATGAGAAATACCTTTAGTGTGAGAGTTGGTTTAACTCTATATACTAACTTTTTTGGGTAATTTGGTGAGTTTATCTTGTTGGGTGTGTAATTATTCTAGTATTTATTGGAAAGATCTCACTTAATTATTATTTGAAGAAAAATTGATAAAATTTATTAAAATCATAATGATTTTGGGTGGAATTGGTAGATGATGGAGCAAGGGCTTGGAGGAGAGAGAAGTGATTAAGAATTGTGAAGATTCTCTTGTCTTGATTTGGGTACACCTTCTATAATATTTTTTTAAGTAGTTATAGTATTCTTTCTTAGTTGTAACTCGACAAAAAATAGTCATGGTCTGCTTTGTATGCCAAGACTTTACCACTAGGATAACATATTGATTTTATTATGCAATACAATCATCATAGCCATGATATTTTCTTGTGGAGGTGTCAACTAGGTCAGGCTGGCCCGAACCGGCACGAGACATGACATGATTCGGTCATGCCTGGGCCGGCCAGGCATGGGAATTTCCCTTGCTCGGGTTCTTGTCGTACCCGACCACGGCACCAATCATGCCGTGTCGTGCCAAGGCCAACCGGGCCTCATGATATGCTTGGCCCGGCACGGTACCGTGGCACGTTGGCACTGTACCGCGGCACAAGCCAAGAAACCTATTTTTTTTAAATTAGGGTTTTAGCGGTGTGGGGTACGAAGGCGCATGCCAAAACCTAATTTTTTTTAAATTAGGGTTTTGGAGGTGTGGGGCATGATGGCGCACGCCGAAACCTAATTTTTTTTTAAATTAGGGTTTTTGTGGTGCGGGGCATGACAACGCATGCCGAAACCTAATTTTTTTAGAGTAGGGGTTCAGTCGCACGGCGGGGCAACGACACGCGCACAAAAACCTTAATTTTTTTTAAAATTAGGGGTTCAGTCGTGCGGCGGCACGATGACACTCGCTGAAACCCTAATTTTTTTTTAAATTAGATGTTCAGATTGGCAGCATGACGACGCACAGCCGAACCCCTAATTTTTTTTAAAATTAGGGGTTCGGCCCGACCAGGCTGAAGCCGGTGGATTTGTGTCGCAGGCTCGTGCTAGGCTGACCTCCACATAACCATGCCGGGCTAGGCACGGTACTGTACAGTAACCGTGCTGGGCCAGGCATGGCACGAAAGCATGGCCGGGCCGTCTAAAAATGGGCCAAGCCGGCCGGCACGTCCCGTTTGACACCTCTATTTTCTTGGAGTTGTAGCCATATCATCTCTAAAAATCTTAATGTCCATGATATTATTTTTCCATCATGATAGTCATGTACACCAATAGGAGTCGTGATAATTTCTAGAAATGTGACTTATTTGATGCAGAGCCAAAATATCAAGTATTTTGAGTTGAAGCATTATTTTCCACTACAATTTTCATTCATGAGAGTACTTATTCCCAACTTTTCTAGCACCATGACTTTGTGCTCCATAGAAAAAATATCAAAGTTGCACCTCATTTTTAGAGAAAGCTTTATGTTACAAAAAGTTACTATCATAATCATGGACATTATAGTGAAATGACACTTTGCTTAGAAATATAAGATCAAAGC
The DNA here is from genome assembly GCA_029783825.1 of Sapria himalayana. Taxonomy (NCBI): domain Eukaryota; kingdom Viridiplantae; phylum Streptophyta; class Magnoliopsida; order Malpighiales; family Rafflesiaceae; genus Sapria; species Sapria himalayana. The sequence continues at coordinate 262,375 of JAREIK010002317.1, read as the reverse complement.
TATTGTCAATTCTAATTTAATGATTTTGTGTTATAGAGAATAACTATCTTAGTCATGGCAATCCTAATGCTATGACACTTTGCTCAAAAAATATAAGATCAAAGCCATGACCAATTCTAGTATTGTGACTTTTTGTTACAGAGGATAAGACACTTATAATAACCATTCTCATCATTGTGACATCAATACTCTAGAGAAGACTCAAAGAAATTATAAAGTCACGACCTCAAGTCTATATCATAACTTTCATCTTAAAATATTGTATGAATTCTTAAAGTATAAACATGAAACTTAGAGGAATTGAGAAAAAAAAGAGAGGAAATAGGGAAAAGATGTACCATGCATGCCAACAACCCTAGGCAACATAATTATAATTCTCATTCAGGACAAATCCAAGACAAAATCAATTAATCTTTGATTATAATTAGAAATTTTTACATAGATTTTTATTTAGCCATTCATTAAGAACCTTCGAATCCATGAAATGTCTCTCAACACATCTCTTATGATTTCCTTCTTAATGTCTAGCTAAATTGTGATCAAGGAATGATGAATGCACTTGTAATGTGATGAATTATTGAATGTATGAGTTTATATTTGTGTTTATATTTTTTTTTTTGTATATTATTAGATATGGATGCAGATTAGAACAAAAATTTAATATTTTTATGAATGTGTAGGTTTATGCATGTCTACCATAAGAGGTAGTGATAGGTAAGTAATGAGTTATACTCATGTGGTGTAGTTAAAAAGAAGTAACAACCTTTATGATCTTAATGCATACGATAAATAATATGTAAAGACTCAAATTTTAGGTAAGTTTAATCATTATGGGTATGAAATTTATAAATCTAAAAGTACAAATGTATTTAAAACCAATTCATTATGTACTTTTTAGAAGAACTAACATTTAAGTAATATGGGGGGGGGGGGGGGGGGGGATAAAGTTAAATACCTAACCTAGGAGTTTTATCATTATATAAAAGTCATGTATTTCTATGGAGGATAATAATAGGTATGTCATGAGACACACAAGTGGGAGAGACTAGTATGATGGTGATAACCCTACAAGTCTTTTCCTCTTATATGACTTGTATAGGTGAGATTCATTGGAAGACATGTGTTAATTATTATGAGAATAATACTAATGAAGCCGAAAGGATAAATGCATTTAATACCTTATTATTTTGTATCTTTAAGTTAATTAGGGGTTGGAGAATAAAAGTACATATTCAAAGCAATCATAAAAGTTACTGATGTATTACCTAAAAGATATAGATATGAGAATGACCCTTACATAGAATGATATATTACTTTGATGTTGAAATAATAAGAGGACAACTATGAAGGGATCATCTTTAGTAGTGATAGTCCAAAAATGATGACCACCTTATATCCCAAAAGGGAACATGAGCATTTCTACACTAATCTATCATTCATCGAATTAACCAAATATAATATTGACAAGACATAAGAGAAATATCATGCACAAAGATGTGAGCCAATCCTATAGTCTAAGCATCTTTTCAAAGAATAACTATATATATCCAACTCGAGTAGTAATTAATTTTTTATAGATTGATCAAATTATATACACAATCTTCATATGATTGATATCTAGAATTACATTTACTTTATTATTTCCATGACACATATACTTCTGAAGCTATATTGGATGAGAAATTATCTTCCAATGAGATTTTGAAATCATGTCAACTATTGATAACTTTAGAACTCTTACGAAGTCATAGTAAAGACACATTATGCTATGTCAATAAAAATGTAGCACCATATCATTTGTATTGTTGTGGTGTGTTAGTAGTCTCATGGGTTTGGTTTACTTGACATGGGAGGACTTTAGGAAAACAAGTTATAATAAGATTCTGAATTTGAATCTAACTATATATGCTTGGCCTTTTCTCATTGAGCCTTACCTAGATGTGGAATCTAGTGGAAGGCCACCTTCAATGGTACATCTGACTAATTCTTAATGTTTTTTTTTTGCAATATGTATTAGTAGTGACGCTTCACTTGTAATTTTATAGCAACATAAAAGTTGCAGTAGAATTTTAGTGGCAAAGATAAAATAGTCACAATATCGCATAATCATTCTTATCAAATTAAAATGATATCACAACACCAATTTAAATCTCATTTCATTGATTAATTAATCTCTTAGCAAAACATTTGTAAATTCTCTCCGATTCTCTTGAATTACTATTTAAAAAAATTATAAGTAACTCAACTCTAATTTTTTCCAACATTGCATAATCATTCTTATCAAATTGATATGACACATAACCTATACCAAATGTTATTAATCTAAGTTTTGGTTATGGCTTTATACTTTTAGGGTTATCTAAGGAGAAGGAAATTAACCAATAATAGCATAACTCTTATAGATGATACACACATCACACATTGAGAGATATATTAAATGAAGCGCACACACACACTAGACGGAAAGAGGGGCATAAGAGAGAGAGAGAGAGAGAGAGAAAATAAAAATTTCTTTATTATGCATGCTTTATGCCTTAGCAACATTTTAGTATTTGCATACTCTCACTGACTTCTCAAGTTACTCCAAGATCAAGGTCATTACCATAAACTCCAACTGATGTTCTAGCTTTAGTCCAATCATGACGGAACATAACATGGTGCAACTCCTCAGTTGTTGTTCCAACTTTAGTTTACTCATTACTCCATTGATAATGGTGGCAACTCTATCGTATAGACATCAGCTTTAGAAGAAAATTCATCTAATTATAATACTCTCCCACTTAGTGAATTCTTATTCTTCATACAAATCTTAGTTATACACAACTAGAACTTCTTCATACCTACAACCTTCATCAAGTAATTAGTGTTACAACTTTGTTATAGTATCAAACCTTATCATTTTTGAAATAATGCAAAAAGTTCATTGGGTGATTGGTTCATCCAATGGAGTTTCAATCAAGTATGCAAATCATGCAAGTAATAAAGTTAGATGTAAGCCTAGATATCAATCTCACAAGGATTATATAAGTAATTTGACCATCTAACAATAAATTAATGACTACTAGAGTTGAGTAGATAGACTTGAGTTTCAGAAAGATGCTTAGATTCTAGGGTTGGCTCACTTCATGTTTCTTGTTTATGTTGAAATTTCTTTAGTGTTTTAGAAATATTATGTTTGATTGTCAGACGAAAGGTAGATTAGTTTGAAAATATCATAATGTCTTCTTGACATACAATGTGGCTATCATTTTTGGACCATCACTGTTACTACCAAGTATGATCCCCTTAGAGATGTGCTCATGGTTTTTCACAACCAAAACATGTTCCATTCATGAGTCATTTGAATGGAAACACCTTTTAGGCAGTATGTCAACTACCCTTGATCATTATTTTGAATATATATTTTGATTCTCTAATTTATAATGTCATAAAGATATAAAATAATATAGTAATAAATATGTTTGTACATTTAGATTTTTAAGCATCATACTTTCATCAATTAACATATGACTTACCATAAATCTCAATATAAAATTTATACAAGAGAAAATGACTCTTAGGGGCTATCACCACCATATGAAATATCTCTACTTGCATGTATCTCATGACTTTCCTATCAACGTCCACCATTTCTGATACATGACTCACACACAATAGTGAAATCTCTAAGTTAGATGTTCTACATAACAACCACATCATTTGAAGGTGAGTTCTTATAGAATATATACAATGGATTAGTTGTAATATAATTTGTTCTTTTGCCTTTATAAGTATTATACTCTGTTATAAAATAAAACTAAACTAGTAATAAATTGAAAGATAGAAAATTCAAAAGTAAAGCAATAACTTACATCATGAAATAAAATACATTCAAAAGAAAATGAGAAATTGGAAATACATGTGAATGAATTTCAAAGGAATAGGAAAAATCCTTTTATAGGAAAAATTTTGAAAATCTCCAAATAGATTTCTGATGTGGGCAAAAAGATTTTCACCTGCCCCCAATAAAATAACATTCTCCCACTTGAAAATTACTTTCTTTTCTTGTCAATACTTGTTTCTAATCTTGTTAAGCCATATGAAGTTCTACACCATTCAAACTTGTCAGTGCTGATTAGTTTGGTCAAAACATCTGCTATGTTTTCTTCGGTATGAATCTTTTGCAAATTCACACTTACTTCTTCTACTTTCTCTCTTACAAAATGATATCGTACCCTGATGTGTTTTGTCTTTGAGTGAAATATTGGATTTCTTGCTAAGTGTAGAATACTTTGACTATCACAAAATAAAGTAACCTTATTTTGTTTGTATCCAAACTCTTCCAATAGTATTTGCAACCAGATTGCCTCTTTACTGGCTTGTGTAGCTGCAACATATTCTACTTCTATCATAGATGTAGATACAATAGGCTGGAATTTCGAAACCCAACTTACAGCTCCTCCAGCAAGAGTAAAAACATAACCTGTTGTAGACTTGCTATTATCAATATTTCTAGCATAGTCTACATCAACATAACCTCTAAAAATAAGATCTGAACTTCCATAGCATATTGTAGTATTTGAGGTTCCTTTCTGATATCTGAAAATCCTTTTCATGGTACTCTAATGTTCTAAGTCAAGATTTGCCATGAATCGACTAACCACTCCCACTGCTTGTGCAATATCTAGTCTTGTACAAATCATTGCAAACATTAAACTTCCCACTACTGATACATACGGTACTCGAGACATCTTCCACCTCTATTTTTTCAAGCTAGGACATATGCTTGATAATAATTTGAAATTAACAGGAAGAGCGGTAGAAATTGGCTTACTATCTTGTATGTTGAAATGACGCAAGATCTTATTAAAATAATTTTGTTGAGAAAGCCAAAACTTCTTATTATTTCTATCTCAGTAAATATGCATCCATAGAATCTTGTTTGCTAGTCCCAAGTCCTTCATATCAAATTTTCTAGCTAATTGTGCCTTCAATTCTTGGATTCGACATTTGTTTGGGCCTGCTACCAACATATCATCCACATATAATAGTAAAATGATGAAATCATTTTCTTCAAACCTTTTGTAGTATGTACAATGGTTTGAACTGAGTCTATTATACCCAAGGCTCATGATGAAAAAATCAAATCTCTTATACCAACACCTTGGTGCTTGTTTTAGACCGTATATAGATTTGTTCACCTTATAAACCAAGTTCTCCTTACCAATTTCAACAAATCCTTCTGGCTAAAACATATAAATTTCTTCTTCAATTTCTCCATGAAGAAAAGTAGTTTTAACATCTAACTGCTCCAAATACAAATCAAGCATAGCACATAGAGTCATTACTATTCTAATTGTTGTAAGATAAACCACCGGAGGAAAAATTTCATTGAAGTCAATACCTTGTTTCTGAGCATATCCCTTTATCATAAATCTAGCACGATATCATTCTACTTGATCATTATTATCCCACTTTATCTTGTAAACCCATTTGTTGTCAATAGCTTTTCTTCCAATTGGTAACGATACTAGCTTCCAAGTCGTGTTCTTGTGTAGAGTTTTGATTTCTTCCACCATTGCTATCATCCACAAAGATGCATCTGAATTATCTAAAGCTTCTTGAAATGCTGAAGGTTTCCATCTTCTGTTAGGAGACAATATGCAATGTTGCTCTCCGTAACATACTCTGAGTGCCAAGCTGGCGGTCTTTTATTATGAATTAGCCGACTAACTTTTTGAGCCTCAGAAATAACTTGTTCTTGTGCTTCATGCTCTAGTTCTTTCTCCATTGATTTTGAAACATCTTGTATCTAATCATTTTCTACATGAATAGTGGTAGTTTCTGAAACTTCTTTTAATGTGTTATATTCTTCAATTCTTTCTTTAAAAATTACATCTCTGCTGATAATTACCTTGTGGTCAGTGGGTTCCCATAGGCAATACCCATTCACTCCTTCGGCATATCCTAAGAATATGTATTTTCTAGATTTTGGATGAAACTTTGTTCTTTTTTGGGTGTTGTACATCACATATGTAGAACATCCAAAATAATGTAAAGTAGAGTAGTCTAATGGCTTACCCGTCCACATCTCCATCGGTGTCTTCAAATCAATCGATGCTGATGGTGATTGATTTATTGCATAGCATGTAGTTTTTGCTGCTTCTGCCCAAAAGAAATTGGGTAGTCTTGCAGTTCTTAACATTGCTCTCATTCTTTCTACAAGAATTCTGTTCAACCGTTCTACTACTCTATTTTGTTGTAGCGTGTACATGACTGTAAACTATCATTTGATACCTTCTTGCTTACAAAAAATAAGAAATTCACTAGATGTATACTCACTTCCATTATCTATCCGCAAACACTTAATTCTTTTCCCATATTCAAGTTCCACCCATGCTTTGAAGTCTTTAAAAGTTAAAAATACATCTGACTTTTTCTTGATTGGATATACCCAATATCTCCTTGAATAATCATCAATGAAGGATACAAAATACTTTGCTCCTCCATAAGATATTTCAAGTGATTCCTATACATTAGAATATATCAAGTCAATAGTATTTTTACTTATTATATTAGATCTTTTAAATGCCAATCTATTCTACTTACTAATAACACAATGCTCACAAAAAGGTAAATTTACCATTTTGAGCCTCGGAAGTAGCTTTTTATTAGAAATAATCTTCAAACTTTGTCCTGACATGTGGCATAGGTTGAGATGACATAACATCATTGATTTTTATTCTTTAGTAATTGATGCAACACATGCATCTACTTCCTGTACTGTTCCTCCTTTAAGCATGAATAAATTTGCCGTGATCTTTTCTCTCTTCATTATCACAAGTGAACCTCTCACAATCTTTATCATCCCATTTTTAATATGAGTTTTGCTTCCAAGACTATCTATTTGTCCCAAAGACAATAGATTTTTCTTCAAGTCAATCACATGTTGTACCTCTTGAATGGTACGAATCATACCATCAAACATTTTAATTTTGATAGTACCCATACTAATAATTTTCAATGTATGATCATCACCCATATGAACCGACCCACCTGAGATTGGTTCATATTTGTGATACCAATCTCTCCGAGATGTCATATGCCATGATGCTCCCGAGTCTAGCAACCATACATCACTAAACTATTTTTTACTTTCAACCATTGTTGTTACCTCACTATATAAAATATTACATTCATCATTGATGCTTGCAACATTCCCTTGTGTCTTAGATAACTCATCATCCATATTTCTTTTCTTAAACCAATAATCTCTTTTTAAGTGCCCTTTCTTACCACAGTTATAACATTTAATATTTTTCTTACTTTGAGATTTTGATCTACCATAATTCTGACTCCCAATGGGGCCACACTCCGTTGATCTTCCTCGTATCATCGTCAAAGCATCTATTTGTTTTGCATTTACATATCTATCATTTTTATTTTTCCATTTATTTTCTTCTTCTAAGATGGCAGAGGCAATATTATTAAAAATTAAACTATAAGTCAATGCACCATTTATTAGTGTTGGGCAATCATGCTTCCACGGGTAGTGAGATTTAGAACAGAAAACAATAGAAAATACAAAAACAAGCAATATATATATATATCCCAATCCACAAGCATCCACGACAGAATCAAAATGAGAAATCAACACAGAAATAACGTGGTTCACTAGTCGCTCAGTACGACTAGCTACCTCCACCAGAAAACACTTATGCGTTACAGATTAAAACCAAGAAATGGAGCGTCTTACAGTATGCAGCATTCGGCAGTCGCAAAATCGCGTAGAGAGAGAGGAGAATGAAGATAAATAGTTCAACAGGGTTAAAAACAGCCGCCCGAAGAAATAAATACAAATCATTTTATACAAAAATAAACATCCGGTTCATTTAACCAAAGCGGTACCTCTGTTATTGTGCTACTGCTGCATCCCCAGGCTTTTAATATTTCCTTTCCTGTACTTACATGAAAATATTAAAACAAATTATTAAGTAAAAAATAAATTACATATACAGCAATCTCCACCTTAATTTGTTTTGCATACAGATAGAGAGACACTCTCTATAAACAGTTAGTCCAAAAAGACTACATCTGATTTGATATGTTCAGTAAGTCGAGACAGTGTCTTAACTTATTCAGAGTAACAGGTTTGGTAAACATGTCAGCTGGATTATCAGAAGTTGCAATCTTCTTTCCTTGTACCCTCTTCTCAGATCGAAGGAAATGATATCGCACATCAATGTGCTTTGTCCTCTAATGGTGCACTTGGTCTTTTGCTAAACAAATAGCACTGAGGTTCTCACAGAAGACTATTACAACCTCTTCATAAAGGCCAAGGTCCTTGAGAAAGCCTTTCAGCCATATCCCCTCCTTCACAGCTTCAGTCAGAGCCATATACTCTACTTCAGTAGAAGATAAAGTAACAGAAGATTGTAGTGTGGCTTTCTAGCTAACTACAGAACCACATACAGTGAAGACATAACCAGTCATAGACCGTCTACTGTCAACATCTCCTGCATAGTCAGAATTAGAATATTCTTCCAGTAAGAGTTCAGATTCATTACCAAATATCAGACCAACATCAGAAGTCCCCTTGAGGTACCTAAGTATCCTCTTAACAGCTTTCCAGTGTTCTTGACCAGGGTTTATCATAAACCTACTCACTTCACTTACTGCATGAGCAATATCAGGTCGGGTGCACACCATAAGATACATGAGGCTCCCGACAGCACTAGAATAAGGAACCTTAGACATTTGTTGCTTATCAGATTCAGATTGAGGACAACATTCTAATGTCAGATGGAGGTTAGAAGCAAATGGTGTGGACAGAGGCTTAAAGAAGCCATTCCAAATCTAGATAGATGTTTCTGAATATATTGTTTCTGTGAAAGAAACAATTTTCTTTTAATTCTATCTCTGAATATTTCCATACCTAAAATTTGCTTTGCTCCTCCAAGATCTTTCATATCAAATTCAGAACTGATGATATCTTTTAGTTCCTAAATATCAGATTTATTTCTGGCAACAATAAGCATATCATCTACATACAATAGCAAGTAGATATATGACTCATCCTTGTGCCTTTTGAAATAAACACAGCAGTCATGGTCACACCTACTGTATTCATGACTAGTCATGAAACAATCAAATCTCTTGTACCACTGACGGGGAGACTGCTTAAGTCCATAAAGGGGCTTCAGAAGCTTGCACACATGGGTTTCCTTGCATGATACCTCAAAACCCTCATGCTGGCTCATGAAGATCTCTTCATCGAGATCTCCATGAAGAAAAGTAGTTTTGACATCTAGTTGCTCAAGTTCAAGATTCTGATGTGCTACTAATGCTAGAAGCACTCTTATTAAGGTATGTCTAACGACAAGAGAGAATATCTCGTTGTAGTCAACACCCTCTTTCTGACTGAACCCTCTTGCAACTAGACGTGCCTTAAACTTAAAACCACCAGCAATTGAGGCATCTCCTTTCTTCTTGAAAATCCATTTGCAAGACACTATTTTTCTTCCCTTTGGTTTAGGTACAATGATCCAGGTACCATTCTTATGAAGAGATTCAATTTCTTCATTCATGGCATCCAACCATGACTCAGACTCAGGATAATTAACAGCATTCCTGAAGGAGGATGGTTCATGAATGTCAATTTCTTCGGCAACTTGTAGGGCAAATCCTACAAACTCATCAAAGCGAATCTCAGAGGAGGACGTGCATTCACCCTCCTTTGTCTATCCCTTGCAATACAGTAGGGAATAGACTCTTCAGGTGCAGTTTCAGGATCAGGTTCAATAACCGATTTAGCATTATTTTCATGATTAGCTATCATTTGTCTAGAAACAACAGGCATCCTTCCTGGAGCTACAGATTCAGATTTTAGCTCCACCTTAAGTTCAGCTTGAGGAACAACAGGTAACTGAATAGGACTAGGTACTTGTTTCAGAATGACACTCTCGTCGAAAGTAACACTCCTAGAGAGTATAACTCTCTTTTCAGATGGTGACCAGATACGAAATCCTTTGACTCCATCACCATAACCAACAAATATTCCCTTTCGTGCTCGAGGTTCAAGCTTACCATCATTTACATGATAGTAGGCAATACACCCGAACACCTTCAGATTGGAATAATCTGCAGGTTTACCAGTCCACACTTCAAATGGAATTTTAAAGTTAATTGGACTATGTGGTGATCTGTTTATCAGATGGTATGCAGTATTAATAGCTTCAGCCCAAAACTCTTTGCCTAAGCCTGATTGAGAGAGCTTACATCTAGTTCTCTCCAGAAGAGTTTGGTTTATTCTTTCAGCAATGTCATTCTGCTGAGGAGTGTCCCTAACAGTTTTGTGTCTCTCAATACCTTTGTCCTTACAGAATTCCTCAAATTCAGACGAACAAAATTCTAGACCATTATCTGTTCGTAACAGTTTAACCTTCTTTTGTGTTAGATTTTCTACTAAGCTAACCCACGGCTTAAACTTTATAAAAGTCTCGGATTTATGTTTCATCATGAATACCCAGGACATCCTGGAGTAATCATCAACTAAACATAAATAAAAACGAGCACCCCCAAGAGATGTGACTCTAGAAGGGCCCCAACAGTTAGCATGGATATAATCCAAAATGCTGTTTGTGCAGTGTATGGCTTTACCGAACTTAGTTCTATGTTTCTTACCAAAAACACAATGATCACAGAAATTTAATTTATTGACTCTATGACCAACAAGAAGATTAAGATCAAAGAGAATTTTCATACCTTTCTCTCCCATATGTGCGAGCCACATATGCCACAGTCTGGTAAGTTCAGCTTTATCTTCAGATGCTGGCTCTCCGGATGTGACAGCAATAGCCCCTATCACTGTGGAACCTATCAGTGTGTATAGCGTTCCAGTTTTCTGCCCCTTCAGTACAACATCATCTTCTCAGTGAACATTCAGTGTTCCCTCTCTACCACTGAATGAATATCCCTGATCATCGAGAACACTGAGAGAGATGAGATTCATTGTCATCTCAGGGGCATATCTCACATTTAAAAGTGAGACAATCTGGCCATCCCAAGTTTTCAGTTTGACTGTGCCGATTCCAACCACCTTACATGGTTGCTGTTCCCCACCACAGCATGGCCAGCTTCCTTCTTGTCATATTTGCTGAACCACTCCAAGTGAGTGCTTATATGGAAGGAAGCACCAGTATCCAGGATCCAAGAATCTGATCTTGCGATCATTGTGGAGATTACCAACACAAGGTCTTCTCCATCATCCAGATCATCAAAAGTCACAGCAGCAACAGGTGGGGGGTTAGGTTGACCTTGCTGTTCCAACCTTGCTCTCTTCTTCGGGCACTCAGTTTTCCAATGCCCTTTCTGTTTACAGTAGTGACAAATGTCACCCTCCTTTGACCTCTTCTAAATCTTATTTTCCTTCTTCTTGAATGGAACAGGTTGTGGCCTCCTGTTTGTCACCACTAGTCCAGCAGGATGTTGTTCAAGTCTTTCAACTGCAGCCTTCTACCTCATCTCTCTAGAGTGTAGGGCAGCCCGAACATCCTCTAGTGTGATCTCTTCCTTTCCCACAATGAGAGATTCAACAAAATTTTCATAGGAAGGAGGAAGAGAAACCAAGAGTAGAAGTGCAGCATCCTCATTATCCACCTTAGCATCCACATGTTTAAGGTCCATGAGGATGCTGTTCAAGTCATCCAGATGAGTCTTCAAAGAGGTTCCCTCTTGCATCCTCAGTGTGAACAGCCTTCTCTTCAACAGAAGCTTGTTCGTCAATAATTTAGTCATGTATAGAGACTCAAGCTTGAGCCACAGTCCTGCAGCAGATTCCTCATCTGCTGCCTCAGCAATGACTTCATCCAACAAGCTCAACAGAATGGTGGAGTGTGCTTTCTCTTCACGTCTCCAAGCCTCAACCTTGGTTATTCCAAGAGCAGAAGCAGTGTGTGGACCGAAGCCTTGAACCAGTGGACTCCAAATATCAAAGTTTTTTAAATACGGTCGCATTTTAATCTGCCACATACTAAACCCATTTCTGCCGTTGAATTTCTCAATCGTGGTGTTTAGGGTTCCAGTCATTTCAACAGAATATTGCTTGTACAGAATAATCTCAAACCCTAAATGCACAATTGCTCGAAAAATCTCAAACCAAGCTCTGATACTAATTGTTGGGCAATCGTGCTTCCACGGGTAGTGAGATTAAGTACAGAAAACAACAGAAAACACAGAAACAAGCAATATATATATATCCCAATCTACAAGCATCCACGACAGAATCAAAACAAGAAATCAACACAGAAATAACATGGTTCACTAGTCGCTCAGTACGACAGCTACTTCCACCAGAAAATGCTTATGCATTACAGATTAAAACCAAGAAATGGAGAGTCTTACAGTATGCAGCATTCGGCAGTCGCGAAATCACGCAGAGAGAGAGAGAGAGGAGAACGAAGATAAACAGTTCAACAGGATTAAAAACAACCGCCCGAAAAAATAACTACAAATCATTTTATACAAAAATAAACATCCGGTTCATTTAACCGAAGCGGGACCTCCATTATTGTGCTACTACTGTATCCCCGGGCTTTTAATATTTCTTTTCCTGTACTTACATGAAAATATTAAAATAGATTATTAAGTAAAAAACAAATTACATATACAGCAATTAGATTGCTGACGAGTTGATCATACGAATCAGGTAAACTTTGAAGTAAAATCTCAGCATGTTCAATTTCTTCTACCATATGACCCAACGTAGTAAGTTGTGAAAATAAAGTATTTAGAGTGTTAATATGCCACTGGGGCCATGCTCCGTTGATATCCCTCGTATCATCGTCAAAGCATCTATTTGTTGTGCATTTACATATCTATCCTTTTTATTTTTCCATCTATTTTCTTCTTCTAAGATGGTAGAGGCAATATTATTAAAAATTAAACAATAAGTCAATGCACTATTTGTTAGATTGATAACGAGTTGATCATACGAATCAGGTAAACTTTGAAGTAAAATCTCATCACGTTCAATTTCTTTTATCATATGACCTAACATAGTAAGTTGTGAAAATAAAGCATTCAGAGTGTTGATATGATCAGTTACCGTAACAGATTCCATCATTCGCAAAGTGTAAAGTTTTCTTTTTAAAAAGATCTTGTTATGAAGTGACTTTGCCTCATACAACCTTGTGAGTGTATCCCAAATTTCATTTGTCATATTCTTTTCTGCCACACTCAACAATATTCCATCAGCAAGTGCCAAATGCAGGTCAGCTACTACATTACTATCCATATCATTCCACTTGTCGTCAGGAATTCAAGTGAGCCTTTTATAATTGCATCTAAGTAATTATCTTTCTTCAAAATTGCCTTATTTTTTATTTTCCACAATGAAAAATTACTTCCATTGAATTTTTCTATTTTAAATTTTACTGTCATGTTTCACTTTTACAGTGAACAGTAACTGAGAATAATAATAATAATTTATGTTATTACACTAAAAAAGTTCACAGGTAAGTGGAGGGGTGCAATTACCCTTTTAAAAATCACAAACCTTAAGGCTCTTATCGCCATTTTGACAGAACTTTTCTAAAATGTATTAACTATAAATGTTACTAACTAACCTCCTCTGATACCACTGTTATAAAATAAAACTAAACCCACAATAATTTGAAAGATAGAAAATTCAAAAGTAAAGAAATAAATTACATCATGAAATAAAATATATTCAAAAGAAAATGAGAAATTGGAAATACATGGGAATGAATTTCAAAGGAATAGAAAAAGTCTTTTTATAGGAAAAATTTTGGAAATCTCCAAATAGATTTCCGATGTGGGCAAGGTGATTTTCACCTACCCCTAATAAAATAACATACTCTTAAACTTATTTCAATCTCGGGTTTTCACATATAGGTTTATCTCGCATGTTAAGATTAGAAAGGTTGTTACTTTCTTTTTATCATATATTGTGGGTAAGTCCCATGACTTCTTTGTCCTCATCTATCATGATCAATATATATAAACCTATGATATAATAAAAATCCTAAATTTGAGTTCAAAATATCATCCATATTCATCAAAATTCAAAGCAATATATTACTACAAATTAAAATATTATATACCCATGTCATCATAACACAATTACATCAAACCAACCATAGATCCAAATTTAGTTTGATATTAGGGAAGAATTCACGTGAAATATTTGGATTGACATCTTGTAGAATTAAGGGTTCCAATTGTTAGTCTTAGTGAAGATTTAAGTCTTAAAATCTAATCCCAACTAATTCTTGGTTGTGTTTACTTTAGATTTTCCCCTAACTGAGGGTTGAAAGTCATGCCGCCTAGGATTTTGTGTGCTCTTGACTAAAAATCACCCTCTCTCCCCTTTCTCAGTTTTGTGAAAATTTCTAAATGTTTCTATTATACTTGAGATTTTGTGTAAATCTTTAAGCTGTAAGTCATGGAACAAGGTTGAGGGCATGACTTTTTCATCTCTTTACACAAGGTTGTAATGGCAAAGGGCACCATGACAAAAGTAACTTTTCTCTAGATCACAATGTCACAGCAACACAAATGTCATGATTGTGGTTTCCCTCTATGGATCACAAAGTTCTACTTATATGAATACCATAACTAAGATATTTACTCTCTAGAAGACTGTGTTATGGAAGCAAAAATAGATGTACTAAGATATTTTCTTTCTATAACACAAAATTACAATAATAAGAATAGCTATAATTGAGGCATTTACTCTCTAGATCATAAAGTCATAATGGAAAATATTCTCGAGACTAAAAAACATTTGGTAATATGTGGTTTTTTGTATGTATTCATTAAGGCATGACATTAGAAAAATGCAGTGACTTCTTGCAATGACTTCTTGTAGTACATGGTTGACATGATTTGAAAATAAAGTCATGGTCTTTATTATTTTTAGAAATAATGATGTCGTGACTCCAATAAAATGTCACAACTTTGAAGATAGTGTTATACAGTAAAAAAATTATAACAACTCGATAGTAGAGTCATATTATATAAAGATTATCAAGACTCGTTTCATAGAATTATGACAAAAAAAGGCTGTCATAACTTTTCAATAGCCTTCTAGAATGTGTAACCAAGCCATTACATATAAAATATTATGATTCTCTATTCTTTTCAGCTCTCTAAGTCATCACTCTACCAAGTTCATTAATTTTACCCAAAATACATTTAATTTTATTAAAATTCATCAAATTCTATCAATATAGCTATTTAGTAAAATCTATCCATTTATAACTCAGATAATTTCACATGCATCAAGAATTTAATGTGAAACAATCCAAAATATTTGGTGCGTGAAGTGCCAAATAGACTCTCACACTAACGTGTTATTCATACTCAAGCAAAGAAATTTTTTTTTCCTATGAAAATCTTATGGAACATCCTACCACAATGAAATAAATACAACATAAAGCAAAAAGAAAACAATTGCAATCACATCATCATTGAGAAGAAGTTGAATGGAATGATTGATCTTGGGGCTCCAAATCCTTCAATGGGAACTTTTCTCTAGAGGTATAAAATCTATGCATGGATGTAGAAGGTCTCTTCGATTCTCCTTTGTTCTCATTTCGCTCTTCATCATTATTACCATTTTACTACATAATGCAACTTGTCGTATTCCAATAAAGTTAAGTGAGTCTTCATAAGAACCAAGTTCAAAGTATATGTATTTTTGGTTCTCATTGCACTTTCACAAATCTTCGATCCATCATTTCTCTCTATAACACACATTACCCTCTATCTCTTGATCTTGGATTTTTACCAACTTTTTCTACGCACTTGTGATTAACTCATTGAGCCTCCAAAATATTTTGATGCTTCTCATCACTCGAGTCTCCACTATATTCATTGCCTCTTCCAAGATATTTAAACATGATCTTCAAATTTTTATTTGGTAGACACAAATATACATTTCTTGTTTCTATGATATGTTATCTATAATGTATCTCATTTCTCCATGTTAATTTTTTCTTCTTCTTCTTTTCCCCTCATGTACTCTTTCATTTGATATCTATTCTATCTAATTCCATTGTTAATGAACAATGCTTAGACTTTAGCTTTGCTTCAAGTTCATTTTTCTATATTTAGCCTCTATCTTTATATTTTTCAAATGGTTAAGGACCTCTCTGAAGCCTCCTTCTTGTCTAATCAAAGAAAAATGAAATTGGAGTGATGATTCTTCATTAAATTTGTCTCCACTTCTTTCCATTGTTTCAATCTTGGCTTCGAGGAAGGGTTATACTTCTTGCTCAATATCAGTTGATTCTTTCATTTCAAGAACCACCTTCTTCTTTTTATCTTCTTTAAGACCTCTTTTCCCACCTACCAATATTAGTGAGATATTCATGGGCAATATTCATCTTAATCTTCATTAGTTGGGACTCCTTAAGCTCAACATAATATCATTATAAAAAGGAGTAAATTACTAGTCCTTAAAAAACTATTTTTAAAAAATTGAGAAGAACTTATTAAATATCTTTCCCACGTGAATCTTATATCCTCTCGCTAGGGCAAAGAACAAGATCACCCTATCTTGTTTGATGGTGGAGATTTGAAGCGTCGACTACAAATCTAAAACTAAAAAGTATAACCAAACTTTACTCTCCTATGTGAGTGTTCCTATCACGAAATGTTCATATGCACTTTTAGAGAAAACTTTCCTATTTCCTTTTATATTCGGTAGCATCTTGGTAATTACCTAGTAGTTATGTTACATCTTTAATGATTTAAAGGCCGTACTATTTATAGTTCCTTGTAATCCAAATAATTCATTTATAAATTTCCAATTTAAGTGCACCTTAATTCTTCATACATAACACCTTTGTCACACATGCCTTAAAGGTTAGAGTAAATCACATATATGATATTCATATTCTTTTATTCCATGTGGGTGCATAATAGATACTAATTTATCTTCTCTTTTATTCAATGGAAAGCCATGATGAACTTACTAAACTCCTGCTGACCCACAAAACTTTTATTAGCTAGAATAGAAACCATCCATATCTTCCTCCCATATGAAAGAATAATTGGTTTGGAACCATAACTTTGGAAAAAGTTTTGGTGGTGGAATACTTATGTCACTTGCCTTTGGCCATTCAACTCACCTCAGTCTTTTCTCTTCATACCCATAGCTTTTAAAGTAATATCTCCTACTCCATGGTAGCTTAAATCTTCAAAATATAGAGTTGTAATGACTTTTATTAAAGTAGAGAAGAAAAAAAAAGATATGAATTTGAAAAAAAAAAATAGGGTTAGCCATTAGTGTTTTATTTTTTTAGGATTAACTTTCAAATAATGAAAAACTTATCGTGACTTTACTTCTTGCCACAACTTTTCTTTTCAAAGGATATTCATATCTAGGTTTGTGTCATGACTTATTTATAAGCAGCTAGAGGTATCAAACGGGCCGGCCCAGCACGGCACGGCCCGTTTTTCACGTGCCCAGCCGTGCTACCGTGCCGTGCCGGGCATGGCACGGTTTTTTAAATTCGGGCACGGCACGGCCCGTGGGCACGGCAAGGCCGTGCCGTGTCGGCCCGCTCGGGCAAGGCTTGGCTTGGCCAGGCGGCACGGGCGCACGGCAAGGCAGGGCAGGCGGGGCGGGGCGGATCGGGTCTGTTTGGACCCGACCCGCGGTCTTTTTACCGGGGGCGGGGCCCGGTTGGGTCACGAGTCACGACTCACAACGCAGGCACGCGTGGCACGCCGCCAGTGCCACGCGTGCCTGCGTGAACCGGCACGGGATGGACCCGTGCCGGCGTGCCGGGCCAGGCACGGCACGGCTCGTGCCAGGCACGGCACGGCACGTGCTTTGTTCGCCCGGGCACGGCACGGGCCCGGGCACGTTTTTTGATCGTGCCGGGCCGGCCCAGGCACGGCCGAACCGTGCCGTGCCTCGTGCAGGGCCAGGCCGGCCCGGCACGTTTGACACCTCTATAAGCAGCTATAATTTTTAAGTATTTAAGTGTATGTATACGTACAAAAAAATTATTACATCACATAGTGCAATAGGTAAATTCTTAGTTTGCCTCCCAAATAGTATTATGTTTAATTCCTATAGCTAGACCATCATCAGATTTTTAATTTAGTCAATAATTTCTACATTCACTACAAGAAAATATCTGTTTAGCTAAGAAAATTCAGCTAGGGATAAATTCCTAGCTAATTAGTGAAGGATTAGCTAGGGAAGAGCAAAAGATTTTAGATTTTACATTGAATTATGAATTTGTGATAGATTATGATGGAAATTTTCTATTGAAAATTATCTCTGGCAAATATTGTTGTAGATTTTCACACAAAGAACGGTGACAAATTTAGCAACAGATTTAGCGACAAATTTTTTGTAGCTAATTAGATCGAGACAAAATCCATCGCAAAATAATTATTTGGAATATTTTTTTATGATTTTATATTTAATTGCAAGTGATTATTCCTTAAATGTTTATTTTCTCAATATATATGCATTTAGCTAGGGATTTTTCCCTAGCTATTTGGGCTGGTGATAATTTCTATCACTAATCTTTAATGATTTAATTTTTTTAATATATTATTTGTTTTAATATCTTATTTAATTTTATATATTAAAGGTATGTCATGGTCTATAGATGAGATATCTTTGAAAGAAACATTCTTTTCAAATAATTATAAAAATAGGATATTATAAATAAATAATTTCAAAATTATATAATTACCAATAAAAATTTATATTAATAAAGTCAAATAATTATTTTTATGATTATAAAATTTTTGAAAAATTATACAAAAAATTTTTCTGAAATATTTAATTATGATATTTAAATATTTGTATTGAAAAACATTAAATAATTAATAATATAATTATAATAATTTTTAAGATATTTTAATTAATAAATGAACACACATACAAATTACTACTAATATAAAGTAAAAATAAATAATTGTATGATTAATTAAAAAAAATTATAATATTATCTGGATTAATGAATAAATAAGTAAATATTTATATTATTTAAAGTAAAAAAAAATTATGATTATAGGAATCTTTTAAAAAGATTACTAAAAGATTCGAAATTTTTGAATCATAAAAAAAATTCAAATTTTTCATAAGATTTATAATAAAATAAATTGATATTTAAAGATTAATACATAGATATTTTAATTACATAAAAAAAATGATGATTTAAAAAATAAATATTTCAGTGGTTATTAAAAGAACACTTTAAGTGTTTTTATAGGATTTCAAAAGAGTTATTTAAAATATTACTATTGGTATTTTTTTGTCCTAAAAATACTTTAAAATATTTTTAGCCCTATAAGCACTTTTAAAAATTACTACCTAACAAACCCTAAGTTGATTTGTATTCAAATTTTATTTTTTGCCCCTATTGAAATCTATAAAAATTTATCAATTAAGTAAAATTTTTACTATTAGTTTTTAATATTTCATTTTTATTAAAATAATAGATATAACTTTTTTTAATAATCTTCTCACTTTAAGTAATTTTTTGGAATTTTATAAATTATAAATTATATCAAATAATATAAATACGTAAATATGTAAATATGTAAATATGTAAATATGTAAATATGTAAATATGTAAATATGTAAATATGTAAATATATAAATACAGTGGAACCTCTCTAAATTAATAGGATTCGAATCACAAAAAATTATTAATTAATGAAGGTTATTAATTTATAGAACCTTCACCTAAAAAAATCAGAAAATATATCAAAGATATAGCATGATTAATCCATGCAAGCCTCAATAAATTCAACGTCAATTTCCAAAGTTAAAAGTTGTGCTTAAATTAATCAACTTAAATTTTGAAATATCAAAGGTCATGACCATGTTTCCAAGAAAGTTTTCGAGGTGTGAAATATCAAAAGTTCTTGACTTGAATTATAAAGGCTAATGCATACAACAGTTGAATTATAGTTTGTCCTTTTTTTTATTTCTTTTTTCTTCCAAAATGAAGCTTTCATCTTCTCTTAGTAATGATCAAAAGCTTAAAATTTGTCATCACAAAGCAGCAAATCCATCAATCAAACAATCAGCTCTTGCAAATTGGGCAATGCAAGAATTCAAGTTTTCAAAAGTCCCAACACAATGAACCATCAGCAACATCCTTGCTAAGCATCAACAATATGAAAGCATGGACTCAACTAAACTTACATATAAGCGTCAAAGAGCTGTGAAGCATCCTAAACTTGATAATGTTTTAGCAAATTGGGTTTTACAATTCCAAGCATGTCGAGTGGCATTATCAGGTGATTTAATTAAGGAAAATGCTCGTCAATTTTCTAGACAACTTGAACTTGGAGAGAGAACACCATAATTTTCAAATGGATGTCTTGTAAAGTTCAATATCCGTCGTGGATTAAAAGCTCAAAAAAATCATATGGAGAAAGTGGCTCTGCTGATTTAGATGTAATTGACATAAATATGCCAACAATAAAAAAAACTTCAAAGCTATTCACTTCAAGACATATACAACATGGATGAAACAGGACTCTTTTATCGCATGGCCCTTGATCGAACAATTGCACGACGTCAAATTGAAGGTTCTAAGATATATAAAACACGTCTAACTTTTGTCTTTGCTACAAATGCAGATGGGTCTCACAAAATGGAACCTCTCATCATTGGTCGTGCACAAAGGCCACGTGCTTTTAATAGAAAAAGTGGATAGCAATTGGGTTTCTATTATCGCAGTAATACAAAAGCTTGGATGACTAGACTCATTTTCAGTGAATGGCTACAAAAGATGGATCAACAAATGCAAGATGCTAATATAAAAGTCATACTTTTGTTAGATAATGTTCTTTCACATGTGGTGAGGGATTTGCCTCTTACAAATGTTCAAGTTTTTCTTTTTCCAACTAATACTACTTCTAAAATTCAACTAATGGATGCTGGAATAATAGCAGCATTCAAGAGGCGATATAGGCATTTTCAACTACAAGATGCAATTGATAGAGATGAACAACAAAAGGCAGACATCTATAAGGTTGATCAATTGATAGCCATGAAATGGGCTAAGGCAACATGGAATGATATTTCTAGCAAGACAATAGCTAATTGCTTTAAGCACACATGTCTCTTTGAAAGAGAAACTCAAAAAAATGAAGTGGGTTCAGAAGAACATGATATAGAAAATGAACTTAAAGATGCTATTAATCAACTACCAATTAGTCACCCAATGTCTGTTCACGAGCTTATAAATCCCGAGGAAGAGCAACAAGTTTCCCATGAGGAAAATTCAGATGAAGATTTAATAAAACTTTCGTAGTCTCAAGATCAAGAAGAAGAGGAAGATGATGAAGTTATTGATGAAAATCCTCTCATTTCAACAAAAGAAAAATTAAATGTTCTCCATTCTTGTATTTCATTTCTTGATCTTTCAAATCCAAATCATGTTATAGCTCATAAGGTACTTAGAAACATACAATTTGAGATACTGACTATTTAAAAAAACAAACTACTTTAGATAGATATTTTTGTAAGGAATATTGATTTTACGAAGCAATATATTTTATCTATGATGTATAGTATTTTTAGATTTATAAGGAATATTGATTCTATAAATTAATATTTTTACATATGGTGTTTTCTATTTTGAATTAAATAATAGATAGTAGAATTATTAAATTATACACATTCCACAGAGTCGGTGGATTGATTTTTCATTAAATAATGTAGGTTATTAATTTATAGAGTATCAATTTAGGGAGGTTCTACTATATGTAAATATGTAAATACATAAATATGTAAAGACATAAATACGTAAATACGTAAATACGTAAATATGTAAATATGTAAATATGTAAATATGTAAATATGTAAATATGTAAATATATAAATATATAAATATATAAATATCTAAATATCTAAATATGTAAATATGTAAATACGTAAATACATGAATATCTAAATATATAAATATGTAAATATGTAAATATATAAATATATAAATATATAAATATATAAATATATACATATATAATATATACATATATAAATATATAAATATATAAATATATAAATATATAAATATATAAATATATAAATATGTAAATATGTGAATATGTGAATATATGTGAATATGTAAATATATACACACACACACACACACACACACACACACACACATAAATATATAAATGTATAAATATCTAAATATATAAATACATAAATACATAAATATATAAATACACAAATACATAAATAGGTAGATATATAAAATTTGATATAAAATTTAGAAATAGATTAGGAAAAAAATGGAAAATTTGATATAAAATTTTTAAAGGTATATATTCAAACCTTTCACAAGCCCATTTCCTATATTGGGTGAAGTACATTAAAACCCCCAATGTTTGCACCCCCAGCCGAGAGCACTTGTTCGATTACAGTAATGGTGTAGGGAAAATTCACCATCCATCATCGTTCTCTGCCATCATCGTCTACCATTAATGTCCATCATCTTCTTATGCCATCATCATGAAGGAGTATAAGCTCTGAGGTTGATTTATATTTCTCATCTCCCAACTATAGATTGTGTTGGTTGCACATAGGGGAGTGGTACTACATGATGGTGCTGAGCGTGAACAAAGTCCATTCTTGTTTTTAGATCTCCAGTCCTTTGCAGATCAAGGGTACATACTGAGATATAGCAGTGTTTTTAAAAAACATGATTCTCTTTGGGTTCCATTAACATCTGCTAAGCAGGATAGGGTACCACCTATCAAAGATCAAGAGGGGAATGCTGTAACTGTTGCTGATATTCAAGAAACTTTAAAATCACAATGTTCCTACATTAATGAGAGTAATATAAGCTCCAAATCATACAAATCTCACGAGTTTGCTGTTGCCTCAAATGAGGTATTGGAGAAATGAATCAATGCAAACCAGCCTCAAAAATCAGGTATGATTTGGATGATAGCCATCATGTATTGCTTTCTTTTTCCTTATAAAACTAATGAATGCTGAAAAAATGTTCATAAAATTTGAAACTTGAAATCATATTAGGTTCGCAATTATGTATCTTTCATGGTTGATTTATGAACTTCTATAGACTATCATGCATTTCTATTTAATATTGCTTATCATCTAGTTTTGGCTTTGCTTATTCACTTGATATCTACATGAAAAACATCCATTGAGTAGCCAAGTGATTTTGCATGTGGAACTTGAATTATTACCATCCAACTTGATTATTCATTATTTCTATTTAGTATTTTACATGTTGACTTCAATGAATCATGATTATGATTGAAGTTGTGGTGATTCATTGCATTGTATTGAATCCTTTGCTAGTAATCCTAGGTTAAAAACAATATTCATTTCTTTATAAGTTATGCAACTTCATTATACATCCAATTTAGATATATGACTAAGTTTGATGTACGTTAGCACATGTCATCCTAGTCATCCTTGATTGAATACATTCTCAACATTTTCATTATGCGAAATAACAATTTAATCATAAATTCTTGATGTCTTTAAAGTGAAAAATGAAAAATGTTGCTCAAGAAATAAAAAAAAATTGAACGAGCATGTTTAGAATGTGTAATTAATTTCATTTTCATCATATAAATACATATCATAAGATGACAAATTAGTTGTAAAATAAAATTATTTAAAAGAGAGCCAAAAATAATTATATTAAAAAGAGGCTTTCTTTTTTAAAATTCTTGTGTTAAACCAAATTAAATAAAATCATAACTCAATCAGATAACAAATAAAATCACAATAATATTTATCAAGCTCAACATATATTATATAGTTCAAAGTCTATTATAGCACTCTTATATAATAAACATTTTCTTTTTTGTACTAAACATACAAAATACATGTTTAATATGAAGGTGTATCCAATATATCGATGTTTTGTTGAATGGAACTAAATCTAGGTAACCATTGGATAAATGGACTTGTAATATTCAATTTAGTTTTGATTGTTTGTTTAATTTTGATGGTTCATATTTGAAAAGAAATCAATTGTGTCACTAATATTGTTGCAAAAAAAAATAATAAAAATGTATAACTATGTGTGCAATCACACATGTAACTATAATTATAATTAAAAATTATAACAACATATATATAACTACATGTTTAACTATATATGTATAACTATTTATAAATATTTGTATAACTATATAAAACTCTATATAATTAAATATAACTATATTTATAACAATGTATACATATATAGAAATCTATATATTTGTTTATAACTTTGTATACATATATGTATAATTACATATAACTACTTGTATGAATACACACACACACAACTATATGTTAAACTATATATAAATATTTATAACTATATATAACTATATGTTTTACCAATTCTAACTATTTTTATAAATATATGGATAACAATATATAACTTTTAAAAACTATATATATAACTATATATTACTATGTATAATTATATGTAAGTTGATGGATGGACTTGTTTCAAATTATATGCAAGTTGTTTGCATGCATATTTCAAATAATAATGAAACTTTGATCTTTTTTTTTGAAGTACTGATGGGTGGACTTGTTTTTGTTAATGATACAGTGAATATGAATTTTGAGAGATGTTTGAAATCAATCTTGAGAGCTTGAGAGATGTTGCTTATCTTCTTGTTTTAAGGGGAACAGATATGCAATGTTTGAGAGAAGTTTAGCGAGGTTCTTCACTACTAAACTTATGATCCTTATCAAATACAGTGTTTGATGTGACTACAAAGGGGAATAGATAAATTCATGTCTTATGTACTATTCAATCTATGTTAGTGTCATGGTAATAATAGCTTGTTCTGCATATGAAATGGCTGCGGATGATACACGTGATTAAGTCATAGTTGCTTTGTTAGTGGAACCACAGGGGTATAATGCTATGAATTGAAATATTATAAACTTATTTTTTAAATGGAGTATGTAATTTGTGCAGAGCACTAGAAGTTCAGTGGATCACATGCATTGCTTTTGTGATGTTATTGGCCTTCTTCAAGATTATGGTACTGCATGCTAGGTTCTGATTGTTTGTTTTTAAAAAGATGCAAACTGTATGTATGCATATTTCAAATTATAATGAAACTTTGATTTTTTTTTTTGAAGTACTGATGGGTGGACTTGTTTTTGTTAATGATTCAGTGAATATGAATTTTGAGAGATGTTTGAAATCAATTTTGAAAGCTTGAGAGATGTTTATAATCTTTTTGTTTTAAGGTGCGAGGTTCTTCACTACTAAACTTGTGATCCTTATCATATGCAGCATTTGATGCAGCTACAAAGGAGAACAAATACATAAATTCTAGTCTCATGTACTATTTAATCTATGTTAGTGTCATGGTAATAATAGCTTGTTCTGCAGGTGAAATGGCAGCGGATGATACATGTGATTATGTCGTAGTTGCTTTGTTGGTGGAACCACATGGATAGATTTATTTTCTCATGAGATTAGTCGAGCTACATGTGAGTTGGCCCAAACCCCCACAATCATTGAAAAAAATAGGCAAATATTAGCTTGAGGCTAATGTGGTATTCAAATCATGTAGGAATATCAAAACACCTATTTAGAAGTTTTATTTCTGATGACATTAGTTAGAGATGATTTGAAATATTTTAAGTTAAAGGCATTCCAATTGGCTTCATTCTTTACCCTATTTGCTTGTGCATGTAACTTTATTTAAAAAATTCTCAAATTTTCAGGCATTGGATTGCTTGTTGCTTGTTTTTTCATAGGACTAAGTATTTTCTTTTTTTTTTGTTTTGCCTTGTATTAGCTTCTATATATGTAAGTGTGTGTGTGTGTGTGTGTGTGTTTGTGTGTAGATATCTATATATATATATATATATATATATATTCATATCATTTAAGTTTGAATTGATGTGTATGTAAGAAATGAAAGAAGTTAATGATGAGATGAAAGAAATGAAAAATATAAAATAATAGTAGATGAACTATATGGAGTCATAGTTAGCGGCCTTGATGAGACATGTAGCACACTGAGTTCTAGTAGAGTACTCACACAGTAGAGTCATGTACAAATGCACAAGCTAATGATGAAGTTGAAGATTTAATTTTAAATGATTATATATCTATATTATGTTTTTATTTTAACCATATAACATTTATATCATATTTATTTCTAAATTTTTTTTGGTTTTTGTTAATTATATAAAATTGTTTATAGTGTATGTTTTTATTTAATTTAATATAAAATATTAAAAATATGTAATCAAATTTTTTGTAAAAAAATAAAATTATGAAAATTGATTTTGAATGAAAATAGCTAGGTATTTTTTCCTTGCTAGGGATGTTTTTGTGCGTATTCAGTCAAAAATTTTTAATTATTATTCTTAATTATGATTAAAATTAACAATGGAAAAGATATAATTAGCTAGGAAATTTTTCGTCGTTAAAAAATTTGCTAGGTAATTTTTCCCTTGTTAATTTTTTTTGTGACGAGCCCATTATCTTGGGAAAATATTCATCGTTATTCTGTCGTTAATCTATTTTAGCGATGAAAATTCCTATATGGCTAGGGATTATTCCCTAGCTATTTGGGATTTTTCTTGCAGTGATTCTAGGTAGGCTTGTCAGTATAATTTTTATCCTCTATTTGTCTTCCAAATTTCCCATTCAACATCAAGTTATTTATTAGTCTTTCCTTCAGGATACTTCTTGATCATTACTACAACATTGTGAAAAGTCATGACATCGTTGCCTATGATCACCATCTATAAGACCATCACTTTTGGTGGAGTGGTGTCGGTACGAATTATTCTTTGGATGTTTTATGTCATGACTTTAGGATAAGTTATTGCTTCTTATTTAAGCTATTATTGCCTCAATGTCATTTTTGCACCTATTTTAGTAACTTCATAAATTCAACATATAAATTCATGTCATTTTCAAAATTTATGCCTTTTTTTTATTACATAAATTATCTCTTCGTCTTTTTTATGATATTCTTTGATTGTTGACTTTGTCTCATCTTCCTCCTTATTGTAAATCAACAATTAGTTGTTGAATTTTCTTTGCTTGAATTTTCTAAAATCTCAAAAATTTCCACTGTAAATTTTTTTTGTTCTTGAACTAATAATTTCATAATTCCAACATCTTATTTTGTATCTTTGGAGTAGTTTATATTTTTTGCTTCAAAGGTTATGACTTAGATAAATGACACAACTTCATATTAGTATTCTTCTTATTCATGGCCACTTGCTTTATTTTTATCACTCGAATGTGTTTCTAGTTCATTATCTTTTTCATCTTCTTTAGGGCAATATTCTTTTACAAAGTCTCTCCATCTAAAATCTATATTTTGTCTCATTGAGGTGCATAGGAGGATATCTAATCTTTCTCAATATTACTTGTCATCTTCTTTAGGCCAATATTCTTTTACAAAGTCTCTCCATCTAAAATCTATATTTTGTCTCATTGAGGTGCATAGGAGGATATCTATTCTTTCTCAATATTACTTGTCATCATCTAGAATTTATAGATTTTTGTAGAAGTTGAATTTCATTTGCTCTTTGCCAACACGAAGTATAACTTTTTTTTTCTAGACATCTATCAACACTTATCTCGTATATAAAAATAATCATCCGAAGATCAATGAAACCTACTGATATCCCTCCATACTAGCACAATAAAATAAAAAAGAAATTTAAACTTACCAATATTGACCAATGCATCTTCAATTAATAATGCCTTTCGAAAACTTGATTGATCGATCAATCAACCATCTATAGTGAGAGAGAGGTTAGAGTAAACTCACCAAATGTTCAACCTGCTCATTATAGATAATTGCATCAAATTAACACTTGATTTCAAGTCACATAGTACTTTTAAAAAAATATGCCCCCACAATAATGCATGGAATAATAAATCTCTCAAGATCTCTAAGCTTTCTTGAAAGTTTAATTTGAATGATTGCTCTATAATTTTCTATCATGTTTACTATTTAGCATTCCAAATGCCAAATAATACCAATTATTTTGAGTTTTGTATAGAAATAATGTATTTAAAATAAAAAATTTAAAATACAAAGCTAGTTTCAAAAATATTACCAAAATAGTGCATTAGGAAACAACGTGATAATGGCCATCATTATGAATGATGGCCATTGCCACGCTATTGGATTTTAAAAATCGAACATCGGCATTGTGATTGGCTGCTATTGAATTTTAAAATTATGCTAGTTTTGTCTAGCTACTGAATCTCGTGATTTTCCATCGCGCCCTTCTTCTCCACGTCTTCCTCAGTAATGTTATGAATTTACACGAGCATGTTGTTGCATGCCTTCTCACCTTCTTTTTCTTTATTCCATATGGAGTCGCACAGCTTCAATGATGCATCATACATATCTAAACAGCCTAAACAGCATCATTTCGATTCTATTTATCGCTATTACCTTGATATCAACTACAATCAAACCAGGCGGAAGCAATCAATTTGTTCATGCGTTGCATTACCGTCAGCTTGTACCACACAAGGGCACGTGCTACTCTGCTCTCGCAGAAAACACATCAAGCAATCATGGAGACCAAACTAAAGAATGCATCGTCGAGTTGCTGGCGAGGTATTCTTTGAAAGCAATTCAATACAATCAAATAATGCTACATAGACTAGCTTGCATACCAAAACTCAGTGATGGGGAATGGATAGCTCTGGAAGATTGTGAAGAACAAATGGAAGAGGTGAACAATGAGATCTACTCCTCTCTGGAAGCACTAAAAAAAATGTCGGCATGAGCTAAGTCCAGAATGGGCAGAAGACATCAAGACTCTGCTGAGTTCCATAATGATGAATCATGAGACGTATCTGGAAGCATTGGCGAACTGAAAGGAGTCATTGAAGCTGTACAAATCCATATGGAATAAAGAAAAAGAAGGTGAGAAGGCATGCAGCAACACGCTCACGATGATTCATAACATGACTAAGGAAGATGTGGAGAAGAAGGGTGCAATGGAAAATCATGAGAATCAGAAGCTGGACAAAACTAGCATATTTTTAAAATTCAATAGTCATCATTCACAATGCCAACCTTTGATTTTTAAAATTCAACAGCATGGCAATGACTTTCGTTCACAATGATAGTCATTACCGTGCTGTTTCCAGACACACTAGTTTGATAATTTTTTTGAAACTAGCATTATATTTTAGATTTTTTATTTAAAACACATTATTTCCATACAAAACTCACCAACTCATTCATGAAAACAAAAAAGCTCATGTTCCAACTTTCAAAGTGTGTTTTTTTTAGTTATGTACTGAAATAATGCATTTTAAATAAAAAATATAAAATGTAATGCTAGTTTAAAAAATATTACCAAACTAGTGTGTCTAGAAATAGAGTAGTAATGGTCATCACTGTGAACAATGGTCATTGCCACACTATTGAATTTTAAAAATCAAAGGTCAGCATTGTGAATGACTGTTATTGAATTTTAAAAATATGCTAGTTTTGTCCAGCTTCAAATTCTCGTGATTTTCCATTGCACCCTTCTTCTCCATGTCATCCTCAGTCATGTCATGAATCATCACGAGCACGTTGCTACATGCCTTCTCACCTTCTTTTTCTTTATTCCATATGGATTTGCACAACTTCATTGACTCCTTTCAGTTCGTCAATCCTTCCAGACATGTCTCATGATTCATCATTGTGGAACTCAGCAGAGTCTTGATGTCTTCTGCCCATTCTGGACTTAGCTCTTGCTGACATTTTCTTAAGGCTTCCAGAGAGGAGTAAATCTCGTTGTTCACCTCTTCCATTTGTTCTTCACAGTCTTCCAGAGCTATCCATTCCCTGTCACTGAGTTTTGGTATGCAAGCTAGACTATGTAGCATTTTTTGATTGTATTGAATTGCTTTCAAAGAATACCTCGCTAGCAACTCGACGATGCATTCTTTAGTTTTGTCTCCATTATTGCTTGATGTATTTTCTATGAGAGCAGAGTAGCACGTGCCCTTGTGTGGTACAAGCTTCCGGTAATGCAATGCATGAACAAATTGATTGCTTCCGCCTAGTTCGATTGTAGTTGATATCAAGGTAACAACCGCAAATAGAATCAAAACAATGATGTTTAGGCTGTTTAGATATGTATGATGCATCATTGATGCTACGCAACTTTATATGGAATAAAAACTTCCAAGGTGAGAAGGTGTGCAGCAACATGCTTGTGATGATTCATAACATGATTGAGGAAGACGTGGAGAAGAAGGGCGTGATGGAAAATCATGAGAATCAGAAGCTGGACAAAGCTAGCATAATTTTAAAATTCAATAGCCAACATTCACAACACCATCCTTTGATTTTTAAAATTCAATATCTTGGAAATGACCGTCGTTCACAACGACGGTCATTGCCACATTGTTTCCAGACATACTAGTTTGGTAATATTTTTGAAACTAGTATTATATTTTAGATTTTTTATTTAAACTACATTATTTCCGTACAAAACTTAATTGTTTTGGTGAAAATGCATGATATTTTGCATGAAAATGAACTTTAAATAGAACTAGTTTGCTACATTATAGTTATGATAAATTATGATTAATAGTAGTGAAATTAATTTATTTTTGTATGAAATATGAGACTTGGTGGATTGTTAAGAATGAGGAAGTGAACAGTCATATAAAATCATAGTATTTTTTAGTATAATGACTTTTTTATATCTCATTGAGCTTATATGATAGTTTTAATATTTAGTCTTGGCCGAAGTTCTATACTTTAGTCATGACAATTTTCATACATCATGTCAATTTTTGTACATCATGCCTTTACCATCTCATTGACACAATCATTTCACTAGTCAATATTTTTTTTATCTATGAAACTTTCTTTGAGTCACGGCCACACTAAGTTGTGATATTTTATGGTTATAATATTAATTTATGTCATAGTGAATAAGTACCTCACTAGTGGTAAAGTCATAGTATCCTCCAACACCATGACTATCTCATTACAGAGCCATCAATACTATGGCAAAAGCCTTGATACTTTTCTAGTATCATGGCTTTTAGTTATATAGAGTTCTTGAGAGCATTTACTTTATTTGTGATCATTTTTAAGGTTGTGACTTTTTGCTCTTGAGGAAGGACCATAGCTGAGTCTCATTTTTAGTGCTACAAGTTTGAGTTATAGAGATGAAATGTACAAGTCATGGTTATTCCCTGTGTCATGAATTTATATTATAGAGACCAAAGACACAACTCATTCTCAATACTATGACTTTGTATTATAAAGATGAAATGTATTGCCATACCTATTCTTACAACCACAAAATTCTAAAGTAATAAAAAGATTAAAGGTATGGCTCATTCCAAAACCATGACTTTGTGTTTCAAAGACAAAAAACAAAAGCTATGGATGGTATTCCTCATGGTCATGACTTTCTATATTAAAATCATATTCATCCATTCAGTATAAAAGTAAAAAATGAAGATTTTGGAAGCAAAATTTCTTGGCAACAGAGAAGAGAGAGAGAATGGAGGAACAAAAAACCTTTTCACTATTTATGTTTTGTGGCTGAGAAAATTTTCTATATTTACATACTCTTTCACAATTTTTTTTTAATTTATAAGTCTATATATAGAAACTTATAAAATATCTTAAAATTAAGTTTAAGTCACAACAACTTATAACATGTCATTGTATAATTCATATCATGACCCTAGAGTATAATTCATGACTTGAATTCACAGCACAAATATATTGCAGCAACAATGATGTTACAATTTCAATTGAGTCGCAACTTCATAATATAAGTTGTGACTCCAAAGATATAATCTCTATCTGCAACCTACCTTAATAGGTTGTCACTCTATGAAGGGTATGATATCAATATTGAGGTCACAACTATGAACTCTAGTCACTATTTCAGCTTTAGTCACGTTACGACTTTATAGAATAGGGCATGACTCCTTAGTAGCTACTCTGGCTTTAATGCAATCATGATTCCATAAAAAATGGTCATTGACTCTGACGCACATACAACATTTAAAAAAAAAGAATGAGTTAATCCTAATACAACACAACACCGATCTAAATTGCATTCCATTGAAAAATTCTGAAACACACTTCAATTCTCTTGAATTTCTATTTAAAAGGACTACAAGTCATTCAACTTTAATTTTGTCCGAATTCAGTATTAAAGTTTTGGATTCTAAGAGGTTTTACAACTTTATAAAAAAATAATTGTGCAATTTTTTTTGATTTTTTCAAAAATGTGCTTCCAATTTTCTAGGAAATGGAATTGAAGTGGCTTCAAAAAAAATTATGCATACTAGAATCTTGTAACCTAAACTTTGATTCATTAAATTTAATTGTATTACTCCTTCCAAGTTGTACAATGAGAATTTATAAAAAAATTATCATATTCGAGGGCGATGATTTTTCTTTACTTTAGAGAACTACATGGATATTATGTTTTCTAAATTATAAAAGATAGAGAAATAACTTCAGATACTCACTAAAGTTTTGTCACCATCTCTTAACACTAAACTTTTGTGCTTGTTTGGATCAAAATACATGCTATCAGGTTATAATTTTTGTACAAGTAATCTCATTTCAAATGCTTGTCATAAACAATTTATTTTTCTGACATACCCATTATAGAGTTTGTAAATTTGTCAAATAAAGAAACTAAATATGATGAGATTAGTGGGACACATATAGAATTGATGCTTATTAGAAGATTACGAATAATTTTCATTGTATAAGCATGCAAATTTACATATTTTTGGAATATAACACAATGAGTTTATTGCCTTTATTTGCATATTTGCTTCTTTATTCGAGAAAATATCACTTGTTTCTTCATATTTTGGTTGTAAATTTTTAACAGAAGGAAAAAGAGAGAGTATGATTTGGGGGTAAAATTGTATATGGAAATAATATTTTTGAAAATATTAGTAAAATGCCTAACATATGTGAACTTGTTGCATTTTCTCATTTTAGCACAAGAACCATGTTAGGTGTCTATGCATATTAAATCAGAAATAAAGTTTTCACACCAACAAATATGTCATTTCCAATGGCTATGCATCTACCATATAAGCAAGGAGCCTTCAGTCAAACAAAAGTAACATACCTAGTACCTATGCAGCCATGTGTACCCCCCCAGAAGTAGAGAAATAACTACAGATACTCACCAAGATCCTACCACTATCTTTTAATACTAAAATTTTGTTCTTGTTTGACTGAGATGTAGGCTTTAAAATTATAGTAATAGTTTGTGAAAGTTATATTATTTGATATGCCTATCAATAACAAATTCTTTTCTTGACATACCCATATTTGGGAGTTGAAATTGGTCAAAGAAAGAAATTAAATGTGATAAGATTAATTGGACCATGCCTAGACGAGGTGCTTATTACAAGATTACAACAACAATGAGCATAGTATAAGCATGCAAATTTTTAAATTTTTTATAAATATATCATGATGATTTTATCGCTTTTATTTGTATATTTTCTTCTTCATTCAAGGAAATTTCACATGTGTTTTTTATTTTGTTTGTAAATTTTTAAATGAAAGAAAATGAGGAAAAAAAATAAGGTTTGAGGGTAAAGGTATAGATATAATGTTTGTGAAAACGCTTGTAAAATACATGACCTTTTTGAACTTATTGCATATCTTCATATTAACACAAACATCATATCTTGTGTCTATATATCTACTAAATTAGACATAAAATCTTTTCACCAATAATTATGCCATTTCTAACATCTAGCAAATCAAAAAGGAAGCATTCGCACCAATACAAGCAGCATACCTAGTTCCCTTGCAACCCTTAGATATCCTCAAAAAATAGAATCACTTTTACCTTTTTAACATGTGTAAATTGGTGCACATGTACCTTCTATAGAAGTAATGAACATTACATGAGCATCTATTTGGCTACTGTGCAACTGTTGGAACTATATTTTCGAAGGCTTCAACCATCAAACACAAAATTAGACCCCCATCCAAAGTTCGAGCTATTACTAGTTCTCAATAAATTTGAGTACAATGTCAATTTTTTTCAATAGATATCTTGCTTATTTGAATTTAAAAAAAAAACATCAAACTCTGACACTAAATAAATGAATAGTGTTCCCCTAGCTAACATTTTAGAATTTATGTCTCAATCTTATCCTCCACTATCTCACCTACTATAGACTACTAAGAACACAAAAAGAAGGGATCTTAAAAAGAGCACCAACATGAAGAATATAAAAGTGAATTGTGAAAAAGTTGGAATGAAACTTTTCATTGTAACTCGTTAACACATATCACATGGTAAAGAAGAACTTGATAAATAAACAAATTTATTTTAATTTATTTTATATCTTTATAGTTTCTATTAAAATGACAATAATTTTTTTATAATAATCTATTACAATATAAATAATCTTTACAAATACTTCCATATATCAAACACATCTAATTAGTATTATGTTGAAAATACATGATAATTATAATTTAGATGAAAGTCATAACTATTAGAAGTTCCACTTTTATTTTCCTCATGAATATTACCATAACATATTTAAGGTTCTCATAAATTTCTTATTTTCTTTCATCTTATACAGCCAATGAAGCTTTTAGACTATTCTCTTTGGCATGTATTGAGATAATTTTTCTTTATGCTTCTTTGATAGCAAATTGAGATAACTTATATCAAATATCATCAATATAATGATATTTTTTTTATTCCTAATGTAATTCCACGGGGATGATGAGAATCAACATTTAAAAAAATGATGACCTCAAATTTTTGTATTCAAATAGTTGAATTAGATGTGTGATGAAAAATAACTTCATATAGTTGAATTTTCTAGGATTTCTAGACAACCTTGGTCCAATAAACAAGTGATATTTCATCTCTGATTTATATATGGTTTGACATAGTTCGTATCTATTTTTTGTAATAGATTTCTAGAGAAGAAAACTCACCAATTTGGATATAATAACCTATTAGAACCTATAGTTGGCTTTGATATCAAATATTTATAATCATAATGATGGTTAGGGTTTAGGATTTACGAGGAAAAATTTAAACACAAATAGAAATCTCATAGATGAAGCACATATTACACAATAAGAGACATCACAGAAAAAGCACACATGTGCACCAAAGAAGAAGAGGGGAAAAAGAAAAGAGAGAATAATAAAGGAGAATATTTTTTTATCATTATTGTATCTTATTTAAATGCAATAATACATCCTATTTTTTAGATATCACTTTCACTACTTTTTATATTATATTTTTAAGGATTTAGATAGTAAGCCTAAACAAAAAAAAATCTCTAACTTAAGTTATGATTCATGACATCACATAACTTATCATGGCTTCATTCATGTTACTACATCAAAGAATAGGTCATGACTTTATTCATAATGCAATGCCAAAGAATAGTCACAACTCAAATTTTTCTGATTTCCACTAATAACTCATGCCAATAGAAATTACGTTGTAACTTTATTATGTTGCGATACCAAAGAACATTATCACAACTTAAATTCTTAATATTTCTTAACATATCAACATAAATGATATCATGATACCAAAGAATATGGTTATTACTCGAATAAATGAGATTTCTAGTCACAACAACACAAGATATATTACTTGTTCATATCATGATTTCACATATCAGAGTTGTGATAGTGGAGTCTTGTTCTATCTATAAATGTAAGAGCTAAATCCTAACATTCTCTTACTCGATAAATACTTTTTCTTCACCTCTATCTCAACTCTATATCACTCGAACTTCTTTGTACTCATAGTCTTTGTTATATAATCATCAACATTCTTTTTCATGTTAATTTTCTCCAATCGAATCAAATCAACCTCTAGTTCACTTGTTCCTAGAAGAAATGATATTTCATGTGAATGTATATTATTCTTTCATGGAAAGTTGGATTCATTGCTAGGTGGATGACACTCTAACTATCGCATATGAGCCTTAAGTTGTTTTGCTCAAAGCCAATCTTTACACATACACTTCATGTCCAAATAGTTTCCTTACTCACATGTGTAAGAGTCATATATTCTATCTCAATGGATGAAAGGAAAACTACAGCTTTCCTTTTTATCATCTAGCTTAAAGGATTACCATACAAATTAAAGACATGCCCACTTATAGACCTTTAGATATCCATATCTCCACCCCAATAAACATCAATAGATCTAGTGACCTCAATTATCTCTTCATTATTGTTCCCACCAAAACTCAATACTTATTCAAGAGTACCATGAAGATACTTGAGTACTCTTTTTATGATATTTTATTTTTTTTTCTAGATTAGATTTAAATATATTCAAGACTGCCACAACATGTGAAATATTAGGTCATATTATAGTGCATACCATGACATACATTATGCTTCTTACTGCACTAGCATACAAAATGAGGGTCATTTCTTCCTTCTCTAGTTGAGTAAAAGGGTATTTCTTGGCTATTATCTTCATACCAATTGTCATGGAAGATCCCATCAACTTGCAATCAGACATATTATACCTCTAAAATATATCTTCCACATACAACTTTTGCCTAAGATATATTATCTTTTTTCCTAATCTCTCAAATTTTTTATACCAAGTATAATAATTGCTTCTCTGAGACCAGTCATGTCAAACTTCTTATTAAGCAATCTTTTTATCAAAATAATCATATCCATACTATTTCTCACCTATAGAATATGATCCATGTACAATGTTAGAATAATAAAATTATTGCCTAACTGATTTGTTTAGATGTAGTGGTCATCCTCACATGTAAAATTCCCAACTACATGGCCAAGGAATCAAACTTCTAGTACTACATATAAGAAGATTGATTCATCATATTTTTTTAGCTTGAACACCGATCTTTCATTAAATTTCACCTTGAAACTAGTCAGTTGTTCCAAGTATACTTCTTCCTCCATGTTAATATGAATAAATACTTTCTTCACATCTATCTTTTTAAGTTTTAGGCCATGCCCTATTATAGTATCTAACACCTCTTGGATAGATGACATCTTCAATACTAGTGAGAAGACCTCATCATAGTCAATACCTTTGATTTTAAAATATCTTTTGGAAACAAACCTACTTTGTACTTCTCTATCTTTCCATCAGTCTTTAATTTTCATTTGAAAACCCACTTACATCTAATTTATTTTTGATATGATGTAAACTTTAAAAGGTTCTAGGTATTCTTTTTCTTCAAGAACTATATTTTATCTATCATGATTTACTCCCACTGAATTGTCTCCTAGGAGGCTCTGGCTTTCGATATAATATTGAGTTCATCTCTTAGAGTATGTTGTGTGCATGCTATCTATTATCAAAATATCTTATGGATGAATTTCTAACTCATGTAGACCTTTTGAATGCTAGTATGGACTCAACTAAATCTACATCAAGAATATCAGTGCTTGATTATGGAAACCCTTTCTCAACTTATTTACCCAAGTTAACATATTCCTTTACATTGAGTCATAATACCATAGTTCCATGTTATGACTCTGGGCTAAGTTGCTACCCCATGTTTCCATGTCAAAACTTCGCACTCGATCATGATATCTTTTTTTCATGTCATGAATCTGAACCCAACCATAATAATATTTTTTCATGTTACAACTCTAAACTTACTCTTAACTCTATATCACCATGTCATGATTGAAGTATGTTGTTCTCTATATGCTTGTTCTTCTCCAAGGTCACATATACCTTTGCAACATCAGGATATTTAGGCAATTAATTTTTATTAGATTCATTCTTACACTTTTTAAACACAAAATCTTTACTATAGAAGACTATTCATTTCTATGGGTTCCAAAGCTTATAGTTCTCGACACCTTTATCTATGCCGATGAACTTGCACTTCTTTGGTTTGAAGTCCAACTTATTCTACATTTACTTTGTCACATAGATGTACACATCACATACAAATACTCAAAGATGTGCTATATTCATCTTCCTTTCATTCGATACACAAAATAGTGTCTAATCCTTTACTATAGATATAAAAGTGTGGTTAGTTAGTTAGCATATTATGAAAACTACTTTAGCCCTAGATATTGTCTCCATAGCTACTCAAATCCTCATGCATATTACCTTCTATATTAATATTCTATTCAACCTTTTAGCTACTCTATTATGTTGTAGTGCCATTCTTATCATGTTTTTCCCTAGCAATACCCTACTCATTTGGAACATTTTCAATGTCATTCTTTATATGCAAATTTTTTATCTTCTAGTTGAATTAATTCTCCGCTATCACTTAGAACTTCTCCAACACCTTATATTTGAAAATATAATCACCAAACTCTTCTCACTAATATGCATAAGTCGTTGATGTCACAACATGGTTTCATATCATAGCATTGAACTTGATCATGACATCATGTTTCCATGTTATGACTCTAAACTTAATAGTTACATCATGTCTACATGTCGTGATTGGAATTTATTCTATATGGATTCTTCTTCTCAAAACCCAAGGACCCAACTATAGCCTTGATATTATTTCTCAATAGCTTGTATAAGAATTCACACCTTGCTCCACAAGTAATTATCATTGTTTTCCATGTCATCTTGTAAGACTTATCATCGTAACTAAACTCAATATCATCATCTGTCATCATACTCATAGAAATTAGATTTTTACTCAGATATGAAATATGCATGACTCCTAAGATAAATTTGAACATCTCAGCATGCATCTTCATCTTCATCTTCATCATCATACTCATAGTCATATCCCTGTCATCTTAAGGCTCATAATAATGAACTCATTCCAATGCAGAGTCATATGATATGACATGCCTATGTTGATGAACCATGTATCCTTATCAATATGAACAATACACGCCTTAGCAAAATAAAAATCTCAACTAATGGATGACTCCTTGACTACCAAGCTAGCTATTTCTTGGGTCTTGACTTAAATACATGATGTTGTGACTTGAGTTGGCATGCCTTCTTATCTCTAGCAGTCCCTCCTAATATACCCAACTTTACTACACTTCCAACACTTTGATTTTAACTTATCTATACTCTTTGATCTTCTTTTTGACTTTGACTTGCTTCTTGACCAATTCATGATTTGGTCTTTAGTCCTCCCCCTCACAAACATTACATCCTTAGAGTACCCTATCATACTCTTTCTTCTTAATCTCTAATAATAAAGCTACAACTACTATCTCATATGATAATTGTATTATACTACTACTAAAGGTGATAATCAAATTACCCCATGACTTAGGTTGTAAATAGAGGAGGGAAATAGATTTATTATCATCATTGATCTCATTGCCAATATAAATAACTAGTTGATTAGTATCTGAAATGGATGTAGGTGTGAGATAAAAGAGTCAACCTCTTCCATGTATAACTTATAAAGTTTCATTCTCACGAATAGTTTGTTGGCTAGTGATTTGATCTAACAGAGCATCTAGATTTTCTTCCATAAATGTTTAGCTTTTCTCTCACCAAAAATATTCACCAATACCTCATATGCCAAATATAGTTGGATCAAGTCTCATATGCATCAATATCTATATATGCAATATCTAATCACACATTATATATGCATAAGTTTCTAATTTTCTATATGCAAAGGTACGTGCATAGGTTCATGCATAGGTTCGTGCATAGGTTCGTGCATAGGTTCGTGCATAGCTTAACTTCAAATATTAGGGTAGGGCCAATCTAATTTTATACTGATTGAGCTTGATGTATTATGTTTAAATTGTATGCATAAATTTATTGAAATGAGCATTTGCCCTAAAATTCATTATATAATTGGAAGTTTAGGACCATGACTAGCACTAGAAATGTACCACTAGATTTTTTAAAGGAAACTTATTACAATTTGTACAAAGTTTGCATGTCGTAATCTCACAAACTAAAACTATTGCTAGACTTTGCAAGTGTATAGAGACAATTGCACTAAAACTAGTTTTGTTATAGAATTATGTTGTTTGTTGTAGATACAAGACATGCACTAGAACTAATGCTAGATAGTGTGCGCAATTATTCGATGGAAATCATCATGCTCCAATTTATGACGCATGCACTACTCAAGCACTAAAACTAGCATTCATATTGGTGTCACATTGAACAACAATGTCTCCACTTTCTTCTTTGGTTGAATGTTTTATTTTTGTTTTGCAAATTCAAAATTTGTATTGGCATCCACATCAATACTATAATTTTTTTTGTGTTCCTCAGATCATTGTTTTTTGCTTTTATATCTATGAGCAAGATTTAATTTTAGTTTTTAGAATTGACCACCATTTAATAAAATTAAGTTCAGTCTATAATTTATTTTATTAAAACCAATTAAATTAAATTGTGATCTTTCAAAGGCACTAATTTATATATATTTGATGCACGTTCCACTTTAATTCAAAGATTCAAAATTTATTTGCAATTCCAAAATAAAAAATCATAATATAATACAAAACTTCCTAGTCTAATTAATTTATAAATTCATATATGATTAATGCATACTAAAGATTTCTTCAGGCATACTAATATTTGTAAAACCTTAAATAAACCAAAATCCGAAGAATCATAAATTCCAAAATAATTATGTAAACTTGGGATCTTTGGAAAAATACTCCAATTATGATTATGTGTTATTAGTGACTAACTGAGATACTGCTTAAAAATCAAGAATAATTATAGAACAAATTCTTGGTCTAACTTTTAGGTGGACTTAATGTTTTTTATCTTCTCAAAACTATTTAATTTTGTTAGGAAAAATTACCTAAAAATGTACAGTAGAAAAATAATTTTTTTTGGATTATCAAAATTTTTTATCAAGTTACATAAATAAATATATTTTGAACTATTTGAAATATATATTTTTTTTACTTCTCTACTTATGTATAAAGAATAAAAATAGATACCATAAATAATACATAATCACAATAAATACCATGCACCCAAAATTAGTATAAAATTTATACACACACAATGTTCAAATGTCCAAATTATTACAGATCAGACAAAATTTAAAAATATTTGAAAACACATTTAGAATCATGTTTTCAATTTTAGGCTTAGTATTAAAAAAAAAAGTCAAGCAATACTTTCATGGTACGAGCACAACATAAGCATAACATGAACATAGCATGAGTACAGTTCAAGCATAGCATAAGCACAACACGAGCACAATACAATCACAATTTCTTTAAAATACTTCATGAACTCCATAGGGACTAGGCACAAACTTAATATGAATCCAATACCATGATAAACATAAATAAAAAAGTGAGTGTAAACTATATTTCTTAAATATTACAGAAACTTAGAATAATTTTGTAATATTTAATAAATATTCCCAAAGAGTAATGTGGAAACTTTAAGTATTGTGTAAAACAAAAATGAGAACAATTTTTATTCTTTTAAACACAATCACACATAAAAACAATTCACGTGACTCGCTCTTTACAAAACCATGCACACTATTCATTATTGATGCACACAAGTCCAGTGTGCACACGTAAATGTTCACACAATAATTCACATCTTCAAGAAAATGCACACATGAATTCACTCACACTTGACGTCTTCACGAAAATGCACAAATGAATTCAAGCTCAATTTAGTCTTCACGTAAACATGGGACTTATCCCATGCTTCATAAGGTTGGGAGACTTACAAAGCATGGGATAAAATCCTTCTACGAAAAACTTCAAACAAGATGACTCCCATTTTCATAAATAGTCACCATGTGCTTTTTTCGCGTGGTGCTTGATTTCCCATTTCATTTTTTTCGTTCAAGTGTAAGTTTGTCCGTCTATATTTCTCTATGCACACATATCTTTTATAAACCCAAAAAAACTAACCATTAATTTTTTTATTGAAATCAATACTTTTAAAACGAGATCACCCACTCTCATTTAAAAATTAAAATAATCCAAAAATAACAAAAACAAACAAAAATACTTAGTATTTCGGTCTACCCAAAACTAGGTAGACCTAACAATCTCTCCCTTTGTCCTATTTGGGTAGTCTGATACAGGTTCTTAGTTTGGGTTTAGAACATACAAGTCACAAAAAATTTTTTGGGCTACAAAACCATTTCTCATTCCTGATATAAGAAATTTTTTTTTCAAAAATTATAAAAACTCGAGAACATAACTTTTCCCTCTATGCCTTTAGCTCCTTCTTGATCCAACTCATCATAGAGAGTAGCTGAAGTAAAATCATTATCATTTACTTTCAACTCATAACCTCTTCTTTGATCAAAGTGATCATTGAAAATGGCTGAAGTAAAAATCATATCATTAGAGATCCCTTTGATATTCTTATTTGTCTTAGAACAAATACTTGAGGAATCTTGATCAACTACTCTCAATCTCCTAGAAAAAAGTTTTACAATAATACAACTTTCTCTAGTCGTAGCATCTGTCCTACCCTCACAAGGTGGTTATTGAATAATGAGTATGGACTTCTTTCCTACAGAAAGTGCATTATCCACACTATCATACTCAGACCAATGCAGCTTGAAGTCAATGCAAGTATTTTTTTCCACCCAAAATTTATTTGATTCAAGATAACCTTGGCCAAGGTAATATAGAAGTAATTTACCCTTCTATCATTCACTATAGTCAGCGATCCTTTTGACAAGTTCCATTGATTTTTTCAAACTTACCCTCATGACTCATGCTATCCAACATTCCTATTGATAGTAGGTTCATACAACCTTTTGAAATATATTGGACATCTCTAAGAATAGTTTGGTATACCATATTCATCACTAGACAGACATAATTAATGCCCAATATTTTTGAGGTTCTTCCATCACTCATACTAACTATTCCATAGTCCATAGATGAAAAAGTCACTAACAAGTTAGGATTCGATCTGATGTGTAAGGTTGCAGCCGTACCTACTATCCAGTCACTTTTCCAATTAATTTTATCATACAATACATTATTACCCAAAATGCAATGTCACCTTTTATGATAAAACTATTATGCATCCTTCTGATCACAGTTCTCTTCTTGTGTTCTACTTAAAGTTTCCTCCACTTGGGTTAGTTCCTCTTAAAATATCATACTTGATTATAGTAGTAACATTTTCCTGTGAACTTTCATTTGGGAGAACTCTCACTATACTCCTCGAGTGTGAATTTTAAGCTAAATCTACTCCTCATTTTAAGTTCCTCAAATGTGAGAATGTCTACAATAGTCCCTTTTTCCCTTTGTCTCACAACCTCACTTACCAGACTTTCAGTTATAATTATCATGTTAAGTATGTTATTTGGAACCAAGGTACTTAAGAATATTACAAGCATTTCCCAACTCTCTAGAAGTGAGCTAAGAAGCAAATATGCTTGAACTTCATCATATAGTATTATTTTCATAGATACTAGTTGATTGATCAATGATTGAAAAAGACTTAAATGAGCATTCAAATTAGTTCTATCCTAAATCTTAACCAATCATCAAATTATCAAGGTTTTATTTCTTGATTTGTTTTTCTCATACATTGATTCTTACCTTTTATCACATATCATCAACTTTTACAATAGCTGAGATGTGATGGAAAGTTATCATTTCAACCCATCGTTCAATTATGATAGAGGCCTTATAGTGTTATTTTTTCCACTTGGTCTCCTCCATACTTTTTAGCTTTGGATCACCAAGAAATGATTCAAGTAGATTCCTCATCATTAAGAGATCTATCATTTTAATATTCTAGGTTGAATAGTTGGAAAGTTCCAATCTAATCATATCAAGCAAATTATTTTCTCATCCATAATGAAAAAATAATCCAACTTTTGAAAAATATAAATACCAAAACCATCAAAAGAAACCTTCCTATAAAACCAGTAGTAGGGACCAATCAAAATACCATCTAAAAACTAAGAATAGTTACGAAACAAATTCTTGATTTAAATTTTAGGTCGATTTAATATTTTTGATCTTCTTAAAAATATTTAATTTTGTTAGAAAATTTTACCCAATACAGGAAACATAATTTTTTTTGGATTATCAAAATTTTCTATTAGGTTACATAAATAAATATTTTTCAATCTATTCAAAATATATATATTTACGCTTCTCTACTTATGCGAAAAG
Organism: Sapria himalayana; assembly: GCA_029783825.1. Taxonomy (NCBI): domain Eukaryota; kingdom Viridiplantae; phylum Streptophyta; class Magnoliopsida; order Malpighiales; family Rafflesiaceae; genus Sapria; species Sapria himalayana. The sequence goes on along the minus strand of JAREIK010002317.1, from coordinate 218,281 downwards.
TATAAAAATAAACACCATAAATAATACACAATCATGATAAATATTTTGTTACAAAATTAGTAGAATATTTACACACACACACACACAAAATGTTCTAATGTCCAAATTATTACAGTTCAATAGAAATATAAAAATATTTGAAAATACTTATAGAATCATCTTTTCAATTTCATACTTGGTATTTTAGAAGAAATTAAAGTACTAATATCATATGACAAGCACAACACAAACACAATACAAACACGACACGATCACAATTTCTTTAGAATGCCACATGAACTCCTTAAAGACTAGGTACAAACTTCCCATGAATCCAACATCCTCATAAACATAAATAAAAATGTGAGAATAAATGGCATTTCTTATATTTTACAAAAATTTATAATAATTTTTATAATATTTAATATATATTTCAGAAGAGTAATGCTGAAGCTCAGAGTACAATGTAAAATAAAAATAGGAACAATTCATGTTTTTCTAAACACAATCACACATGAAAACTATTTATGCAACTCACTCTTCATAAAACTGCACACACTGCTCACTATTCATGCACACAACACACACCAAAATGTTCACATGTAATTAATGTCTTAACGAAAATGCACATATGAATTCATGCGCACTTCACTTCTTCACAAAAATGCACACACAAATCCATGCTCACTTGAATCGTCATGAAAACATAAGAATTATCCAATGCTTTAAGAGATTCACATACTCACAAAGTAGGGATAAACCTCAAAAGGGATGACTCCCATTTTCACAGATAGTCACCGTTCCCATTTTTGTGTTGCGCGTGACTTCCCCTTTCATTTTTTCATTCAAGCATAAGCTTGCCCATCCATGTTTTACCATGCACACATATCTTTTATAAACTGAAAAACTAATCATTATTTTTTGTATTGAAATAGATTACTTTTAAATGAGAGCACGCACTCTCATCTTAAAAATAAATCAAACCATTAACAACAAAAAAACAAATAAATTAAAATATATAGTATTTTTGTCGGCCCAAAACTGGGCACACCTAACAAGGTAATCATTGAGCTAAATATTTTAATTCATTGACATTGTGACAAATGAATCAATAAGCTTCAAATTAATAGCAACTCTTCTCAACATGCCTTCAATTACAACATCATCAACCCAAGAGAGATGTAAGGTGAAGAGACAAGACAGAAGATAGAATTGGGAGAGAAAATTTTTTTTCTACAAAATAGGAGCACATGCATAACTTAAGTAGCCTTCTTGCCTCTTGTTTTTGCAGAAAAAAAAATCCATGCACAATAGGAACAACACAACCAACTCTCTATTTCTGTTGAAAGAAAACTATAGGCACAATGTAAGAAAAATGTATAACTATCATTAATTTTCTTTTTCACCTTATATTGAAAAATGCCACTTATGTATATCTAAGAAATGTGCATTGCATTTGTTTTTCTTTTATATTACGATGGGGACACTCTGCATCCTTTTTTAAGCACCATAGGCATTTCATTCATTAAGGTAAATTTACCATTTCCATTAGTCTTCCTCTATTTTTTTAAGTTGAGTGAGAAATTATCACATATTTTTAATCCTTTGGGCAATTATTCTTAAACCACCTATAAAAAAAACAAAAAAAAAATAACTAAGAAAAACAAAAGATATAGATTTCAAATAATAACAATATATTGTTATTTAAAATTTAAAACATGACTAAAGTAAACATAAATCAATTAGAACTAGTCAACCCAGCTCAAGCAAATCCAATAGATTTATTTGGAAATTATTTATGGTTGAAAAATATGCAAGAATTAAATATGAGCCCACAAAATTTAACAAATTACACTTTATCATTCTTTAATTATTTTGATAGCACTTGAAATTATTAATGATGTTATATTTAAGCTTGAAGAATAGTTTAACTTCTCTAATAGATATCTTGACCACAAAAAGTTTTCTTATCAAAAATTTTTAAAAATGAGTCGAGCATAATTTTTTTTTATCGAGATCTTTTGCAAAAGTTTGGAACTCAAACATGTATTTCTTTTGAAAATATTCCTGTTATGGTTGTGCATGAATCAACACATTTTCCTACTTGAAATATTAATCACTAAAATACATAAGTTGGTGTTGGTGCTAATATGTTTAAATGATACTTATTCACAAAATTAACTAGTCCTCCACTATTATTGATGTGAGATTCATAAATATTTTATTTATTTTAATTATTAGAATTGAATTGATTAGTTTGATCAAGTTAGCTACTTAATGGGGAATTGATTTATTAATTCTTCTTTAATGTTCAAAAATAAATTTGGGATGAGAAATAAGTAAAATTGATGCTAAATTTTCTAATCTTGAATTTTTAGAGAAAAAGTTAGGTCAATTCAAAATAATGGACAATTTGATCATTTTTCTCTTTAATAAAAAATAAAATTTTGATTTCTTTTATTTTTTCTTGCTTTCATGATTTATTTTTTATTTCCCTTGTTCTCTCGATTTTTTTTGATCTCACTTATTTATTCACTAAAATCTTTTAAATAATCAAATCATAAATTCATAATTTTTTGTGGAAATTCCTTCTAGGAAGTGATTAAACTTAGGAACTTCACATTTTTAATCAAAAATAGCTAAGCAAGGATTAATCTTAGTGAAAAAGATTAGAATAGGGGTGAATTGATATATTTTCATTTTTTGCTTGATTTATTAAATTGAGTTTGAATTTATTCAAATTTTCACTTCTATATAATTTGAGATGAAAATCCCTTATAGGAAGTGACAATGACATTATTAGTGACGTGAGAATTTCATTCTTTGCATTATTAGTTACATATACTTATTTTATGATGTGTGGTATTATGTGCTTTATTATGAATTATTATTTTTTGTTTCTTTGAAATGAATTTCATAAATTTTATATGATTTAATTGAGATATGTGATGAATTGATAAAAACTCATGAATTTGACATCATAAAAGTGACTTTTTGATAACTTTAGAAATTCACTCACCCATATGTTTTTAAGAAATATATATTTTTTGAAAAAATAGAAATATTATGGTTGGCTATTTGTAAAAAGTGTCTTCTTTATGGGTGATAGATAACATAGCTAATTTTGAAATAGAAATATATTGATATGCATGTATCAATTCATATGAGAAATATACTGAAACTATATGAGCTATATAATATTTTGAATCCTACCTAAGTAATTTTTAGAAAAAAAATAGTATATTTTGAATGAGTAGTTTCAACAAGACTAATCTTATTGATTAAGACATGAAAATCTATGACTACAAGAATATTCATGAAGGAAGGGCATGAGAATCCTTTGGAAAAATAATTCTGACCCCCTTGCATGTATTTAGTAGATCTTGCAATGTAGAGGTGGTGACCTTCATGTTAGAAATCATCATCTTTCATGAGTCTTTGGATCATGGGCATGCATGTGTGTGCACAGTCATGTGTGTGTTCTCCAATAAGGCTAATAGCTAGGCTAAAGGCTATCATATTATTTTTCCATCTATATTATGTTATTTTGATCTAGTAGAGCTTCGATATTCATAATATATATATATTTGTGAAAATGAGATGTGATTGAAAACTAAATATTTCATAACTTGCACACACTTGCATCATAGTTTCATGAATTTGCATAGCCATCTATATATGCAAGTATATGTATGAATATTTTAAAACTTATTCTTAAATTCTTAAATTATATATTTAGAAAAATATTTGGTTATTAATATAAAACATAGATATTTTTATATTTTTTTGAATTTTTCATATTGTGTTCACCTCTATTTTCTCCTAGTTAATGGTTGAAAATCCTCATGAAGTAATGTGTTAGTGACTGCTATGGAGACTTTGGACTACTTGATGGGCAATTTTGGTATGTCTAGATTTTGTTGCTTGAGCCTGAGAAATTATATTTCATAAAAATAATTGAACACCTTGCATTAGCCTAATAGTATATATTTTAATACACTGTGACATGTTGATAGTACACTTGGTGTTGATTTGTTTAAAATCATATATATTTTGTAAGTTTTATTGTGACCTTAGTAGTTGTACATGTATTATTGCTATAGGAATAATACGATTTGATTTAATTTTTTGACGTGAGGATATGATATCTTTCACATCGGTTCCTAGTTTTTCTCTTTCTCCTCCTTCTGCTCTCTCTCGATCCCAAGGTAGGGTAAGTTTGAGTTTTGGAAAAGAGTGTCACAGGATCATGATAATTAATAATTGAGAAAAGATAATTTTTGATTCAAAAACTAATTATGGGTGATGTGGTTTAAATGTTAGTAGAAGTACTTATGTGAGACATGTTTGTTTCTTTTATAAAATTTAGTTATGATGTATATGTTTTATTTAAGTCTTGGACTTATGTGTCTATACCAAGTTGAAGTCCTAAGCATACCAAGTCACATTCACAATTTAGATCATTTTTGTTTCTCATTTAATGCTACTCTTTTTTTTATTAGCCCAATGCACATTTTCAAATTATCTAACTCATTAGATGCCACCTTTTTAAAAACTAACACACTCCAATATTTCAAACTATGTGAACTGGTCAACATTGAAAATTTAGTCAATAACTTTCCTTTTTGACCATTTCCATTTTTTTAAAATGAAGAGAAAATTACATAAATAGAAATATATGGAATGTGAAAGAAAAACAAAATTTCTTTCTTCAAATGTTTTGTGATAACTTGCAATATCAATTTCTTACCAAAACATCATTATTAAAAAAAACCCAGCATGCTAGAAAATAAGTGTGTGAGAATCCACCAATCAAAATTAACCTATAAGGTGTTCTCTTCATCAATTATTGTATTACAATTGATAATATTCAACAAATAACAAATAAAGAGAACGTATATGTGTTTGTCTGCAAACCTAGATGGTAATATGGTATCTCTTTTTAAAATTATTCATCATTTCAAGAAATATTGTATTACAATTTTATCCAATCTTTCATGCTTCTTTTTGATACAATCATGAAATAAGAAAAATTGTAACTAGATGATAATCATCATAAAACAAAAAGTGAGTATATGTTCATATATGTATTTTAAAACTCAAGGACATCAAATTATGGACAATCATAACTTTCAATTTTCAATATAGTAAGTGTGCCTATATCTCAAGAAAAATATTATTTTGTTCAACTTGTTTTATCACTTACATTTCATTATAAAAGTATATATTTTTCCTAGTCCAAAATACATATGATTGTTCAATTTTATGTATATAGTATTTATTCAATTTTTGTCTTTAAAATTGTTTGGATCTGAAAACTCTTTTCAATTTTTTTATAGATTGATGTTTGAATAGGTAATGAAAAGTAATAATTGAAATGATTAGCCTTAAAAAATAAAAAACAAACAGTACAAAACTTTTAAATTTAGGATGATACAAGCTTTTCATCTTGCTATATAATTTTTGATCATTTTTTTTCTTTGACCCTATATATTATTAAGTCCATCCAATAAGATTTCTGATGCAACATAAAATTTGTTTGATAGTATTAAATACAAAATAGGAAGACGAAGATGAGAGAACCCTGGCTTTATTGTTATCCTAATCTACATCTTAAGATGTAAAATAGAATTACAAGTGGAAAAAAGAGTGATGTGTGAAATGAGAAACTTGACACATGGTCATCCAATTGATACATACCATTTTGTATATATTTGGTTTAGATCATTTCAAAGAGCATATGTAATTAATGCTATTATTATCAATAAATTTAATCAAATAGTTAGATATTTCAATAAAATAAACTTAATTCCTACTTTTTTTGTTGAATGTTTGGTTGAAAGTTAGTACACGTAACAGTCTTAATTGCATTCATGAAAAAATTAATTTTATCATCCTACCTTGAGAAAAAAATTCTACACATGTGAAATTATTTTTCTTATTTATTTGGGAAAATTGTGTCCCAAAATTTTTATTTAAGTTTTAGGACTTTTCTTTTTTACCTTTTGGAGTACTAAGATTAAAAATATCTAACTATTAGTGCACTCAGATACTCATATCATACAAACCTTTTATTAAATATAACTATATATAGAGATAATATCCATATATGTATATATACATAATATCCATATGTATATATATACATTATATACACACATACACACACACTATATATATATATATATGCATTATATATATATATACATAATAAATATATACACAACATTGTTTTATATATAATACATAGCATATATGTTATAGATATATACAATATACATGCTATATTTTACATTATACACACACACACATACACACACACACACACACCATATATATGCTATTTATATACAATATACATCTACACAAATATATGTGATATATATATATATATCATATATCACTATAAGAAAAGACAAAATTAGAAATGCCCAAATCTATTTCTATTTCCATCGTAATGTTCAAATAGTGACCTCAATAGAAATGGAAAGATGTCATTTCTAAAGTGATCCTTTCTAAATTTTAGAAACTGCTTAATGCTCGGACATTTCTAAAATGTGCGACAAAATTTTTCCGTCGCTAATTTTTGCGATGGAATAGAAACCCAAGATTCATTTCTAAATTAGAAATGGATTTTGAAATACTATTTTCCATTTCTATTTTCTCCAATAGGAACATGTCCTATTTGTTGTAGTTTCTGTATGTTATATATTATACACAATTATATACATAAACCATATAACCTACAATCCAGTAAGTACATGCACATTTTATTCATCCAATGACATTTATATAATATCCACTATAGAGTAACACATCAAATAATAAATTTAAAAGTCCATCAATTATAGTACACATTTATGACTTCAAAAAATAATAACACAAAACTAAAATTTCACAACAAAACTTTCATTACAAAAAAGTAATAACATAGCATCACAAACAACTATGAGTCCTTGTCGAGATGAGTATTGTCATCCAAAGATTTGGATGGATCTTTTTCAGAATGATGAAAAAAAGATGAAACCTCTATTAACTTGCACATTATTTTCACCATCTTCAAAATTTTCTGTTATATTTTCTTCTCTCTTTTCATTATGTCCTCCGCTCTTTCCATTCTTTCTTCTTCCCTTTTCATTCTTTCTTCCTCTATCTTTTTCAATTCTTCAATTTTTTTTGCATCTATTTATTCTTTCGTTGTTTCTTTTCATTTTTTCTTTGCAAAGTATCCTATATTCACTCCATCGCCTAGTGCAACCTCTCATCAAATAGAATATTATAATTAGAAGAAGATGATGAAGAACTCCATACAAAACCTGGATAAAATGTAGATGCATGGGTACAAAGACCATACACTCACCATTTTTTTGGCTCCAATCCAATAGCTTGAAGATAAATATTGTACAACATCAATCTTTGGCACCTCTATAGAATGATCTATTAATTATGAAGCAATGAAAATCATATTCTCCACAGCTTTCAATAATTATTAAAATACAACATAACTCATCATTACTATATTCAAATAAAATTTATATCATCACATGAAACTATCATCAGCTTACTAAAAATTAATATAAAAATTAAGTTATTCATCATATTTAATAAGTCCATATATAATAACTCATCAGTTATGATAGAAAAAAAATACTTGAGTTTGCATATTAATTTTGGTGAATACCTAAAAACAAATTTTTACATTGTTTTCTATCATTAATTTACATTTGACACTGCAAGTATAAATTAAGAAACTCACATTAATATCATTTGACCACCTGTCCACAAATGATCCATCATTTTTCTTGTGCATTCGCTTGAACACTTCAAATGATATTGATGGATATCCCAAATCAAGCTTCTGAAAAAGAATAATAGTTAATATTGACATACATGATACACTATCACATATATTATCATTTGCATTCACAAAATTCAAATAATAATAAAATTAAAGACAACTTTACAAAATCTACTGAATGTTGGTAGGTCACCATTGAACCTCCAATATATTTTGGAGGTCCTGATCCTTCACCTGCTTTCTCTAATCAATGATTGTGTGACATCATCAAGGACAAAGCCTTAAACTCCTCATTATTCCAATATTTTCATCATTTCATCCAAACATTAAAAAGAATACTATTATGCTTTACATCTTTTCTATATTTTTATCTTCATTTACCAAGCTTGTCATTATATCTGAGACAAGCCACATGTTTCCATGTAACCTTCACCGAGACCACCAAAGTGTTATTCCATTTATATTTTTTTCTACATAAACCAAATAAAACAAGAATAAATTTTAATGCATTTATTTTAATAATATTTCATATTAAACTAAATTGAAAAACAAGTAAATTTATCAAAATTATACTTCAAATTCTTCCTAATAAAATTCTTTCATATTTGGAATAAACTTATAAATATCTTATTTATACCCTCTATAACTAATTTCTCCACTTTATACCCTCTATAACTAATTTCTCCTTAAATATCTTCTTGATTGTATGAGAAGTAGAAGGAATAAACTTATAAATAATTTAACATCGGCACATATATATATATATATATATATATATATATATATATATATAAAACAAAATATACTATTTTTTTACTACTAAGTTAATATTTTATTTATTTTTATTTCTTATCAAAAACTTAATAACACAAATATTAGATGATAATATTTGATAAGTAGCAAAGTCATAGTTTATTATCAATTAAAATTACCATATTTTAACCTTAATCATTTACTTATAATTACATTCACAATTGTTAATTAAATTTTTAACATATAAAAATAATGAAAAATGATAATGTAAGTATGTAATAAATTTCAGGGGGCTAAGTATTATTTATTATCAATTGTGCTGCATATGTAATTTGTTTTTTTTAATAATCTATTTGTATAACCAAATATTTTTTCTGTTTTAATATTTTCATGTAAGTGCAGGAAAGGAAATATTAAGAGGCCGGGGATGCAGTAGTAGCACAAAAACGAAGGTCCCGCTAACTGGTCAGTAGGCCAAAATTTTTGGAGCAGAGCCTGACCCGTCCCATGATCCGACCCGCTTCGGTTAAATGAACCGAGATAATTATTAATATAAAATGTTTTGTAATTTTATTTTTGGGTGGCAGTTTTCAGACTCGTGGAATTGTTCATTATCTCTCTAACTTCTCTTTGCGTGATTTATCGCGACTATTCTGTGTGCTACATATGTAAGATGATTTTCTGTTGGTTTAATCTGTAACGCATAAGTATTTTCTGGTGGATGTAGCTAGTCATACTGAGCAACTAGCGAACAATGTTTTTCGGTGTTTATTTCTCTTTTTTTTTTGATTCTATCGTGGATGGTTGCTGGATTGGATATATATATTACTTGTTTTCTATTGTTTCTGTTGTTTCTGTATTTTAATCTCACTACCGTAGAAGCGCAATTGCCCAACAAATTGTGAGCCGAATGAAGATTTTCTCATAACTTGATATGCAAACTATGAATTGTGAATTTCTAGCTATAGTAAATTTTATAGTACAAATGCATGGGCCTCCTGAGAAAAGTGTGATGAAGCTGATAATATATTCCTGTGCAAAATGAGATGAATATAGAATATTCGTGGTAGTCAATCCATGTGTCTCATGATGAGGTGATGCCAACATATCTTTTGTATGTCTAAGAGAATGCATAGAGACATTCATAGTATTATTATCATTGAATAAATATTGATTTCCTCTCTATGAACTATTAGTTATTTTTTTATACCCCTCCCCACATACTGAGATCCTCGATCACTTGAATGCTTACCTCTCATACCTAAATCAAGTTATATAACATCAAAAAATACAAAGATAATAAAAATATCATGAAAATGTCATAATAATAAAACATAATGATAACCACATTAACATTCATGAAAGTAATTTTTTTTCATTTAACAGCTAAATTATAATAGTTACAAAATAAGCAAGACAATATAACTTGGAAGTCAATAAATATCTGATCATCATTGGAAATTTCTAACAAATCATCTCTATATGCACATTTATCATCATTTGATTGTGTAATTAATTCCTCCTCGTTATCTTCTTCAACATGGTCTTCATTAATGTCCAAATAGTTTTCATCTTCACCAAATAATGTTTGAAGCCCATCATTTACCTCAGGAATGATTGGATGAAATTCAATATTATTTTATTGAAATCTAGGTACACGTGATGGTGTGACAATAATATCTTTTTCAATAACTTCTATAGCTAATCTAGATTTTATTTTACATATTACTCACCAGTCACATTAATTTCTTCTTATGGTTGGATAAGTAATGTAACACACTTGTTTAGCTTGCACCATAAGAATAAATGGCTCGTACTTATGATAATATTTTTTATGGTGCATATCCACAAAGTTGTATTGATGATGAATTCTAGTATCCAACTTTGGAATAGGATCAAACTATTCACACTTAAATAGAACTATCATCTTAATTGGTAAAGTAGGATACTCCACATATAGAATTTCAATCACTTGACCATGAAAATCAATATTACATGTAGTAAAAATATACCCCTTGATGCATACATCTAATATTCATTACAGCTCTATTTGAATCATGTTTCCAAGTATGAAATTTGTATCCATTTACATAATGTATGTGATACATTTATAAACTTTGTAATGACCATTTTGCAAGATCCTTTATTTATCTATTACATATATTTAATGATGGAAATTATACCTACAAAATAAAAAAAGATAAAATTATACTTATATAATATTGCATGTAATTTTTTGAAGCAAGAATGATATGTTATATACTGACAAACTTTTCAAACCAAATTGTGAAATTTTTGTCGAACTTTGCATCAATGGAAGCATCATCAATATGTGATTCTCTATGCCTTAATTATTTAGTATAATTCTTCAAAAACAACATTGAATATATTATGAATAAAAAAATTATATATCACATATCATGACAAAGAAATGAGAATCTAAATGAATTATAAATCTCAATATAAAGTGTAACTTCTTCATAGTTCAACAAGATGTATATGTATGCATATCATGTTCAACAAGATGTATGTAACATTGATTATAAATTTTTTGGATGATACTCCCGGTCATCCAAAAAATATCTTGATTTTTCTTTACCATACTATCCAACCCACATATGTGAAAATAGAAAGCATATCATGTTCTTCTGATCTATCCCCCATACCATAATAATTATCTGGTGACATTTTGTTATGTGAATTATACAATTATGGTTGAAAGTAGTATGCACAAAATACTGAAGCCTCTTCAACCAAGTAGGCATTGCATGTCGATCCTTTTACTTTGGCTTTATTTCAAAAATTATTTTTCAATTTTATAAGATAACTAAAAAACATCTTCATTGGAATAAAATATATTCATCAGATATATTTAAAATTTTAGATTAACAAATAAACATTATATAACCTCTCAAATAGATACATCCATCTGTATTGCACATAGTCTACTATCTTAGATTCATAAGGTAGATGGACTGGGAGATGTTCCATGGAGTCAAAGAAGCTAGGAGGAAAAATATACTCGAGTTTGCATATAATTATGCATATATTATTTTGTAATTGCTCCATTTATTCTTTTATTATGATATTACAAGTGAGATTCTTAAAAGATACTTATTTCGATCAAAGCTTGTATAACATTTTTGAACTCACATCTTTTAATTATATTTAATATTTTGGCACATGACTTCAAAGGTGGTTTATCTTTTACAATTATATGACCTTTCCTAAATGCATCAATATTTATTTAAAATGGATATTTCATATGTAAGAACTTATGGTAATTATCAACCCAAGAAGTATTTTCTCCTTTGCTCAGAGAAAATACATCTGAGTCCTCCAAGCAATAAGGACAATCTAATTTCCCTATAGTACTTCATCCAAATAATATTGAATATGTAGGAAAATCACTTATAGTCCACATAAGTGCTGCTCACATTTGGAAGTTCTTATTTTTAGATATATTATATGGTTCCACATAATTCTTTCAAAATCTTTGAGCTTCATAATTAGGGACTGTAAAAAATACCTGACTTTTCTTTTGGATTTTTTGGACTAGGCATGATAACACACAAAAATATATACTCATCATTCTTGCATATCCATGGTGGTAAAATATAAGGCGTAACAATAACAGGCTATGAAGAGTATCATTGCCCTATTTTTTAAATGATTAAATTTATCTATGCATGGTTCTAATCTAATATTTTGATTTCATCTATAAAATATGGATGATAATTATCAAAATATTTTCAAGAAGGAGAATCGGAGTAATGTCGCATTACACCATCTTTAATAATATACTCTTTGTGCCAACTCATGTTATTAGTAGTAGCTTTAGATGTAAATAATTTTTGTAAACGAGAAGTCAATAGAAAATAATACATCTTCTTATGGTGAGATCTATTTGTTTTTTTCCTTTTACATGCAATATTTATTTCGTACGAAGGATAATTACAAAAATTACATGTAATTACTTCACTATTTATGCCCTGATATATCATGCAACCATTAATGCATCAATGTATTTTTTTTGCAGAAAAAACTCAAACCTCACATTAACTTTTTTGTGCTGTAAAAGCTATCTATCATGACATTATTCTTTTGTAATAATTCAAATAATAACTAGCATATTTCATCAAAATACCTTTCTAAAAAATAATGTTTTAACTATAAATTTAATAGTATGGCCACCACAAATAAATTTGAGTAGTCATGCAGATTATTTGGCTAAATCTTTTCTATTAATGCTTTTAATATTTCATAAAATTATTTTACTGATGATATTAAGATATTGTCAGTGTCATCCAGATTGAATGGACTGATAATATTTTTCAACAATGCGTCTCATGCATCATTGGTCTTGACATGTTCCTTTGCAATATTTGAATCAACACTTCAATATACATAATACTTTATTGTTTGTGGCAAAATTATTTTCACATGTTTGTACCAAACATAATATCTCTAAAAATTCATTTTTTTGCTAGATGATATCATTTTGTATTTACATCTTGTAAACTTTGATTTTGACATTTATGATCATTACATGAGCATTTTATTTTTATTTCTTCCATAAATTCTTGCTATTTTTTAGAAAAGTTAATAAACTCTTCAATCCCCTCTACAAACTCATTAGTCAATACCCATCTTTCAGTTTTACTTTCATTCATTGATGATCATATTGTATAATATTTTTCATTCTTGTAATACATAATATAAACATATTTTGAATTATAATAATGTAGATAGACTTATTTGTAATAAATTTATAGTAACATATTTAGGGCATTACATAAATCTTATAAAAAAGTTGTAGTCACATCATTATTAGATAAGTTTTGATTAAAACTATATATGGTGGGTTGCTTCACTTCAATCTCTTAGATATTTATCAAAAACCATAAGTTGTGATTTTGTTATATACATAAAACTAAATATTTGATATTTATCTATATGTAATAAAATTATATAAATTAAGTAAAATAGAAAAATTCACAATGTAATAATTCATGATTTCAAAATTAATAATATGTACTAACTATATTGACAAAAGTATTTTATATAATAGAAATCCTCAAAAAAATTGTAATGCCAATGCATAAATAATCATATAAAAAAATTGAAATCTCAATGAAAAAATGACAAAAAAAGGTCATCTAGTGATGAAGAATATTAATAAATTAATAGGATATTAATTAATCCATATAAAATATGTAGTATAAATAATCATCTATAGGATGTGAGGTGTAATATGCATTTTTTTAAATATAAAATAATGGGGGTGCTATTTATTGGAGTGTACCTTCAGTGAAGTATAGATCAAGCAACTCTATAAATTTTGAAATGAGGTTATAATTTTTTTTAAGCAGTTCATTTGTTATTATGTTTAAACCTTCAAACTAAGTACCTTCAGAATTTTTAAAGTTATTCATTGTTATTACCTTTCAACTTTTAATATTTGTTTAAATATATATTATTTATTCATTGCTAAAGTTGTATACCTACAATTTTTTTCGTATATATATAAAATTTTTATTGTTTAAGTTGCATACCTTCAATTTTAATATACAAATTGCATGTCTTCAAACTTTTTAAACCAACTATCTCAAAATTTAAAGTTATTCATTGTGATTACATTTCAACCTTTTCAATTTTAATATTTATAAATTCAATTAAATAGCTCATTAGGTAACCAAAAAAGTGAACAAATCATAGTAAGCATATTAAATCCACATTAATTAATAATGATAAAAACTATAGGTAAATAATAAAATGCACTAAAATTTCATATCTCAATTAAGTAACCTAACATTGAACAAATCATAGTATGTGTAAAATATATAAAATATAAATTTTATCAATTATCATGTAAAAATTTTAGAAAACAAGAAGAAAGAACTCCTAAGGATGTTAACCATGAAAAAAAAACTATAAATAATAATAAAATGAAAAAAAATTACAATTCTCAAATATAGCATATATGAGAAAATTAGAAATACTTAATTATATACCCCTAAGGATTGGGTCGTGCCGAAATCGTGTGTCCATGCCCTTGTGTCGGGCTATGCCCGACATGACACGAGGCTCGACAGACCTAGGCATAGCACTGCACGCCGTGAGCTGGCCTAGCACGGGCACGGACACGGGTTATGACCGTGTCGTGCTAGGTTAGGCACGACTGAGTCGGGCCGTGCCTAGGGCCGGGCCCGGGCTACCCAACTCGTTTGACACCTCAACCATGACTGCACGTCACAATTAGCGATTGAAGGATAAATTATTTTAATTTTCATTTCTAATTTAATTTTCATATATTGTCAATTAATCCATGCCTTTTAATAATGATTGATTTTTTTTTATTTTTAATTTTTTCAAAAAACTTTCATTTTCATTTCTAATCCATTTCAATCATGTTCTTAATTTTAGAAAATTAATTGAACATTACTCATTAATTATATCATTCATCTCATATTATCAATTTGAAATAATTATACTTGCCATCTTTTCCTGATCTTGAAATGGGCCGGCCCTAAGGTTGCTTCCAAAATTTAAGTTCTCGTGTGGCTTATGGGGGAGCGGTGGTTCACATTTTTGTGGTCGGAATTTTTAAAGTAAGGACATCAATATTTTACCACATCGCAAATTTATGTGCTAAATTTGTCTGTCTGGTACACGAGTCACCACATAATAATTGCCGATCTCGATCTCCTCCCGCTCCCGGCAGTGATTCGCTACTGCACAGGCAGATCTGAACAGCCCGTTTTACCCAACGGGTCGTGTCGATCGTGACCTCCCGGCATCCTTTCCTCTCCGTTCCGTAACTCTCTCCCATCGATCCAATTTTTTCGAGCTAGGGTTTTGACGAGGTTTTCTTATTTATCGGTCGCCTTTTTCTCAATATCGTCCACTTTCTGCCTTCTTCAATAGATTGCAGAAGATAAGAGTGCCATGGATAGGTATACTAAGGTGGAAAAACGGAGGCTCGACACGCCAATAAACGAGAACGAGATCCGAATCACTTCTGGTGGTCCCATCCGGAATTATATCAGTTATGCCATTTCTCTTCTCCAGGTTCGTTCTCTATTCGTATTGCGTGTGTTTTTGAGTTGTTCCATGCCTCGCTATTGTTCCCCCCTATTTCAGTGTGTGTTTTTCCGTGAAGTCTCTGATGAACGAAATTTAGGCCTGTTATCTCTCGTTGTCTAGTTCCATCATTGGGCATTCAGGGTTCTTTATGGCCTTTAGTATTGGCTTTTTCGGTGCTCAAGTTGACTTGCTGGCTAGATATTTTTTTGTGGTTCTGATACGTTTCTTTTTTACTGTTTACTTTGTTAATTTGTTGGAGAAAACGCGAAACAGTTTTTTTGCTGCTTCATTGGTGATCTAATTTGCTAGCATGTTCTTATTGATTAAAGTTGGTCACAAAATGTTTTCCTTTTGTAATGGCCACAAATCGCCTCAATTTCTAACAGAAAAGAATGGGGCGCAATTTTATTTTTCACATACTTATGCTGGAGCTTTACACAGGAAGGTCAATATGTGCTTTTTAACTCCCTATGTGTTTCCATGGACAGTGCAGTAGTAATATCTATCACCTTATTTATGCGTGTGCCTGTGTATGATTGCAACATAAGTGAAAATGGACAAAGAGAAATTGATGTAAAATGTGATCTAAAACTACAAATGCGAAATTTTACTCTTTACAAAATACAAGAAAGCCTTTTTTTTTTAAATAAAAACAAGTAACAAAGCATATAAGAATTGAAATGACAGAAATGTCGCTGTTCTAAAATGTCATTTACTCACACTCTGTTCAATAAAACTAAAACATAATGTGGTTATTGGTGGAAAACCTATTTGATATGACCATGATGCCATTCTATTATGAGAGGTGAAAACATGATTTATGTTGATCCTAAAATCAGGTTGAGCAATAGGAGAATCCAGCTGAGCTTAATATATTTTTCGCAAATCAGTGTTAGTATATGATGGGGTGTATAATCTATTCAATTTATCTCTTTGTCATCCCTTTCAATGAAGGACATGTATTTAAACTAAAATTCATTTCTAGTTGGAAGATGAATCTCATATATTTGAATGATTATTCTATTCTTTTTTTAAGTTGTCTCATTGAATTTTCAATGGAAGAAAAATTTTAAGAACATAATAATGCGTGCACATAAAAACTAGGAGGAATAAAAATTTATCTCATTTTAAAACATGGGTATTATTCTTATTGTCTGATTGTTGCTATATTTATTTTTATATTTATTTGTTTATGTCATGATCAATTTTCTTGTGTTTGTACTCATCTCACTCAATCATGTTTATGGTATTGGATTGTGTCAACTTTTAGTCCTAGGTACTATAGGTGTCAAACGGGATGTGCCGGGTCGGCCTGGCTCATTTTTTTTGAGTACGCCCGTGTTTTTGTGCCGGGCCAGACATAACACGGTTACTGTACCATACCGGGAAAGGCACGACTCAAGGCCAGGTCTGGCACGGCCCATTGGCCCAACCACTGTATTCAAATGCGTTTTCCAGGCGCTCCTTGATGCGCGCCTCAGGGCGAGGCGGGGGAAAAACGCGTTGAGGCGTCGGAAGAAAAGCGTAACACATGAAATGGATAACTAAACCTGAAACCCTACCTCAAGCGGCGACCCATTTCTCAGTCGACAGTCGACGACGACACTGGTCTAGTTTGAATCGATCGACCTTTGCGACGTCGACCCCCCCCTGCAAATCCCGATTCCTCCCCCCCTCGGCGACCTCCCGATTCCCCTCCTTCAAAATCCCGATCCCCTCCCCCACCCCCCCCACCTTCGAAATCCCGATTCCACCCCCCTTTGAAATTTTATGTTATTTTATTTATTTTATTTTATTTTATTTTATATATTTTAAAATATTAATTAATTATATATTGTGATGTTCAAAAAGCTTACGCCTCGAGGCTTACGCCTCGCCTCACAAATACAAAAATGCATTGCCTTACGCTTTCGCCTTTTAAAATTTTGGGCCCAACGATAAAGGTGCCGTGTCAGGTCAGGCACGTACGGGCCTGGTTAAATAAAAAATAATTTATAAAAAAAAAATTTAAAGTATTGCATTAAATTTTATATGAAATACATATTGTATTATATATAGATAATGTATAAAATATTAAATTTGTAACATGAAAATTATTAAAAATTTAATAAATTAAAAAGTTTAATTTTTTTTAAAACTAAATAAATTAAAAAGTTTAATATTTAAATTGATAACTTGAAAAATATTTAAAATTTATAACTAGAAAATATTAATAAAAATTAAATTTTTTTTATTAATTTTTAATAAATTTAGATCATGATTTAATAGAATTAAATTATAAAGTTTTAATTTTTAATTGAAAATTTTAAACACAAAAATAAATTAAATAAAAAATTTCGTTAAAAAAAATTACAAAGTCACAAAAATAAAAGCAAATTAAATATCCAATTGGCCAATAAATACAGAACTAAAGCAAATATAAATTACAACGTAACATAAAAAAACGTACAATTAATAAAAAATAAAATATTAAAATCAAAAAGCAGAATCAAGAATAAATTACAAAAATTATCAATTGTGCTGTGACCTTGAGGTATCAAAAATCAAAATCAAGTGGCAAATGCAAATGGAATGTGACGTGACATACTGGCATGACGTGACATTGGCAACTAGTGTCTGGCAATTGGCAGTGAAAATCAGCAATCACGTCAATCGTCAATCAGTATATCAAGAGCATCATCAACTGCAACATCAAAATCACTATCATATGGATTATCA
This sequence comes from Sapria himalayana, assembly GCA_029783825.1. NCBI lineage: Eukaryota > Viridiplantae > Streptophyta > Magnoliopsida > Malpighiales > Rafflesiaceae > Sapria > Sapria himalayana. The sequence continues at coordinate 199,947 of JAREIK010002317.1, read as the reverse complement.
TCATCAGCAATCAATTCTTCCATTTTCACAGCGGATATAGTCCCTATTTCAGTTCTAGCACGATCCTGGATCCTAAACCTCAAATCCTTCCAATCTTTCAAACATGCCAAGACCTCAATAATATCTGGACGTAATTTTGATCTCCTATTCGAAATTACTTTCACTGCAACAGAAAAAGTAGACTCCAATGCTATGCTCGATACCGGAAGAGTTAGTAGATTCTGTGTCATCCTAGATAGCATGAGAAAGGTGGACTCATAAGATTTTCACCATTATAATATATCAAGATTCTTAGTATCAGAATGTGATAGGATTGGACTGTAATTAGTATCTAAGTACTGAGAAAGCTCGCTCATATGTGATGGTTCACCCCATTATTTTTCCCTTACTAACTGAATCGAAAAATTGTCATCTCTGAAGAAGGTATCCATGTTCGTAATCACAGTCTCACTACTACTACCATCATACCTAGTATCGTATTATGTGAACAGATCAGTTAATTTTTCATGAATGAATCTTTCAGGTGGGTCTTCAAAGTTCATGCACGAGGAAATGTAAGTCAAGGTGCTATCTATCTCTTTCATCTTAACCCTAGGGTTCATGCATGCAGCGAGACTATAAAGAAATGGAATGATGAACTAGTACTTTAAGTACTTGGTTTTCATCTTTGTAATCATATGACTAAGTGTTGAGTCAGCTCGATACTTCTTAAACATGCTTCTAATGTTGTATATGTACCTTAGTACAATACAAGTCGTGGAAGTATAAATCGACGAATACATATTCATTTTATCATAAAAAATCTTCAGGAATTTCATAAATAAAATTTCTGAATCACAGTCAGTGTTGGTAATAATAAGTTTGTCACTCTTATTATTGATGTAGTCGGATATCACATGTTTGTATTCAACACATGACTTTAAAATCAGGTACGTGTAATTTTAATGGTGTCTCACATATGATTGAAATATTTTTTTCTTAAGATTTACTGACAAACATAGACTACCAAATTCTTGTTGTCTGTGAGGAGTGTGAATATATTTTAGTACATTACATATATTATTCAACTTGGGGGAACACACTTTCATACCCGCTCGAATAATCAAGTTAATCACGTGGCACATGCATCTGACATGAAATATCTCTCCTAATGGTACGTCTCTAATGTTCCTAACAAACATGTTAATCAATATTTTATTATTAGATGTATTATTGAATGTGATACTAAAAATTTTATTTTAAATTTTATATTTTCTAAAGATTTTTATCATACACTCAAAAATGGCCGGGTCATCATGAGGATGGAGAATCTCAAAGAATCCTAAAATTTTTTTATATATTATCTAGTTAGAATCTACATAATGGCCGGTGAGACATGCAGAAGATGATTCATCGTGGCTTGTCTAGATATCGGACCTCACGGATACCACTCAATTATATGTCATAAATTTATTAATTATTTTTTATTTTTCTAACTTATATAATTTTAGTATGGCATTCCTAGATGTGTACTTAGGAATCCTATGATAAGCAGGCTGAAAATGTCTGCATGATGCATAGTTATGAAAGGCGTGCCTGAGGCGTGCCTAAAGCTCACGTGCCACCACTCATGGGAAAAACGCCTCGCTTTAGGCGAGGTGCAGCAGGCGCCGACTTCCAGTTTTGGCGGCGGCACGCGTCGAGCCAGGTACGCTTTTCTTCTCATTCTTCCTCTTCTTCTCCTCTCCTTTTTTTTGCCGGATTCGTCGTCGGAAATAAAGAAATTTTGTCGGAGAAGGGCAAATCAATGGCGGGAGAAGCGGCAAGAGGTGGAACCAGGCAAATGCAGGAGGAGTGTGTCGGGGAAGACGACGTATTCGGTTGATCCAACCCAAAACGACGTCGTTTTGGGTTGGTTTTGATTTAAAAAAAAAACAAAACCCACAAAACGACATCATTTTGAGGTTCTGATTTAAAATAAAAAAATGCCACCTCCAAAACGATGTCGTTTTGGTCTTCCAGGAATCAAAACGATGTCGTTTTGGAGTTTTGTGATTTTAAGCCCTATAAAATCACTTCTTTCTCGGGTTACACCCTAAAACCTCAAAACAATCATCCCAAAATACTCTTAAGGTTGGATTGAAGAGGAGAGAAGAAGAAGAGGCTCAAATGGTATTTTTTTCATTTTATCTATTTTTGTTGTGAAAAAATTCTTCAAAAGGTAAAAAAACATTTTCAAAAAATACTTAAAAACTAGTGGAATATTTTTTGAATAATACTTTGAAAAAAAATGTAATTTTCAAAAAACTAATGCAGAAAAAAAAGGAAAAAAGTTCTGAAAATTAACGAAAAAAAAAATCATGAAAAAAATTATGAAAATTATGAAATAATTAGAACAAAAATTATAAATAGTTTTATTTGTTTGGCAAAGATTAAGTATGTTTATAATTTATAAATTTATAATATATAATATATTATGTATATGTTTTCATTTTTTTCTTAATATATTTATCATTTTATTATAGATTTGTTGTAAAGATACATAAAAATGGACAAAGAGATTGAAGTTGAAGTAGATGCCTCAAGTGGAAGAAAAGATCCGGGATGGAAATATGCTTGTTTATTAAATGAGAAAGATGCATGTACACTTATTTATATTTTTTGTGATAAAGTAACTAAATGAGGCATTTATAGACAAAAGCAACACCTTGTTGGAGGGTTTGAAAATTCGAAAAAGTGTACAAGATGTCCTGAACATGTTAGAAAAGAAATAGAAGATTATATGCTAGCCAAAACAACTCAAAAAAATCAAATAAGTTTTGGAAGTCATAATGTGAATGAGGATATGTTTGGGTTCCAAGATGAAGATGATGAAGACCCGGAGGTTACTAGCAAAAGGGGAAGAAAGGATGTTTCTAGTGGTGATAGCAATGGAGGGGGAAATGGTGGTAGTGTTAGTAGTAGTTACATAAAGAGAATGAGGCAGAAAGGTCCTATTGATCATTTCTTTACTCCTAATCTAGAAATGATTATTCAAAATACAAAAAATACTCAAATTATTATCAACAATGCATACATTAAAGAGGTCAATGAGAGAGCTAATATATTATTTTGTGGATGGATGTATGATACTGCAATTCCATTTAATGCATTGAACTATACTAGTTTTCAATCAATGCTTGAGGCAATTGGGCAATATGGTGTGGGTTACAAGGGACCAAGTTTTTATGATGTAAGGGTTACTAACCTCAAGAAAGAATTGACTCTCACAAAGGCTCCAATGGAGGTTCATTTCACAGAATTGAAGTAAAATGGATGTTCAATTATGTCAAATAGATGAACTGATAGGAAAGAAAAATCATTGGTGAATTTCTTGGTGAATTCTTCAAGAGAGACCGTGTTTATGAAATCTATTGATGCTTATTCTATGGTCAAGACGAGAGAGAAATTGTTTGAATTACTTGACAGTTGGGTCGAGGAAGCTGGTGAAACCAATGTTGTTCAAGTGATAACAGATAATACTTCAAATTATGTGGCGGCAGGCACTTATAATTTAATTTCAAATTTTTATTTACTTATTTATGTAAGTGATTATATCTATTATTTATTTATTATGTGTTTAAATTATGTAGGAAGGTTGTTGGAAATGAAAAGACCACATTTGTATTGAACACTATGTGCCGCACATTGTCTTGACTTGATACTAGAAGATATTGGAAAACTACCACACATCAAGAAGACAATAGAGAGGGTCATATCCATAAGTGGCTACATCTATAATAGAATGGGTTTGCTCAACATGATGAGACGATTTACTGAGCAAAGGGAGTTGTTAAGGCCTACTAAGACTCGGTTTGCAATGGACTTTATCACCTTATCCTGTATCAATGAACAAAGAAACAACTTAAGGAAGATGTTTACTAGTTCAGGTTGGACGAAAAGTAAATGGGCAAATGAGCAAAAGGAAAAAAATATAGCCAATATAATTTTCATCTTCTTTTTGGAATACTGTAGTGTTTTGTTTGAAGGTGTCAGGCCCTCTTGTACGTGTGCTTCGTTTGGTGGATGGTGAAAAGCGATCTCCTATGGGTTACATTTATGCAGCCATGAAAAAGGTGAAAGAAATCATCATCAAAAGTTTTAATGGGAATGAAGAGAAGTATAGGGAAATCATGAAAATCATTGATATGAGGTGTGAGGTTCAACTTCATCGGCCTTTGTATTCAGCTGAGTATTTTTTGAATCCACAATTCTATTATAATACAAAAGGATTAGGAATTGACCTAGGTTCAAAAATCTTTGAAGATGCGTGTAGTTGCATTTCGAGATTGGTGAAAAATAGAGATGAACAAGATGCAATTATATCACAACTCGACTTGTACATGCATGCTAGAGATTTTTTTGGTAATGAGTTTGCCATTAGAACAAGGAAGACTAAACTTTCAGGTTAGTCCTTTAGTTTTGTTAATTAGTGTATTGAAATTATTATATATGTTTGGTTAAAATAGGTGAAATGTTCAACTAATAATTTATTTATATTAATTGTAGCTGAATGCTGGGGTATGTTTGGATCAAGTGCTAGAAGTTTGCAAAAGTTTGTATTGAGTGTTCTCAACCTAACATGTAGTGCATCAGGTTGTGAAAGAAATTGGAGTATTTTTGAGAATGTAAGTTACTAAAGCAATTACATGCAATTGAATTTGTCTTTAAGTTATAACATTATTTAATGTAACTTAGATTCTTAAAAACTAAAACATTGAGATATAATCATGAAAACTATTTGTTTTTTCAGATTCATATCAAGAGGAGAAATAGGTTGAATCATCAACGCTTGAATAATTTGGTATACATTAAGTACAACCGAACCTTGATGAAAAGATACACTGAGTGTCATACCATTGATCCCATCATCTTGAAAAAAATAGATGATAACAATGAATGGTTGATGGGAAGAATGAAAGATGAAGGTGTTGCAGAAGATGATTTGGTGTTTGAAGGTGATGATTTAACATGATGTGATGTTGCAAGAGCTAGTGGAGCTTAGGGTTTATACAAGATCTAAACCAAGTAAAATACAAACATCAACACCAAAACCAAAGTCAAGACCATCTAGCTCTAAACATACTCCTACTCTTGCTTTGATTGATGAAGATGAAGAAGAGGAAGAGTGGAAGATTGATGATGAGGATGATATTGATGAAGACTTTCTTGATTTATATTTAGATGTAGATACATGAGTGTTTATTTTGTTTTAGAACTTTGAATACTTGTTATTTTGTTTTGAAACTTTGAATATTTGGATGATGTGAGCACTATTAATATTTGATTTTTATCTTTCATGTTTTTTAGTTTATTATTAGATAAAAATTAAAGATTATATTTATTAAAATGTATAATTTTTATGTGTATTAGGTTGGGTGCGCCTCAAATAAAAAAGTCCGTGCCTCAAGTGTGCCTTGTGCCTTAAGGCCCCAAAAGACTTTTGCACCTCAGTGCGCCTTGCGCCTTAAATAACTATGACATGATGTGCACTATCCTTAGATATTTCGAAAATCTGATTGGAAGACCCATCAATATTATACGTTTGACCATGCATTCCCTACCTAATTTGCTGTGGTATATGAAGGGAGTAAACTTTGAAATTGAACTGGATCCAGTCTCAAAAAATGCAGTGCTAAATTGAGTTTACCTAGGATCTAATACATTATATTTTTTGGTTTATAATTCGGCATGCATCTAAAGGTGCCTTGTCTCAAATAAACTCATACAAGCTAAATATCTCATACAATATTTGTACTGTGTTATTTTTTCTTTCTCACCTCTAATATTTTTTGTTTTATTATATTAAAATGAGTACAAATTATAGAAGTCCTCTTAGTTTTTTATTTTTTAGAAGTTTGGGTTGAGACGACGAGAGAAACCAAAGTTTTAGCAGCCTCAGACCTCTGTGTGAGATTTTTATTTTCTAAATTTAAATATGTTTCATTAGTATTAGTTATTTTTTAGGATTTTTATTAAACATGATGTAGAGACTAGATGATAAATTTTAAATTTTAGGATTAGAGAGAGAGATTAGAGAGCGAGAGAAAGTAAATAAAAAAACTCAAAATATCTGATAAAGCAGTGAGGTAGATCACCTGCACGATGCAACACAGTCTTATTCAAAATTCTAAACTCGAGTTGAGACTCCCAAAAAACCGAGCCGAATGATAAAATTTCGAGTCCAGAGAGAGAGAAGAGTAAGAGTTTTGAGAAAGTAAGAATATGAGATTTAAGAATAAATATTTATGAAAAACATAAATATTATAGAGAGGTGGGGGAGATTTTATAGATTAAAGGAAATAATTTTTTTTAAACATAGTATTTTTTATGTTTTTTTTAATATTTTATAGAATTTTAGGGGGCAGAATCTTGAGAGCCATCAGATTCTACCCCCTAGCCCTTGGAGGTGAAATCCAACGACTATTTTTTATTTTTTTTAACTGTTGGGGGGCGATTTGGGTTGGGCAGGACCGTGGGTCGGGTCGGGTTTGACCCATGCCCACGAGTTTTCACTTTTCCCTTTCCACACCATGGCGTGGTGCTGGCGTGGTGATGGGGTGGGGACTCGGGTGGGGACTGGGGACGTGGGTCATGGGGTGCGGGTCTGTGGGACATGACCCGTGCTGGCGGGCAATACCACGGGCCACCGAATCGTGCAGGATTAGATACAACATGAGGCTCGGTTGGCCTCGGCACGACATGGGCCTCGGCACGGGAATTTCCCGTGCCGGGCCGACATAGGCATGACCGAATCATGTAATGCCTCGTGCCGGCCCGGCCCGGCCAGGCCCGGTTGACACCTTTACTAGTGATTCATTTTTGTTTTTTTTTTTAACTTTATTGTTCCATATGCCCATAGGGCATATTTAGTATGTTTGTTAGGCTGCATCCAACTTATTATTCTAAAATATAATTACTTTATTTTTGAAATGAATTATTTTCATGGTTCTTTTTCTTATTAAATTCACTCTCAATCCATTACTCTATTGAACATTTAAAGTAAATTTTCATACTTTTTTTTATTTTAAATATGTTTCATCAAACTTCTAATAATTATTTTATTTTCTAAATTGCATGCATATGTATTAAAATATTAATATTATAACTTAATGTGTATATATATGTTATTTTAAATATGTTATTTCTACTTTTAATAATTAATTTGTTTTATTGATTCATCTATACTAACATACCAACGTCACAAAATAATATCATATAAAAATCATTAATATTATTAATTAAAAATGGATGTATCATTAATTTTTTTTTATTTTAGTTATATTTTATGATTGAGCATATCTAACATGTTGATTGTACAATTCAAGTTAGAGTTATGTGTGTGTGTGTATATATATATATATAAAGATTTTTTTGAGCATATTTCATGATAATGAGTATTTTTTCTTTTGAATTTTTATTTCACATGCTTTTTTAAAAGTGTTCGAGGCTTGCTATAATTATGTCTTGTGTAACTTGTAATCTATGCACTTACTTTTCCTACAACTATTGTGCAGACATGTGCAATGTTAAGCATGTTGCACACTTGCATTATGCTATTGTTGTTTTTCTCTATCTCTCTCACTTTTTCTCTCTTGTATGTACTAAGTATAGTATTTCATTTTAAAAAAATTAATACTATTTGTTGGTTGCTAATGCTTATTATTATATATGAAGTATGGAGTTTTATTGGAGTAAGTTTCTATAAGTGGGATATTTTCATTATTTTAATAAGTTTATTAGGCCTAAATGTAAATATGCCTCTTATCAAAAAGAGTTCTAAGTCATTGGTCAACTTCTTTAGAGTTGTTTATTATTTATTGCAACTTATGCACTTTATGTTTGCTTGAGTAACAAGCATTATGAAGTTTGAATTCTAAAAAAAAAAAAAACTAAACTTTATTCCAAAGTAATTGAGTTTTGTTTGTATATGTTTGTCCCCGATTATGACTTTAATATTAATATAGTCGTGGATGTGTTTGTAGGTTTTTTGTAATTATGTCTTGTGTAACTTATAATCTATGCACTTAATTTTTTTTCACCTATTTTGCACCCATGTGCAATGTTAAACATGTGTGCATATTTGCATTATGATATTATAGTCTCTCTCTCTCTCTCTATCTCTTTCATCTCTAGGAAGCCTTTTGGTTTATTTTCTCTGCCTATGATTTAGCTCCAATACAATATAGAAACTCAAATCATAAAAATCTCAAACTTATTTAAAACTTTTTTATTTTGTCAATTTATAAAATGAATGAGTATTTTTAGTGCTTAGATTTGCAAGATATTTTTTATGGGATTTGACAATGATGTTTTTGAAATAATAATAATAAATTTTTCAATGAGGCTTAAGATGGGATTTTTGTCTCATGCTTCAAGGGGCCTTTGTATTTTGTTATGGCCTTTGTTTTTCACAAGCATGATTGACTAATTAATTGGCCTTTTTTTAGATGCATGTTTCTAGAGAAGTAGTGTCTTAGTGTTACATATCTTATTCTACTAATGCAAATCATCAAAGTAAATGATATAGAATATTGATTTTGTTTTCCAAGAATATTTGTTTGCAATGATTCCATGTCCATCATAATAGTGATGAGATTATTTTTTTTTGATCGACTCACAGATTTTCTTTTTATTTTTAAGGGATGTTCATTGGATTATTAATTTTGATTGTTATTTTTGAATAATACTTAATTTGTATGTGCACAACTTATTTAAATTAGATTATCAAACAATGAATGGACCCTTGATTTATTTGGTATTCATTCTTTAGCATCAAGTAAAGATGGGAATTCCAATTCACCTTCTACATCTCAACAAATGGCAAGTCAATAGGTTTCTCACATGTTGACATAATGAAAAATTATCAAAATGGAAGCTGCCAATTTGGCATTCAGATGCATTTACATGCATGAACAATTTTATACATAGGTGATTTTATGTTCTTCCTTCTAATGCTTCTTTGATTTTTTAGACAAATATTACATGCATTGTATCTTGAGTCATTGACTCATTTATATTTTGTTTATTTTTTCTTGTTATATTATTTTTTTTCTTTTGATTATATTATGAAAGGTATTGTGCCATTACAAAATATTGGCATACCAAATTTTTTATGAACTTTACAGTTAAGTATTTGGACTAGAACAATATTGTAATGATTAATCATGTTGGAAATCTTTGTATCGCATGTATAAGTATTTTTGTTTGGTATGATAAGTATTTTTGTTTGATGATGATAAGTGTCTTCTTTTTCAAAGTCCTCATGGTTCATATATTTTTTTGTTGTTCTGTTTTGTCTCTTGATTATATTGTGGATGATTATAATTAACATGTGAGTTGTCTCCATTCGAATAATGTAAGGGTTTTCAATTGTAATTATATTCATATGATTATTTCTATTTGAGTTTTGAGTTTTTTATGACTTGAGTTATTTTAAAAAGAAAAACTTGGATTTGATGCATATTACCTTGTTTTATTTTATTATATTGATTGTCAAGTTTTTTATTTGTTACATCGAACCTTATGCCAAAATTTATATGTCTAATATTTTTGTTTTCTAGTGATTTTCTAAAGTAAGAATGCAGCCAATATATTTTGATAATGGTTCAGCATGAAACTTTGAAACGTGTTCCTTCATTGTTTGCACTTTTTAAATTTCTATTTTATCTTTTAATTGATAATCAATCTTCATGTAGTGGATCTCGTAAAGTATTGATTAATCACATATATGTGATCTTATATAATGGTCAATGAGATGAGGCAACTTATATGTTGTGTGTTTCAATTAATATTAAAATAAAAAATACATTATCTAAAATATTATTCTCAAGCAGAAGCAAAATGATCTAGAATTCTAAGTTTAAAGGTTAGAATATAAACAAAAACCTCTTAAGGTTTTCATAAATGATTTGATGTTTGAATATAAGTGGGAATAATTGTTTCATCTTGAATTTTTTTTCAAAGGAAAAAATAATTAATTTTTATATGATTTGTTTATTCATAAAATATCAAATTGTAGATTTTGTATAATTGCATAATTGTCATTATAAAGAATTATAAGAGAAAAAAATGAGTACACAACCTACTTAGTGTTAAATCTCAAGTATTCCATGTAATTTTGACAATTGTTTGGAATGCTTATCATTTCTCTTAACTTTATAACTATTTGTTTTTTATTTTTTGAGATAATTGCTCACAAAAAAAATATAAAAATCCATATTGATCCTTTTTATATAAGATTGTTTCTAACTTTAATTTGAATATTCTGTTAATTGTAATTGTCTATGATTTCATATTTCAATATGTGAAATACTACTTCATGGTGAAATTAGTAATAAGAATTTAAAAAATAATTAATCATATTGATCATATAAATAATATTTCATTTGAAGTTAGTCAGGATTAGATGATTAATTTGCTATATTATTCTTCTAAAAGTAGTATAGTTAATTGTGTGACTCAATTGGAATGTCTGTCAGAATATAATCTAACAAACTAATCTTTATGATCATATCAACAATATATCTTTTTTGTAATAATATAATATCTCTATTATAGTTTTTCATTTTTATCTTAAGTATTTCAAAATTATATCTTTGTTGTATTTAAAATTATCATTAAAAGTACTTATTGAATTAAATAATTATTAATTTGATATCTCTTGTAATCAAAATATTATTTATATACATATAAAGTAAAATAATTGTGTCATTACAACTCATTCATAAAGATAAAAAAATTGATAACATATTTATATAAATCAAATGAAGTAAATGCCTATGAAAATCTTACAAATTAGGTTTTTTATGATTATTTCAATTCATACAATATATTTTATTATTCATAAATTATTTTTGACTGTGTATTTTAATACTTAAGAAATTGTTTCATGTATACTTATTTCTCATGATTATTGTAAAAAAAAAGATGTTTTTTATCTGCTTGGTATATATAGCATATGCGAAATGTTGTTAGTGAAATCAGAATTTATATGAAGATTATTTTGGTTATTATAGAGAGTATCTTGGTAATCTATGTCAAATATGTGAATGAAGTCACTTGATATAATTGTTGCTTTAAGATGATTTATTTTTTTGGATGTCTATATAGCAAACACTCATTTATAATGAATAATATATTTTTTGAAGGGTGTGATACTAGTTTAAAAGTTTCATTAACATGAAAGATATTTATCTATTCTAATTTTGGTTCAAAATGATTCAAGGGGAGATAATGTCCTAAAAGGAGATAAGAGTGTCATAGTATTATTAAGAAAAATAGTGAGGGAAGTGAGAAAAAATATAAGATAAGTTCTAAGATTGACTATCGAGTATAATTGATCTTTTTTTTTTTTTGAGTGCCAATGAAAGACCAAGATTGGAAGGTGTCAGATGCAAGAACATTTGGCTCCTCAATTGATTTGACTTTGGTTTGAGTAGATTGTATTTGCCATTTTCATTTAGTATATATTTTTTTTCATTAGTGATCAACTTTTTTAGTTTTTACCTAATCATAAGTTTGAATTGATGTTGACTTATGGACAATTATGTTGTTTTGACTAGAATGTGATTTTTTATTTTGGAAAATATTGCATTGTCTAGAATTAACCAAAAGTAATGAGTTTAGATATATTATTTGGATTGTTACTCCTTTTTGACTTGTTAAAAATGAGGCATGCTAAAAAAAGTAGATTTAACATTCAATAAAATTATATTAAACTTTGATAAAAAATATTTGTATTGTTTAGTATATTGGAATAATTATGAAAGTCATATCTTAAAATCTTAGGTGTTGCCTCATCGTGTTTTGAGTAGATGTGAATAGAGTAAGTGAATTCAAAGATAGTGAATTATCGACTAAATAATTTCTTATCAAATTATAAGATCTGATAGAGCATACAAAGAGAAATTAGAAAATCTTTTTTTTTGGGTTGATAAGAAGATTGTGATAAACACTTTCCCTTCAAAAAAGAGTTCTAAATATTTTTATGAAAGAGTAGTAACCAGTTAGTCCTAATTAGGCCTATGATATAATATGAAAAAAAGAAATATATATAAGTCATAAATAATAATTAATAAAAGTAATTAAATATTTAAAATTTTCTTAAGTTTCATTTGTATTAGGTTTTAATATCTTTTAGTATATCAGATCGAATAAATTTTTACTCATTAATATGATATATAGAATAGAAAACTATAATAAGCTTTTCTAATTGACATATATTATGTTTTAGGGTAGAAATATCTTTAAGATTGATAAATTCTTCTCAACTTGGATAATGTTTGGTGAATAAGTAGAGAATATATAAATAAATGGTCAAACACATTTAACTATCTAGTATGATATTATATTATAAAAATTAAAAATATATAATTCATCATGCTCAGTTTGAAAGAAATTTTTTTTGATTATATCAGTAAAAATTAGTATAAATAAAAATTAAAGTCAGAATTAAATTATTTAAAAATAGAATTAAAAAAAACTAATAGGACTATGAAAATAAATTTTACATACATAAAAATAAATAAATGATCAAGTTGAATATTGTAGCATTTAATGATTTTTGAGAGATTATTATTGGCTATCATAATATGAAATATACAAGAAATAAAATTGTAAAAATAATGATTATTTATAATGTGACTATTAATTTAGAGGTGTCAAACGTGCCGGGCCGGCCCGGCCCGGCACGAGGCACGGCACGGTTCGGCCGTGCCTGGGCCGGCCCGGCACGTTCAAAAACCGTGCCCGGGCCCGTGCCGTGCCCGGGCGAAGCAAGGCACGTGCCGTGCCGTGCCTGGCCCGGCACGGCTCGTGCCTTGGCACGGCACGCCGGCACGGGTCCATCCCGTGCCGGCCCCGCAGGCAAGCGTGGCACTGGCGGCGTGCCACACGTGCCGTGGCGTGAGTCGTGAGTCGCGACTCACTGAGTCGTGACCCATCCGGGCTCCCCCGGTAAAAAGACCGCGGGTCGGGTCCAAACAGACCCGACCCGCGGTCTTTTCTGCCGAAAACCGACTCCATTGACCTCAGAACCGAGAAATTCGAATTTTCCAACGGAAAAAATAAAAAAAATTTCAAACTTTGAGCGAATTTCAGCCCTTGGATTCGCCTCCAACGGCTAGGGGGCAGAATCCAACGGTCCTCGTGATTCTGCCCCTTAAATATATTAAAAAAATTCAAAAAATTAATAAAAAAATAATTTTTTTTAAAAAAAAAAACTTTATTTAGCCTATATAATCTACCCCCCTCCCTATAAAATTTATGTTTTTCAAAAACATAAATCCTCTCAATATTTTCTCTCTCACATAAACCGTGCTTCTCTCTCTCGGCCCTCGTGATTTTGATTTTGGCTTGGATTTTCGTGAAACTCAACTTGAGTTTTGAACATCAAAGCTTCTTGCGGTGCATCTTGCACGTGAGTGACCTCATTGCTTTTACCGGGTAATATAATTTACTTTTTTTTTATTTTCTCTCTCTAAAGCTTCTCTCTCTAGAAAAACTTACGAAAAATAAAAAATGACAAATACACCTAACACATATTTAAATTTGGAAAATGAAAATGTTAGTGTTACACAAATGTCTGTGGCTCCTGAAACTTTGGTTTCTCCTGTCATCTCAGCCCAAAGTTCTAAAAAACAAAAAACTAGGAGGACTTCTGTAGTTTGGACACATTTTAAAATCATAACACAAGTAGATGTTAGGGGTGAGGAAAATGAAATGGCACAGTGCAAATATTGTATGAGACTTTTAACATGCAAGAGTACATGTGAGACTGGGCACCTAAAGAGGCATGCTGAAATATGCTCCAAAAAACATGGACCGTTAGATCCTAGGCAAACCCAACTAGGCACTACATTTTTTGAGACTGGATCGAGTTCAGTCTCAAAGTTTACTCCTTTCGTATACTCCAGCGAGTTGGGTAGGGACGGCATGGTCAGGCTCATCACATTGATAGGTCTTCCGATCAGATTTTCGGAAGATCCGAGGGTAGTGCGCATCATGCAGACTTATTTTCAGCCATCCTATCGTAGGATTCTTAGGTCCACATCTAGGAGTGATATACTAAAGATATATAAGTTAGAAAAACAAAAAATAATTAAGGAATTTTTGGCATTTAGTGGAGTGATGTCCGTGACGTCCGATATATGGACATGTCACGATGATTCTTCTTATGCATGTATCACGAGTCATTATGTCGATTCAAACTGGACAATAAATAAAAAATATTAGGATTCACTGAGATTCTTCATCCTCATGATGGCCCAGCCATTTTTGAGTGTATGATGAAAATATTTAGGGAATATAAAATTCAAAATAAAATTTTTAGTGTTACTTTCGATAATGCTGCGAATAATAGAGTAGCGATCAATATGTTTGTTAGGAATATTAGAGACGCACCATTAGGAGAGATATTTCATGTCAGATGCATGTGTCATGTTATTAACCTGATAGTTCAAGCGGGTATGAAGGTGTGTTCCCCCGCGTTGGAAAATATACGCAATGCACTCAAGTATATTCGCACTCCTCGCAGACTACAAGAGTTTGGTAATCTCTGTTTGTCTGGGAATCTTAAGAAGAAGAAATTCCAATCTGATGTGAGACATCGTTGGAATTACACGTACCTGATGTTGGAATCATGTGTTGGATACGAACACGTGATATCCGACTACGTCAATAGTAAGAGTGACGAACTTATTGTTGACGACACTGACTGGGATTCAGGAATTTTATTTATGAAATTCCTGAAGATATTTTATGACACGACGAACATGTGTTCGTCGGTTTATACGCCCACCACTTGCATTGCACTCCGTTGCATATGCAACATTAGTAGCATGTTTAGGATGTATCGAGCGGACCCGACGCTCAGCCATATGGTTGCAGAGATGGAGACCAAGTACCTGAAGTACTGGTCCACCATTCTATCTCTTTATTGTCTCGCAGCATGCATAGACCCTAGGGCTAAGGTGGAAGGGGTTGAAAACACCCTGACTTTCATTTCCTCGTGCATGAACCTGGAAGAGCCACCTGAAGGGTTCATTTACGAGAAGTTGACAGACCAGTTCACATACTACGATACTAGGTATGGTGGTGGTGGTGGTGAGACTGTGAGTACGGACTCTGATACCTTGTTCGGAGATGACGCATATTCCATTAACCTAGTGAGAGGGAAACGTAGGGGTGGACCTTCACATAGGAGCGAGCTGTCTCGGTACTTAGATACCGATTACTGCTCAATCCTATCACCTTCTGACAATAAGAATCTTGATTTATTACAGTGGTGGAAATCATATGAGTCTGCCTATCCCGTGCTATCTAGGATGACACGGGATCTACTGACTCCTCCGGTGTCGAGCGTAGCATCGGAGTCTGCTTTTTCTGTTGCAGTGAACGTGATTTCGGATAGGAGATCGAGATTACGTCCAGATATGGTTGAGGCCTTGGCATGTTTGAAGGATTGGGAGGAATCGAGATTTAGCATCAGTGATCGTGCTGAAGCTGGGACTGTGACAGACACTGCAGTCGCATCCACATCCACTACGATGGCGCAGGAGCTGATTGCCGATGATGATGACCCATATGATACTGATCTTGATGTTGCGGCTGATGATTCTCATGATATGCCGCTTGACGATTGATGCTCATCTGCTCTTTTTTTTCGATATTTTTTTATTTTTTTTATTTATACGCTTTGTTTGTTCTTTGTATTATACGTTGTGTTGAAACTTATACTTTTTTTTTCGGAGTATTGGTTTCAAAAGCATGAATAGTAATTTTTATTTGTGTAGTTTAAATTTTTTTTAATTAAAATTTTTACTAATTTAATGTATTTATTTATTATTTTAAGATTTAAATTTTATTTTAAAATTTATTAACTTTAAATTTTAATATTTAATTAATAAATTATAATATTAAAATATGCTTAACTTAATTGAAAAAAAAAATAAATTTTCTAATTTTTGTTTGTTACATTTAATTTTAAATGTAATATTTTTTACAAAAAATTTTATTTTTTATTTATTACATAAACTCTAAAGTAAATACAGATTAACAGAAACTTAATAAAAAAATTAAAAAAAAAAAAATTTTATAATCTGCCAAGTGCCAAGCACGGGCCGTGCCCGTGCTTGGCTCCCGGGACCCGAACCCCGGTTGAGCCGGTCCAGCGTCCAGGTGACCAGGTCCAGGCGTCCAGCCATGCGGCTCCCGCCCCGCCTACCCTGCCCCTGCCGTGCGCCCGTGCCGCCTGGCCAAGCCAACCGTGCCCGAGCGGGCCGGGCACGGCACGTCCTTGCCGTGCCCATGGGCCGTGCCGTGCCCGACTTTAAAAAACCGTGCCGTGCCTGGCACGGCACGGTAGCACGGCGGGGCACGTGAAAAACGGGCCATGCTGTGCTGTGCCGGCCCGTTTGACACCTCTATATTAATTTGAGTCAATAATTTAGGAGAGTGAAGTAAATGAATGAAAGTTATAAGAGATATAGTACTTGGAGGATGGGAAGGATTCGCTATTGCCTAAATTGGAAAAAATCTCTAATATATACTTGTAGTAGAAGTCATGGTGAGAGTACTATTTGAGAAACTTTGATATATTTGGTAGTTAGTATGTCTCTTAAATTTATCTTTGGTGTTGTTGGTCTTTTCTAGGAATAATTTTTAATAATTATTTTTGATGTTTTTCATCATTTTGTAATATTTATTTTGAATTGAGATTTTCTTATTATGCTTTTGTTATGATTAGTACCTTCTCAATTATTAGCAAGTACATAATGAGATTTCTTTTTACTATCTTCTATTTAGTCTCGTATAAATTGAATTATTCAGAGATATAATTGTAATTTGATGGAAAATTCTATATGACTCAAAAATTGATTATGAGAAATTAAAAAATTATTAGCAACTAATATTATTATTTATGTCTAGAAGTTGTTATGATTGAGTCGTAGGGATATATCTATCTTGGTGTGTTAGATATGTAGTTAGGAAAATAAATTAGATTTTCTTATTTTATCCGTCAAATTAGTATGAGTAAAATTATATTAAATCTGATATACTTAGTCATATGTGAATTTAATGAGAGCTGAGCCAGCTTTAGGTATTTAGTTATTTTTATTGTTGATTTTGTATGATTTAATGAATAATTTCTTTTCGTGTTAGATAATATATATATTTTTTGGAGATTTCATAAAATAATAAAAATTAATTTGATAATAATAAAAAAAATAATACTTCATAATATATTAGAATATATTAATCATAAACTAATGACTTATTATAAATTTTATGAAATCATATACCATCCTTCTTATGTTTGCATACTTGTGCAAAATAACTCTGTAGAAAGTAAGAATAGTCATCTAATCGAAATAATTTGGATTTTTTTATTTGATAAGATATGTCTCAAGTATTTTTTGGGATAATGTAGCTTTGACATCATGCTAACTCTTGAATTTGATATCTCTGTCTCTCATTTCTCAATGTATATTCTTTTAGATTATGTATTTTTGGAGTGAAATAATTTTTATTTTGGAGTGTGTGCTTTGTCCATTATTGCTCCATAGGATAAGACAAGATACACCTAGAATCTTGTGATGTATTTTTTTTAGGATAGTTAAGTATTAAAAATGATATAAATATTTTTAATAGGGCCTGGTATGATGTTAGTTGGTATTGATATATATTTTTTTCAAAATAACTTATTTTTTAGTGATCATAAAAAGAGCCTAAGTCGTGAGTATATATATGAAATTATTATTATTTTTATTTCTTTGTAATTTTAATCGGATTTTCAATTAGAGGAGAGAATCACCTACTAATTATATTTTACTTTGTTGATTTATATTATAATTATACTCATGAAAATCTCCATTGATGTGAAAATTAGATTGGATTGGCTGGTTGTACTTGTCCAACCATCATTTGATCATTTGATCGATCTGATTCTGTCAATTAGGTTGGTATTTTTGTTGAATTGGGATTGAACTAGCAAAATTGGTGGTAGGACTAGTGGATTGGAAAACCCAACTAGTTTTTAAGGAATCAACCTAATTTCATGCCCACTTAAACAATATATTCATGAAGGTCAATAGGATTTAAACCTATAACCCAAGGATTATAAAATATGACACTTACTAACCAAACGAAGTGAAAAATCATGTAGGATACATAGTTATAATGTATTTAAACCAATGGCACAATATTTTATATTATTATATTTATATTGAATTTATAAAATAATAATATTAGATTAAAATGAAGTTTCTCTTTGATTCACATAGACAAAAAGTTGATTAAGCTTTATTTTAAATAAGATGAATTTTTTTTAATGATTTTGTCAATTTCAATTATGATTAATTAATAATACTATATTTACATATATATTTAATTGTAACTTATAATTTGTAATTTGAGTATCATTATTTATAAAGCATGATACCAATCAAAAATATTAAATATTTTGTGCAATTTATGTATATTTTAAGTTTCTAATAAATCTAAAATCAAAAAGTACTCACACACATAGTATTTTTAATCATAAAGGAAAAGAACACATATGTTAAGGTTGGAGAAACCCATATAGAGGTGTCAAACGGGCCGGCTCGGGCTCACGGGACAAATCAGACTTGACCCGCAGTCTTTTTATGTGGGAGGGGCTTCCTGGGGTCGGGCTCACGGGACACCCGGCACGGGACTGACCCGTGCCGTGCCGCGTGCCGAACCGTGCCGGACGGCCCGGCCCGGCCCGGTTGACACCTGTAAACCCATATAACAAGTGTTCACATACCGAGAGAAAAAAGAGAAACAAGGAAAAGAACAATAGAAATAAAACTATAACACTCTCTCAATGTGACATGTACATATCACAAATGTCTAGCTTGGAAAGAACAAATACATTTGTGACCTTTTAATCATCTTTGTGAAATATTTGTAATTTGCTCATTGATAGGTATGTATGTTGTAACTATTAAATTCTTATTTTTCTTTTGTATGAAATATTAATTAATTTTGATGTATTTTGTCTATAGATACAGTAAAATATTATGTCTCTGGATTGATATAGCAATCTTTTCTTGTAAGTGACAATTACTCAAAAGCTTATTTTATTGATAATATAATTGTGTATTTGTATTTTATCTGGAAATAATATTAAATTATTTATTTTTTTAGGAGATAAAAATTATTTCAAAAAAAAGTGTAAGACTCATTGATGGATCTCCTCTCTATTTGTTGGAGTTTAATTAGAAGTACAAGTCTCTATTCAGCTATGTTCATAATCTTAGAACGAAAGCTTGTATCTATAAGCTCTCTTGATATATCTAAGAATTATGAGAATTGCATCTATATGAATATGTTTAAGAGAATTTAAAAAATAAATAATTATACAAATAATATAAATAATATTTAGTTTGGTTACTATTAAATTGTTAAATTCTCATATAATTCTTTTTAATTTTGAAAAAAAAATTTAAGTGGTGGTACATGTTGACAAGTTTATATTCAAATATGTTTTTCACATATAATTGATATATAATTCACTCATCAGAAACTTATATAAAAAATAACTATATAATGGTGATCATTTTAGTAATAGAAGAAAAATTATTATAATAATTTATACCTTATATTTGTATATATTTTTTGAATACTAACTTGATTTTAAATTTATTAATTTTTTTTTCTTTAGACCAAGTCTTAGATGTATATATCCATTTACATTCTAATACATATTATCTTAATTTTTTGAAATTAAATTTAATGTTTGATTGAATATGTTTGCACTTAGTTTATCTAACATAGTTTATTATTATATTGAATGACTAAGTGTGTTGGAAAAAAAATATTTGATGTCTTGTATCTTTTAAGGAATAAATAAAAAAACAATAATATATAATATCAATTTGAGTGTTAGATTGTAAATGTCATATTGACCATTGACATAGTTATTATAAGCATTCCTTAGGTACGCCTAAAGCCCAATTTTACCAGACTTAGGCAAAAGTGTATTTCCTAGTCTCATTTCATGCACTCCTGTAAAATATATTATTTTTTTACAAATCAATTATTCCCAAAGTTTTCTCTCATATACAAATTATATTATTCTTAAAGACGCCCTCTCTCTAATACTCTTAAATCATAGATAATATGTTTAATATCTTATAATTTTTTTTATGAGTTTTGAAATTTTATTATTTTATTTTAAAATTTTTAATGTTTGTAATTATGTGAAACACTAATAATATTTTGATTTTATATTTATGTTTTTTATTTGATTATGTTTTATAAATAAAAAAAATTATAGATAATATTTAATAAATATTATATATATATATTTGATATAATGCATCTCACAAAAAAAAATTGTACCTTATTTGTGCATTGTTTGTCTCAAGGCCTTAAAAAATATTTACATTTTAATGTGTCTTGTATCTTAAATAAAAAAGAGTATTGAGTATAATATCTTTTTGATTTCTTCTGTAAACTAATTGGAAGATTCAAGTTGACATTCTGAACTGAATTACCTAATAAAGCAGATATGACTTTGATAGCAAATGTTATGAATATATTTGTTTAGCTAATCTTTTTATGTTGAAAAGATGGAATCTTTTAGTCTTTATTTCATATTTTTGAGAAGACTTGTATTTCGTGTCATTAGGGAGATCTACACTAGACTTTTCTTGACTTACACTGCCATGAGATATATCACAATTATCATTGAGATAAACTCTAATGATAGTATTAAGTGTAGTACTGAGTTTAGTTTTTATTTTGTGAGGAATAATAATTGAACAAGGGAATGATATTATTATTAATAGTATTTTAAGGTTTGTTTTTTTTTTTTTGGATTGAGTCATCAAAAAAGATCATATTTTTAAAAGATTTTATTTCTTCACATATAATAATCCTTATGACTTATGGTAGCAATATTTATACAAAAGGTAAAAGATGAAAATATCTCACTCATTTATGCAAGATGATTTGGAATAATGCTTGAAAGGATATAATATAGTTTTCAATTAATCAAAAATATAGTGAATAATATTAATTTTTTTTTCTAAAAATATGTATATATGCTTTATATGGTAGAATTGTTTTAACTTTTAAATTCTTTATTTTTTATAGCTATCATATTCCACTCAGGTGTGACATCATGAGATTTTGTGAATTATATAATATTTTTAAAGAACTAAGAAAATTGATGTGAAATATACTTCAAAGTATTATTATTTTTTTTAATATTCAAATACTAAAATGAAATTATTTTTTAAATTATTTAATAAAATTGTTTAAAATGGATAAAATTCAAAATATTTTTCTAAAAATTATGTTATCATATATATTCAACTTTTCTAATTGAAACGACATATAGTCAATATTAGTTATCTCCTTGATTCTTAGTTCATAATCTTCAGCTTATCTAATGATTGGTGTTCATGATGAGATTGTACAACAAATTGATTAATGGTGATCAAACATCTAAAGGAGATTTTGATGGTAGAGAAAAATATGTAAATGTCATCTTATTAAATTTCCAAAGAATCGTTTACTTGTCACCTCATTCAACCTCTAGAGAAGCCTTTTGCTTGATCTGTTGGGTTTTGCATAAAAATATTAGAATATAGTATTGTAATTTATTTGCTTCGCAAATATTTGACTTAAAATAAATTATAATAAAATTTAAGTACATAAAAAAATGATTGTCTAAATAACAAACTAAATATTGATGTTATACTCTTTACTCCTCACATTGGCCTTTTAGTCTATGACATAAGAATTAAAAATGAAGTGGAATGAAGAGAGATAAGTAGAGATCAAGGTATCTTTATTGAAACTATCAGTCTCAAAGGGAAAAAAAATTACAATATTCATATTGAGCAGGTGTAACAAAACTAGTATGTGTATACATAGAAAGTCTAGTATGAGTAGTTCGTCAATTTGATGTACAGTCTTTGAATTGCTAATGTAAAAATGTTTTTTTTTGAAAATATAATTAAGAGTTAAATCTTGTATTGGTGATAATCAAGAAAATTTTAAACAAGTAGTTCTACTATGTTCTTATTTGGTATGAATTACTGTTCTTGCTAAGAAAGAAGTTAATAAATTGTTTTATTTGGCAATTTGACTCAGAACATTAATCTTGTCCTCTTTTATTTGTTGAATTCTTACTTAGGATGTGAGTCATACTTAAAAACTCATAATTTACACTAATGGAGAATCTTGTAAATTGCTTCACTAATCTTTATCATTTGATTTTTCTTCAAAGGAAATGTCAAAGCTGTATTCTGTACATAGTCCATAATCTTTTGTAATATTCTTTTTTCTAATATATCATTTGGAAATATGTGTGGTTTGATGGTAGTGGGTATTCACCATGATGAATATTCTTGATAGAATGTAGATTAACTCAACCTCAGTTGGTGGCTAGAGTTTTAATACAAACATGTAGAGTGAATTATCACTATTTTTTGTTTTATTGGTTAGATTGATCTCAATAATGATAATATTATTTTATAAAGAATTAGATTATCAGTGAGATATAATTTTTTTACATCATGTAGATATAGAAGAAAGATTATATATTGAATAGTTATTGGATTTTCATGCACAAATGATAATGAAATTAATGCATAGAATATGAAAATTTCACATGATATGATGAAATGTACAGGAAACTAGTTACATAATTTGTTTGATAATGATTTTTTTTAGTTTACATAAATGAGTTTTTTTTTTTCTATTGGATAAGCTAACTTGATATATTTATTCTTGATAAATAAAAATAAAAATTAATAATGTTTAATAATGAATAATATAAGCTCACGCTCTAATATAATAGACATATATAATATGTGAAATTGAAACTTAGAGGTGTCAAATGGGCCAGCCTGTCCCGGCCTAACACTGGGCACAAGGATGATTCGGTCGGGCTTGGCCAGCACGAAATGCTACTTTGCCGTGCTCGGGCTTGTGCCGTGTGCACTCTCGGCCCCGGTCATGCTGTGCTGGGCCAAGGCACGGCACGGCACGGTACAGTAATAGTGCATGGCCCGGCACTGTACAGTAACCATGCCTGGCTCAGCACGGTAGCATGGTTGGATGCCTAAAACCGTGCCGGGCCAGCCAGACACGGTCCGTTTGACATCTCTATGTGAAACATGTGGATACAAGTTGGGTACACCCATCAAAAAAAAATCTTTATAGAAAATACATTAAATTTTTGTAATTTTAAAAAATATAATAAAATATTTTTTTGGTGTATCGCCTTCAAAATATTTACAAAAAAGTACTTTAATTTTTATAATTTTAAAAAATGCAACAAAATTTTAAAATTAATGTTTAAGTGTATTTTAAACCTTAAACCTGATTATTTTTTCCCCACCTTTAATCTACTTTATCTTTAAAAAAACTAAGTTAAACTTTGTTTCACAGGCCACTTTTTGAATTGGGAAGTCGATTACAAATTTAAAATATAAATGTGTATATACATACATATATATATATATATATATATGTTATTGTTATTGTTAATGAGATCTATTTTCATAGAATAATGTTATTGTTATTGATTTGTGTGTGATATTATTATTGTATATCAACTATAAAATATTTATAGAAAATACATTAATTTTTTGTAATTTCAAAAAGTGTAATATAATATGAAATGTTTATGGTCGGCTTATTGCCTACAAAATATTTACAAAAACGTACTTTAATTTTTATAATTTCAAAAAATGCAATAAAATATAAAAATTTATGTTTAGGTGTATTCTAAACCTTAAATCTGGTTATTTTTTTCCCCACCTTTATATAAGTTACCTTTAAAAAAACTAAGTTACTTTTGTTTCAAAAGTCACTTATTGAATTAGGAAGTCGATTATGAATTTGAAATATAAATGTGTGTGTGTGTGTGTATATATATATATATTATTGTTATTGTTAATGATTTGTGTGGATATTTTTTTTTTGTTTTTAGATAAGTTTGTATTTTTAAAAATAATTTATTTTTTGTAGATATAGTTAAAATTATAAGGCTATGACACGCGTATAGAAATTGACTTTGTTTACTTTCTTGTTCTCATTGTGGCCACATTATATAGGTGCTACATTGTTTGGAATTTAGTTATACTAATAGATAAAATATAAGAAGGTGAAATAGTATTTCATTTAGGGTAACATATAAGATGGATAGATTGTCACAATTTATATTTTTTTACAGATTAGCCTATTGATGTCTTCTTGAATATTTTGATATTGATTGCTAAAGTTTTTTTTTTTCATTTTTTTAATTGATGCATATGCAATTAGCACTGTCTTTTGTATATAGGAAGTGTCACTCGTTTAAGGGTCCTTTTAGCTGTTTTGTATTCTATTTTTTTACAGTTTGCAATGAATTATTTATGAATAGACAAATACATAAATATAAAATCTATGTATTTGCCTATGACTGACATTATTATTAATCAGATCTGTTCTCTATTTGATGAAAATTATGATGCTGGAAAGTTCATCTAAATCAATCAAAAATTTTCTCTGATAGGCAGATACATAATTTTAAATAGAGTTGAATATCATTTCATTAAAGAAAATATATAAGATTGATCAATTGCTATGACTGTCATTTTTATTAGAAATTAGCATGTTGATATTTCCACGATTTCTCTTAGACTGTGAGAATTGTGTTTTTAGTGTGTTTGTGCACCAGTATATGTTATTGCACTTAACAATTGATAGGGTAAATATTAGAAATGTCCTGCATTGCTTCAATGCAGTGGTGTGCGTTGCAATTTGCCAACATGTGTGGGCTTGATTTTGTTGGCCCTACTGGATGACTCGTTTTGGCTCTCTTCTTGGTTTGACTGGGTAGTTAATATTCTTACATGTGTACCCAACCCAGTTCTTTGACTTGACACTGTTGATTATCTCATGGGTCTGGACTGGCTCATTTGGCCCATCTCAAATTGTGAACACTATTACATGTTCCTTTTTTTTTTTTTTTCATTTTAGAATTCTATTATTATTTTTTTGCTAAATGTTTCTAGGCTTGTTGTTCGTGTGATTTGTTTTATTGTTGGAGAAAAGAGAAGTCTAAGAGAATTTTATGTGAAGTTAAGAATAAAGGTGATAATACAAATATTATAAGCTAAATGAAAATAAGGAAAGATAAAAGATGTGATGAAAATTATTATCAATACAAGGTAGAGGAGGGGGTTCAATTTAATAGGCATTTAAACCTATGAGTTAGCTAAATTATCAATACATGTATAAATATGTTTGTTGACAAAATATTTTTCAATACAAAAAAAATAATTATGGTGTGATAGAGTTTATACACAGATCAGTATAGGTTAATTATCATTAAAAGTAAGTCTAAGTTGTCAAGTTATTTATTTACTTTTGTATATTTTAATAAATTTGTTTTATTTTTTGTTTCATTATTGATTTGTACATATGTGGTGGACTGATATAAAAAGCTTCAGTTATAGGTTTTTAAATGAAGTTTAAGAGTACATTTGAAAAAGTAAATAATACTAGTACAATATTATGAGTATTAGGGTGAATATTAGAGTGGCTTAAATAAAATATGTTTATAAATTCAAAATTTTTGTTGATCAAATTTAATATTGACACTGATCTGATGATGTTTCATTTTGCTTTGATTCATAATCGATAATGTGATGATATTGATTCAGATTCTGGTTTATCTAAATACAGCACTATTTTTCTTCGGTTTTGTGAATTTATCTTGTTTTGGAATAAAAATCTAGCTCATTCCACGCACATGTTGGCATGCAAGTCCTGTATGTCAAATGAGGGAGAGATAAACCTACTAAAACAGCCATTTGTTCCTTATGCCGAGTTGTTTGGAATAAAAATTTTTCCAGGAGAAAGGTCTGCGGGAGATTGTACTCAAAGCAATGGGGCAAGCAATTAGCAAGACGGTGTCTATAGCCGAGGGCATAAAGGTTGTGCTAGTTCAAAGAAGCTTTGTCAAAAGTGTTTGTTTCTTGTGGTTGGTAGCATGAAAGTTAAATTGACAATTTCTTTGCCTCCCCTAATTTAGAGGCGACAACCATGGTTGCATCAAGATACATCCATTAGTTCAGTGAGCATTACTGATGTGTGGGAGCCCATTGAAGAAGGCCTGACCCCGTTGAGTTTCTTTTTTTGTTTTTCAAATGGGAGTCTGGTTTCTTTTCCTTGTTTGTCAATGAAACATGACGATGATGAAGCTGTGAGCTTTGTTGCAGAGTGGAACAGATTCGCAAAGTCTCTATGATCACAATCACACTGTCTCTTAAAAATCTCAACACTGATTCTCCTGGGTATGTTTAATTTGGGAATGATTACTCCACCCCCAATAATGGACTTCTACTAATTGTTGCTGATTTTAGCATTTACAATAATGAGTGCTGTTTGTAGGTACCAAGCTCCACTTGTTGCAGAACAACTTAGGCCACAGTATCAACAACCACAACCTAGATTACCCCGAGCTTATAATGATGTTTATGAAGGTAATTTCTTTTTTTTTTCTTTTTATAATCAAGATTGATTGTTTGAAATCATCATCATCATCATCATCATCATCATCATCAACTAAGTCTGATCCTATTTACTTAGGACCAATTGAATTGACTCTATTTTTTGATCTACTTTGTTAAATATAATATCCACTCTGTTAAATCTTTTTTTTTTTATAAATTCTACTTAATTTATGCAGTTCAATCTCTAATTTTCTTTCTTCTCTATACAAACAATTTAAAATTTTTTTTGGGTGCACTGGAGGTGTATGCAGGGCATAACCAAACCATCTCAGATGTTTTTTCCTATCTTATAATCTATAAGAATTATTTTAATATTCATTGTTTGTCTGAGTGTGTATATATAAGTGTATATCTGTATGTAGAGCCATATGGCCGAGGGCGCGGTCGTGGTAGAGGAAGAGGTCGAAACTGGAGCAGGAATGCTTATGATTATGGGAACTTCGATTATCAAGGTACAT
Source organism: Sapria himalayana (assembly GCA_029783825.1). Taxonomy (NCBI): domain Eukaryota; kingdom Viridiplantae; phylum Streptophyta; class Magnoliopsida; order Malpighiales; family Rafflesiaceae; genus Sapria; species Sapria himalayana. The sequence continues at coordinate 172,925 of JAREIK010002317.1, read as the reverse complement.
GATTCTTGCAATTATTACAACTTTCTTTCTCTTTAATTTTCAATTTATGTTCTTGTTTTTGGGTAGGGGTAGAAAATGGTGGATATCAGAATTGGGGGGGGCATGCCTTTGGTGGAAGAGGCAGAAACTGGGGTTATCGTGGTATATTTTGCTTGTTTATGTTGGTATTTTTTTCAAATTCGAGAATGAACATCCACTATACTTACCTGTTTAGATTGCCACTTTTCTCTAGGAAATGTGTATGAAAGGAGTAGAGGTGGTGGAGGAGGAGGGGGCCAAGGTTATGGTGGTGGTGGTGGTGGTGGAGGTAGCTCCTGGGGAAGGATGGGTGGTCGTGCAAGAGGTGGTGGCAACTAAACTTGATTTTCATGATTATTGTTTTGCTTAGTTTTGATGAGGCCCATGTGCATTCTCACATAATCGTATTGTAGTTTTAGATGTCACATTTTTATTTATGCTTTTTTTTTGTGGGTGTTCATTTTGCTAATTGGGGTGCAATGTTGGTTTTGTTATGGCTTGTGCAATTTCAGTTGTTTTCCCATGCAGCTTTCATTGTTTTCCATATTTTATAATCACATGATCTCTGTTGATTTATCTAGTGATGTTCTTCTGTGTAATTGTTCTGATAGTTCATTTTCCAAGTGGTTTTATATCGTGTAATTTCATGTTCAAAATTGATTACTGGCTTTTTTGCATCCTCAGCTTTGTGCTTTACCATATTTAATAATTATAGGATGTGGAAGTCAAAATGTAAGACACTACTGAGAATGTTTATGTGCCTTCTTCCTAAACCTAACCTATACCTTCTTTGCTCATATGTGGGCAGTGGGGCCCTAGAGCTGGAGAAGCTAAAACTACTGTTCCAGCTGCATGGTAGGTGATTAGTTAAGTATGCTGGTGGAACATATCCAGCGTCTCTGGTGATTAAACTTATGTTTCCAGGGATAGAATACCCATTTTCTTTTGCAGTTCAGATAAACATTGTTGGAGACTGCAGAAAAATTATCATCTAGTGATCTTGAATAAGCTCGGAGATATTATTCACTTATTATCAAATTTTATTTGGAACCAAGTTTTCTTGATATGATTATGATAGAGTAACAATCCTATATAAAGATACTTCAACAGTGCTTGTTCCCCAAACAAATGAGTTATGCCATCCCATCACTGACATGTTTGGCATCACTATTTCTACCTAATCCAACCAGTACTTTTTAGAGATTTAATAAACTAATTTTTGATAATTTTATTTTTTGTATTAAACATTAAAATAAGTTAATTTTTAATTTCAATTTGAATAATATATTGCTTTGAATTTACAATCATTTTGAATTACACTATAAAAAAGTGTTATCAATTTGTTTGATTGTGAATAAAATGATCGGGTAATTTTTGTTTATAAATTGGATCACTACTTTGTATTTTACATTGTAATTTAAAAAAATATTCTTTATAATATTAAATATATATATAATTTTAAAATATCATTTTTTTATTTCATATAATAATTTGGAATATCTAAACATAATCTTGCCTTTTGATTATGCTTACCATTTGTACTTATATATTTGGGATAATTATGATTTGGGTATTTCCCAAGAAATTTTGAAGATCTAGAAATTAAAATTGTGATATTTTTAAAAATGTCTCAAAATTAAAAATAAATGTACTCAAATTCGTAAGTACTAAACTGCCCACACCCCTCGCCCATTTGCCCTCACCTTTCGCCCCTCTCTCTCCACACCTCTCCCCCTGTCCGTCACCCCCCCTCCCCCTCTTCCCCCTCCCTCCCTCTCTTACTCTCTCTCTCTCTCTCTCTCTCTTGCTATGTGTGTGTGTGTTCTCTCTCACATTCCCCCCTTTTCTCTCTTGCTCTCTCTCTCTCATGCTCGGCCTCTCTCGCTCTCTCAATCTACCTATATTTTTTTCTGTTCTCTTTCTTAGATTCTCTTTTTCTCTATTGCTCTCTCTAATTCTATCTCACTCTCACTTTCCATCTTTCTCACTCTCCCTTTCTCTCTCTATCTCATGCTCTATTTCCTTGTCATTATCTCTCTATCTCTCTCTTTCATGCTCTCTCTATCTCTTTCTATCTCACTCTCTCTAGCACTCTCTCTCTCTCTCTCTCTCTCCCTCTTTTTCTCTCTTTTGCTTTCTCTCTCACACTAGCTCTTGCTCACACACACACACACACACACACACACACTCTCTCTCTCTCTCTCTCTATGCCTCGGGCTCTCTCTCTCTCTCTCGCTCTCTCTAGCTCTCAGTCTCTCTCTCTCTCTATCGCTTGCTCTCTCTCTCTCTCTCTCGCTCAATCTTGCTCTATCTCACTCCAACACTATTTATCTCTAGCTCTCTTGCTCAATCTCATTCAAGTTCTCTAGCTTGATTATCTCTCTCACACTCTCTTTCCATTTCTCTCTCTCACTCTCTTTATCTATCTATCTTTCTCTCTCTCTCTCTCTCTCTCTCTCCTATGATCTATCTCTGTCACGCTCTCTCAATTGTTGATTGGGCTTTTGCTTATGTTGTTGGTCATATATTTGGAAATTACTCATGCCCTTACTGACTTTATTAATGAACATGTCAGTCATGCTGTAGAGTTTTTATTTTACTATTTTATTTATTGAATATCGAGCATGGTATACAAGCTTTATTTTTTTGATTACTGTGGGACATAATTTTTATTGAGCTGCTGGATTGTTTCTTTATGCTGTTCTTCACGATCTTCTTCTAAATATCTTCTTATCTTCTTCTTCTTCTTCTTCTTCTTTTCTGTAATCCTTGTTGTAGTAAGAATTTGTTGTTTCAATACAACAATTTGGTATTAGAGCCTCATATCTATCTGAGATCAACATTTTTTTCGAATGATTATTTAAAAGCTTCTCCCATGTTGATGCGCTATTCCATTATGTTGGTTTGGACTTGCTTATGAATTTACTATTATCTTCTTATTAATATTCAATAAATGATGCGTGATATTTGTGGTAAAATTTTTTTTTGATTGTTTTTTTATTTATCAATTATCGATCCCTGTATATAAGCTCTAGTTTTTTTCTTTACCTAATGTACGGGATACATTTTTATTGATCTTGGCTGTTTTGGTTTTCTCTCTGCTGCTGCTCTCGGATTCTCTCTTCTTCCTCAAAGCTCTTCTTCTTCTCTACTATTGCTCTCTGAAATCCTTGTTAAGATAAGGATCTATTGTTGTAAAGCAACAATCTTGTATCAAAGCTTCGTATCTATCTAAGATCAAAGATTTTTTCTGAACGATTATTCGAAAAAACTTCTCCAGAATAGATGATCGTTTTTGACCTAACTTTTCTTCACGATTTCTATATATCCACTACAGATTTGACCAGATCTGTTAAGATCTGAATGATTTGTGTTGTTTAAACTATATTTTGTACAAAATCCCTAAATTCATGTTCGAATATTTTTTAAAATATTTTCAAATCAACTTGTTTTCTAGAAATCAAAGTTCATCAAACTCGAGGTCGATCCCATACCCATGTTTGATGGTGATTAATTTGACTGCTAGCTTGTTAAAAAAGAGAACATTATTTAATTCTCAAGATATTTGGGCGATTGTGGTTTCTGGATATACAGAATCTTCTAATATATTTTCTCTTGAAGGAAAAGTGCTATTAGAAGAAAGAGAGTTAGGGAAATTAAACGCGAAGACATTACTATTCATCCAACAAGGAGTTAGTAATGCCATATTTCCTTGGCTGCTAAGATGTACTCAAGCTAAGAAGGCTTGGGATCTCTAATAGATGAATTCCAAAGAGATAAGAAGGCTCGAAGAACCCTTTTGCACTCCTTGAGAAAAGATTTTGAGAATCTTAGTATGAATAACTAACTCTCTCACTATGTTCTCAACACAGTTTCTAGATATTGTAAATCAACTCAAAATACATGGTGAAAACATCTTAGAAACTCTACTAGTTTAGAAATTATTAATATGTATGCCTGACAATTTTGATGTCATTGTGGTAGTGATAGAAGAGACCAAAGACCTATTAAAGCTCATCATTCAATAAGTCTTGAGCTCACTGAAATCATATAAAAGTAGATTGCTCAAGAGAGCTGAAAGCTTCTAGAGAGACAGCAATTCAATCGAGATGGGAAAATCAGCCAACAAGAGAAGTTAATCAAGCAGGAGAGACAAGAAATAGAAAACAGGGTTCGAGGTATATTCCTAAAAATAAAATCAGAAATAAAATTAAAACTAGTTCTTCTTCATCTACAATCTCAGTCTACTCACTTAAGGGCCCACGAATCTCTTGCAACATATGCAAGAGATTGAACCACACTGCTGCAGAGTGTTGATTTCGAAAACAAAACTAGTGCCTAGACTGTAAAAAGTTTAGGCATACTTCGAAGGATTATAAAATAAACCACATACAATATGCTGGTTGTGTAGAGTGAGTAGTCTCTGCAGAACACTTGTTTATGCAAATGAAACAAGTAAACCACCTTAACCAAATACTTGGTTTATGAATAGTGGTTGCTCAAACCACATGTTTGGCAACCAAAAAATATTTGTGGATTTATATCCAGTAGAAAATTCACAAGTGAAATTAGGGGATATCTTGTCGAGGCAAAATCCAACGGCAAAGTTTTTGTTCTTACCTCCACAGGAACCAAAATTATAAGAGATGTAGTCTTAGTTCCAGCACTAGACCAAAACCTTTTGAGTGTGGGTCAACTAATTGAAAGAGGATATAGATTAGTGCTTAAAAATAATGCATGTGATATATTTGATCACGATAGTGATCAACCTTCATGGACAGTAAAAATATCAAGTGGAAGTAGTTTTTCAGTGACATTTGATCAAAAAATAGATAATGTATTGATAATGAATGTCAAGTCTGAAGCCTCATTATGACATAAGAGGTTAGGGAACTTAAATTATTTGAGCCTCACAAATATTTTTCAAAAAAATCTTATAATAAGAGTGCCCTCAAACCTTGCTATCCCCACTACTGTCTATGAGGAATACTCACTAGGAAAATAAACTAAGAAGAGTTTTCCTAAACACTCTACCTGGAGAGCCACTAAACCACCAGAACTGATACATGCAGATATTTGTGGACCCATGTCAGTCTAGTCACTAGGCAATAGTAGCTACTTCCTACTATTTGTCGATGACTATACAAGGCATATGTGAGTGTATTTCTTGAAGCACAAGTCTGAAGTACTTGACTGCTTCAAGAAATTATTGTCCCTTGTCGAAAGACAATCTAGACTATGTGTAAAAATACTTAGAATAGACAGAGGGGGTGAATTCATCTCACAGAAATTTACTGAGTTCTCTGAATTGAAAGGAATAAATAGGTACTTGACTATTGCTTACTCATCACAACAAAATGGTATTGTGGAGAGAAAGAATAGAACTGTAATGGAAATGACTAGAAGTATTCTGAATATAAAATATCTACCTAAAGTTTATATGGCAGAAGCATTGAACACTTGAGTGTATCTACTCAATAGATGCCCAACAAAAGTACTAGATAATCTCACTCCAGTGTAAGCTTGGGCAGGGAGAAAACCTAGTGTTAAACACTTAGGGGTATTCGAGAGTGTTTGCTACTCCCACATACCAAATGCATGTAGAACCAAATTAGACTCTAAGAGTCTAAAATGCATATTAGTAGGTTACAGTCAATCCAAGGGTTACAAACTGTATTCACCAAAATCCAAGTCTTTTCTGGTGAATATAGATATACTCATTGATAAAAATGGTAAGTGGAATGAAAACATCATTGAAAATGAAGTTGCAAATAAAGAAAGTTGTAGCATTAATGTTACAACAAACAATAAATAGAAATGCACTCCAAGGATTGAATCATACTCTTCTTCTGAGTTTGTATTAGAGGAATCAAATGAAATAATCACACCTATCAAATGTAAAATCCTATCAGACATATACCAGAGATGTAATTACACCTTAGTTGAATCACTCAACTATGAAGAGGCTATAAAATATCAACTCTAGATAAATGCAATGAAGACATAAATGTATGTTATTGAAAAGAATCACATCTGGACACTAGTAGACCTGCCCCGAAATAAACACAGTATAGGGGTCAGTGGATAAATTTTAACCTAATACCAATCAGCCTGTGTATAAGGCTCGATTAGTGGCCAATGGCTACTCTCAAAAGCTTGCAATAGATTACCTAGATACCTTTACTCTAATAGCAAGGTTAGAAACAATAAGGCTCTTAATAGCCTTAGCTAGATAGAAGGGTTGGAATCTATTCCAACTCAATATAAAGTCTGCCATTTTGAATAAAGAACTCAAGGATGAAATTTATGTAGAACAACCCCTTGGGTTTGTAAAACAAGTGAGAGAGCACCATGTTTATAAATTAAACAAGGCTCTATATGTGTTGAACAAGCTCCCCGTTCTTAGTATCAACAAATGAACACTTACCTATTAAATCAAGGATTCAAAAGAAGTAAGAGTTGCACTCTACATTAAGAATGTTAAGAATTCTGGAATATTAATTGTATCTATATATGTGAACGACATAATTTTTACTAGCAATAAAACATAATTAATATTGATTTTAGAAGAGAAATGGAGACTAAATATGAAATGTCTGACCTAGGTTACTTGAAACAATTCTTAGGACTAGAAATATCTCAAGACACAAGTTGTGTGTCTGTCTCTCAAACTACTTATATTAAATATGTATTAAAGAACTTTGGAATGGATGATTGTAAACTTATCTCTACCCTCCTTGAAGTAAACCAGAAGCTAATTTCTGCCCAAGGCAGATTAGTAAATGGTAATACATACAGAAGCTTGATTTGAAGCTTGCTGTATACATCTGCAACAAGACCTAATATTGTTTATTCTATTCATTTATTGTCTTGATTCATGCATGCACCAAATCACATATACCTTAGTGCAGCCAAAAGAATTTTGAGATATTTAAAAGGAAGTTTAGACTTGGGTCTAAAGTATTCTAGAACCAATGTCATTGAGATATTCAACTATTGTGATAGTGATTGGGGAGGATGTCTAGATGATTAAAAAATTACCTTTGGATATATATTTATTAGGAACTACTGTTATTTCTTGGCAGTCCAAGAAACAATCCACAGTAGCCCCTTATCGACCACTGAAGCTGAATATGTTTCAGCTTCAGTAGCAGCATCTCAAGCCTTGTGGATGAGGAAATTGCTATCTGATTTGAATGAAACCTTGGAATGTGCAACTACTATATTTTGTGATAATCAATCAACCATTTCTATAGTAAGTGATGTAGTTATGCATAGTTGGACTAAACATATATGCCTAAAATATCAATTCATCAAGGATGCTATTAAGACTAATGAAATTAAGTTGGTTTTTTGCAGGACTAATGAACAAGTTGCTGATATATTCACCAAACATTTACCTAGAGAAAAGTTGGTATACTTTCATGAAAAGCTTGGACTTATACCAACTACATCAAATGGGGGAGATTATTGATGGGCTATTCGATTCTGTTGGTTTGGGCTTGCTTATGAATTTACTATTATGCCCTTATTAATATTCAATAAATGATGCGTGATATTTGCTGTAAAGTTTTTTTGATTGTTTTTTTATTTATCAATTATTGAGTCCTGTATATAAGCTTTACTTTTTTCTTTTCCTAATGTATGAGACACATTTTTATTGATCATGGCTGTTTTGGTTTTCTTTATGTTGTTGCCGCTCTTGAATTCTCTCTTCTTCTTCAAAGCTCTTCTTCTTCTCTACTATTGCTCTCTGAAATCCTTGTTAAAACAAGGATCTATTGTTGTAAAACAACATCTAGAATAGAGGATTCTTAAATATCATTCTGACCTAACTTTTTTCCTTCTCAATTTCTCTAGATCCAGTACAGATCTGTCCAGATATGAAGGATTTGTGTAGTTTAAACTACAATTTCTACAAGATCCCCAAATTTTTGTTCAAATATTTTCAAAAATTTTCAAATTAAAATGTCTTCCAAAAATCTAAGTTCATCAAGCTCCGTGTCAATTCTTATACCCCTGTTTGATGGTGATAACTTTGATTATTGGCCTGTTAAAAAGAGAATATTGTTGTATTTCACAAGATATTTAGGAGATTTTGGTCATTGGATATATAGAATCACTTAATATATTTTCTCTGGAATGAAAAGAGTTTTTAGAAGAGCGAGAGATGAGAAAGTTAAATACAAAGGCACTACTCATTCAATAGGGAGTCAGTAATGCCATATTTCCTTGACTACTGGGATGTACTCGAGCTAAGGAAACTTGGGACCTCCTAATAGAAGAGTTCTAGGGAGATAAGAAGGTTTGAGGAGCTCTTCTACACTCCTAGAGAAAAGACTTCGAGAATCTGAGTATGAACAATTCAATTTCTCTCACTGAGTTCTCAACTCAGTTTATGGATGATGTCAATCAACTAAAAATTCATGGTGAAAACATCACAAAGACTCGATTAGTTGAGAAATTATTAATATGTATCCCTGACAAGTTTGATGCTATTGTGGCAGTAATAGAAGAGACAAAGAATTTTACAAAGCTAACTATTCAACAAGTTATGAGTTCCCCGAAGTCATATGAAAGTATACTACTCAAGAGAGCTGAAGTATCAGGAGAGTCTGCCATGCAATCAAGATGGGAAAACCTGCCGGTAAAGGAAGAGAGTCAAGCAGCAGAGACAAGATATAGAAGACCAGACTCAAGGTATATGTATAAAAATAAAAACAGAAACAAAAATAAAATTAGTTCATCTTCATCTCTACTCTCAACTGCCCCACAGAAAGACTCACATATCTCTTGCAATATATGCAAGATCAAACAACACTGAGATAGAGTTCTTGGTTTCGAAACAAAACCAGTGCCTTAAATATAAAAGGGTTGGGCATGTTTAGAAATATTGTAGGATGAATCACACTTAGTGTGCTAGTTGTGCAGAGCAAATAGTCTCTGGAGAACACTTGTTTTATGTAAATGAAACAAGAAATCAATCTTCATCCAACATGTGGTTTATGGATAGTGGTTGCTCAACCCACATGTTTGGTAATCAATAGATATTTGTGGATTTACTTTATGTAGTAAATTCACCAGTAAAATTGGGTAATGAAAACATTGTCGAGATAAAAGCCAATGACAAAGTTTCTGTTACTATTCCTACTGGAGTCAAGATTACAAGAGATGTACTCTTGATTCCAGCACTAGAACAGAATCTTGAGTGTGGGGCAATTGATGGAAAGAGGGTACAGTCTAGTATTTAAAAATAACACATCTAATTTATTTGATCATGAATCTTTAAACCATCATGGATAGTGAAGATGTCAAGTGGAAGGAGCTTTCCACTGACATTTAACCAGAAATTGATAAGGCACTGACTATGAATGTTGAGTCAGAAGCCTCATTGTGACATAGGAGGTTTGGACATCTGAACTATTTTAGTTTAAAAAATTATTTTTCAAAAACAATTTGTTAAAGGTGTGCCTTCAAACCTTACAATTCCTACCACTGTCTGTGAGGAATGCTCACTTGGGAAACAGTCTAGATAGAGTTTTCCAAAAACATCTACCTGGAGAGCCTCTTAACCATTGAAACAGATACATGCTGACATATGTGGACCCATGTCAGTCTAGTCTCTGGAAAATTGTAGCTACTTCCTACTATTTGTCGATGATTGTACAAGACATTAGTGAGTTTACTTCTTGAAGCACAAGTCTGAAGCACATGATTGCTTCAAGAAATTAATACCTCTTTTTGAGTGACAATCTGGACTAAGTGTGGAAAGACTTAGAACATACAGAGGGGGAGAGTTCCTTTCACAGAAATTTATTAATTTCTGTGAATTAAAAGGAATACATAGACATATGACTACCTCTTACTCACCGCAACAGAATGGTGTTGTGGAGAGAAAGAATAGAACCACAATAGAAATGGCTAGATATTTGTTAAATTAAAAACACCCACCTAAAGTCTATTGAGAAGAGGCAGTGAACACTTCAGTGTATCTATTCAATGGATGCCCTACAAAAGTACTAGAAAATCTCACTCCACTAGAGGATTGGAGTGGGAGAAAACTAAGTGTTAAACACCTCAAGGTATTCGGGAGTGTTTGCTACTCTCACATACCAAAGGCCTTTAAAACTAAGTTAGACTCAAAGAGTCTAAAATGCATTTTAGTTGGTTACATTCTACAATCTAAGGTTTATAGACTGCACTCACCAGAAATAAAAATATTTCTGGTGAGTAGAGATATAACTATTGATGAAAATGGGAAATGGATTGAAAACTTCGATAAAATCTGAAGTAGAAAATACAAGCCTAGAGGGCTGTAGTATTGATGTTACAGCAAGTAATAAACAATAATGCAATCAAAGGTATGATTTCTATTCCCCTTCTAAGTCAGAGTCTGATTTAGAGCAATTGCATGTTAAAACTACACCCATTAAATATAAATATTTGACTGACATATATGAGAGATGTAATTACTCCTCAGTTGAGTCTCTTAACTATGAAGAGACAGTAAAACATTAAGTGTGGGTAAACACAGCATAGGGATCAAATGGATATTTAAGATTAAGACACGACCAAACTCCAATCAGCTTGTGTATAAGACTCGATCAGTGGCCAAGGAATACTCCCAAAAGGCTGGAACTGACTATCTTGAAACTTTTACTCCAGTAGCAAGGTTAGAAATAGCAAGGTTAGAAACAACAAGGTTTCTAATAGTCT